>JARKIA010000168.1:0-408140 GCA_029289565.1 Mycena galericulata | reverse complement strand
GCAGACATCACCAGTCGAACCCGCGCCCCCAGCAATACTGTGGTTCCAGCAGCCGTAACTGGATGGCGCCGGAACTCCTGTCGGGCTCTCTACCCCGACCAACGTCTGACTTATATGCATTTGGGATGACGCTCTACGAGGTGCGCATCATCGTCTATTATGATTTGTAAATGACGCCGGTGCGCCGTAGCTTTATATGGACGAAATTCCGATGTCACCATTCCTTATGGCGATTTTATCGAACTCGTATTCAAGCTTGGAGTGCGGCCTGATCGCCCGGATGCGGACGAGTGCCCCCGGATGCATGGATATCTGGACCTTGGCCGAAAGATGTTGGAGTAAAGACCCCAAAGCGCGGCCGACTGCGAGACAGATTCATGACACTTTAAATATCCTCATGCGAGGATATGTTCGCGAGCCTCCCGTGGATGACGCGTGGGCGCCGGCCGAGAATCCATCTCCAGGAGCTCTTCCTTCCACCGGTGCGTCAATTCCACGGATCCGTGATAGGAGCCTGAGGTATCGAGTGAGTGTCAGACACGAAAATAGTTCAACCCGAGGCGAAGAAGTCGGAACCAGAATATGAGGATAACTTCTCATCCTCTGAAGCAAAACCCGCCTCGGAAAAGAAGAAAAAAGCGAGCAAGGACGACAAGATCGACGAGTCCGTGATATCGCGCCCCACTATCGACTTGTTCAAGGACTTTGTGCCCCAGTACCCGCAGCAGGCCGCCGTGCAGGAGTCAAAGAAGCCGAGCTTTATCTCGACATGGATCCGTGCGAAAGGGAATGCGAAGGGGAAGGAGAGAACAAGTGAGATGCTGGAGTGCTTGGGATCGAGAAGGGTGAAATGCGCCCATCGTAGGTCGGTACTATGGAAACCAGGAGCATCACGCTTTTAAGCGAGCTCCGGCATTGATGCCGCGTGATGGGATATGGTACCTTCAGTTGCAAGACCCAAAACTGCAATCAATGGATGCTGCCTCTTCCGTTCCGACGGGCCATCCCGATGGCTGTCCTCTGAAGCGGACAGTCACTTTCTCGATGTTTTATATTATTACATGTAAGTCGTATACACATAGTGCTGGCAGGGTCCGGTTCGTAAATTGGTCTTGTAACGCATCTGAATGGCTCAAATAGAGCCATTCATGCATTTCTTTGATTATTCTCCATTTACGAGTACTTACGATACATGTGATTGTACTCCGGTATATCCGGGCCATAGTCACATGATAAATGAATCATCTGCTCCTCAAGCTGTAGCCCCATCGCGACAAGCTCACTGACATGCATATCCTCCCGCACCGCCCCAATCACCTCCGTACCCGCGGTCTCCCTCTCCGCCGCCTCCTCCGCCAGCTCACGCCGCACCTGCGCAAGATGCTCATCCTTCTTGGCACTTTCGAATGGATTCGGCTGGTTCACGTCCGTCTCCCACAGCTCCGCCATCTTCCTCCACTCTATCAAGGTCTTGCTCCGGAACGAACGCTCCAGATGTAGTAGAGCCTCATGCGTCTCCACCATCATGGGCACCGCGTCTTTCGTCCTGTCCAGCATTGTCTCACCTGGATGTCTGGTAAGCACATGATCCTCCGCTCAATGACATAACTCACCTAGCGCGATGATCTTCTTATGATTCCAGTCGTTAAAATGGTCGTCCAGGGTATCCCGCCTCGAGCCAGGGCTCATTTCCTTCGTGCTGTTCACGAGAGGATTGGTGTTGGCCCACCCGCGCTCAGGCGCCTCCCTGTCCGTTAGGCCGACGTAGCGCGTCAAATTGAAGGAGAATTTCAGGTTGCATGCCTCGATGTGCGCCGGGAGGTGGAATTTCGGGATGAGGAAGGTGATATACTTCCCCGTCCCGTCAATGGTGAGAGTTTGGTTCTGGTACGATAACATGCGCCTCCAAATATTAATATGCCACTGGCACGCGATGTCGTACGACACAAAGAATTGCACGAGGTCGGTACCAGCGACACTCCTAAAAAACATATAGTCCATATTGATGTACCTGAGACGTCCATCAGCATCGCTCATCTAAGGAAGTGCCGCTGACATTACCTCTCTCCCAACTGGAGATCGCCGACCGCGCAAGGACGCTTCATGTTGTGGCGGGCTGTCACAGTCTGACCGGTTGATTCCATCACCGATGCCTTCAAAGCCTGTGATCCTATTGATCCTGGATCATATCCTTCCCACTACTCTGGAGCCTGTACCTGACCATGCGGACTAGTTACCTTGGTGACTCAGATCAGCAGGTGACTACGTCGTGTGCTCGGGCAGGTGACTAAGGTCCATGTGTTGATATTGTTTCATCTATTGTTTCATCCTTTTTCATCATTATTGTACAAACAGCTACCAACACCTTTGCAGTATATAAGTAGCTGTAGTTCTACCCATGTACCTTAGTGTTTTTATTTTATCATCTTTACGGTGCTGGTCTTGTCCTCACTCTTGTCTTCATCTTACCGAAGACGCGCCCAGATCCTTTGATTGATCTTACGGTGTTATTGGGTGTGGGAAAGCCGGCCTGTCTGTGACATAATAAAAACACTCCCTTCATACCCTCGTACCTCGACTACCTCTACTTGGTTTCACCTTGTACCGACAACCCACCTTCCCTGGCAACCCCTGGCAGCAGTTTTGGCTGTCAGGGGTGGTCCCCCGACCTCTAGTACGCTGCTCCGACGTAAGCTATATCGGGCACTTCAAGCAGAACATCCACTCCAGTGAACAGCGCTTGAGGCACGGGATGTCCCAACCTCTATAGCAGCGAAAGGGAGTGTATCTCCGGGAGTGCCAGGGTGTGCTGTTGACCTGGGCTCTTTTCACTAGCAAGAGATTGTTCTGTTTTTCTTCATACCACCCTTTGGCTCTTATCTTCGCCACCCCCCACTACCCTTATCCTTGGGATTGTGCCTCTCCTAGAGTTACCAAAGAGGTCGACTCTGAAGCAGGACATTGAACCACCAGACGTTGCCAATTTAGGGCGTCTTTAAAGAAGTACACTTGGCCCCCCACAGACGCTGCCAATGCAGGGCGTCTTTAAAGAAGGACACTTGGCACCCTGGTTCATGACGTCTCAGGACACGTCACAAAAGAAGTCCGCTGCCAATTGACGTCTAAGGGCACGTCGTTAAAAACTCCTGGCCCTTCCCCTCCCCCTCTCGATGTCTTCTAGAATATGATCCAACTGCCGGTTAGGCTTGTGGTCACTAGGTGTTGGATCCAGCTGCTGTTAAGCGAGTGGTCATACCAAACAACATCGCACTGGATGCATTCAAAATCCTCTTACCCACCTCCCCTTCATACCCAATCCAACTCTACACTCCAAAACAAGACTAGCGTGGCAAGAATGGATTCACATAACCGCAAAACCCCTTTGCATAAAAGTCACACAGGCTCGCTCTTACCCTACCCAGAGTGCTGACGACACAATAAAGCAATCCTTCACTCCGACCAGACCCCAATCCAGTGATCTCCAAAAAGCATGGCTAGAGATGTACAGAACTAGAGCCTACCCAACATCGCTTGACGTCTCAGGGCACGTCAATAAAGAAGTCCGGTGCCAATACCATTTGATGTCTCAGGGCGCATCATAAAAAAAGTCCAGTGTCTACCTGCTGCCTGCCCTATTCCCTTGCCCAGCTCTGCAATCCAAAACGAGACTAGCATGGCAAAAAAAGGACTTGCATTCACTGAAATTCCCCCTGCATAAAAGTCGCCCAGACTCGCTCTTACCTACCCAGAGTGCTGCCGGCATAATAAAGCAGCTCTACACCTGAACTACACCCCTCATCCAGCAATGTCCACCAAAGCATGACTAGAGACGTACGGAATCGGAGTCCACCCCCCACGTGGATTTTTCTAGCCACTTCAAAAGATTAGATTCAAGGATTGGATTGCGCTATCCATGTAAAAGATTAGCGAGGATGTCCGAAATGACAGAAAACTATCCCTAATGTCCGAGATGACTGTAAACTAGCACAGCACCCCAAGCAGTAGCCCTGAAAAGGGGGTGAACCTTCTGGGAGCACTTCATTGTGTTCTAATGGCTCTATCCCTGGGAGGAAGCACCCACTCCAAGCTCTGCACTGGAGTACACCCTTGAAGAGGGGGTACAATTATGCAATTCACTTTCGAAAACCCCGATTTTTTTTTCCTTTCATGCCAATCATCCTCGGAACCAACTATTCCTCGGAAGCAGCGTGAATTGTCGGGACGACAATTATTGAAAAGGGGGTGAAGGGGATGAAGGGATAGGACGGACCATTGTGGTATAGGGATGGAACGAGCAATGGCAGTTGCGAGTTCTCAACCCTTACTGTCTATCCACGAGCAAAGGCAGTTGCAAGTGCTCACCCCTGCTCATCTACACAAGTGACAAAGTCAAGAGTCCTTGTGGTGCTGATTATATGTTGGCCTTGGAAGGCAACATTATTGCACAAGAAGGACATACGGGTGTGCATGGACAGTTGGGCAATTTTTTTTCCCTTCCCTTCCCCAACCATGCCTTGGTCAACGAGGACGTTGACCTTGAGGAGGAGGTAATGTCACAGTCTGACCGGTTGATTCCATCACCGATGCCTTCAAAGCCTGTGATCCTATTGATCCTGGATCATATCCTTCCCACTACTCTGGAGCCTGTACCTGACCATGCGGACTAGTTACCTTGGTGACTCAGATCAGCAGGTGACTACGTCGTGTGCTCGGGCAGGTGACTAAGGTCCATGTGTTGATATTGTTTCATCTATTGTTTCATCCTTTTTTCATCATTTGTACAAACAGCTACCAACAACTTTGCAGTATATAAGTAGCTGTAGTTCTACCCATGTACCTTAGTGTTTTTATTTTATCATCTTTACGGTGCTGGTCTTGTCCTCACTCTTGTCTTCATCTTACCGAAGACGCGCCCAGATCCTTTGATTGATCTTACGGTGTTATTGGGTGTGGGAAAGCCGGCCTGTCTGTGACACGGGCACAGTCCACTGCACCTATACCTGACGACGCCGTCCCGCGTGCTTCCCGATCGGGCTTGTCGACAGCGTCGTGGGCTACGCAGCGGCTTCTCTAATGTCTTCCTGTCAGCTGAGCTCGCCATTGTGACGACTATCCGAGACATACCTCCTGCACCTGCTTCCAATTCGCCCGTACGTGCTCCATATACGCCTTGACCTCACAATAGAATGCCCAGCCCTTCCCCAACCCCGGATCCTTCTCCTCCGATGACACGTCCTTCTGCTTAAGCCGAAAATTGGCATCGATCGCCAGAAACAATGCGAATAGAAACCTGTCGGCCGACGTTAATGGCTTGTACACACATGTTCATGATTAACTCACTGCCTCTCCTTCGGATAGTCCTTCCAGTCCGACGGCAGGTTTTTACCTGGCTGGGGGCAAGCGGGACAAAGGAGAGCACACTCGCCCTCCTTCGTGTTCTCCACCCCGTCCGGGTCGTGGCCCCTGCCTGAGCGCTTGAGCATTTGGAGGTGCCGCCACTCCCTCGACATCCGCAAAAATTCGTGATAGCGGTCCTGAATGTCCTGTTAGCAATAGCAAAATCTCGCGAAATTGATGTGCTGACCTTCACGTATTCCATGCCGGTATTGTCCGTCTCCCGTGCCAAACTATAATAAAACTCGTACGCCGAGCATTTCGACTCGAACGAGAGCAAATGGAAGCGGCGCAAAACATTGAAGGTCGCGGCCGTCCGTGGATGCGTCGTTGTCACGGGAAACAGTCCCGCGCGTAATAGCTGGACCGTTTCTGTGCCGCTCGACCCGCATCCACAGTAGTCTAGTCCGACCTCGTGGATACCGTGGTCATCGACTACCACAAAGTCGTCACCCGCTGCACGGGACAGCGCAAGGCAACGAACGTCACGCTCGTGGCAATGGCCCAACTGGATTCGCAGCCCCGCCTGCTTTAGGGTCATCCGCTTGAAAAAAGATCCGTCCCATTTCTGCAAAGGCGTCCTATTGAGTCCTTTTCATAACGGGGAGAGCCTACCTGAATACGATGGAACGGGAGCTGCTTATGGCGTTCGCGAATGCAGGCTGCACACAACAGTTCCCCGCCGCCCATGCAGTCTTTGCATCGATGCTCCGGCGGCCCTACGCCACAAGCCTTGCACACGACGTAGACACAATGATCGCCGCGTCCCTCCCCACGGAGAAATTCCTGCAGATAGGTGGGCATATGGTCGCGTGCCCACTGTCGAAGTGGGTCATCCTGCAACAATCTGAGCGGTGTTCGGCGGCCTTCGGATTGAGACACATACCGAATCCCGCACCTCCCTCGGGTCAGGAGGCTGGGGCTCTCCGCCGTCAAGCTCGAGCTGGTCATACACCGGTTCTTCCTCCTTGCGCACATCCGCGTTTAGCATCACAGAAGGTGCCGATCTCAGTGCGCCCGCCACGAGGAACACCGAGGAAGAATCTCGGACGCGCCCATCCGAGCCGATAGCCGTACTCTCCAGGATGAGCTCGGACGATGTCCCAGGCGCCACCCCCGAAGCCAAGAGCTCATCTCTTCCTCTGTTTCTCACGGTATCACGAATTCCGCCTTGCGCTTGACGCCTCGGCGCAGGGACATCTTTGTTGTGGAGTGTCGCCAGAGGGAGTGGGCAGTATTTGAGAGCCAAACTTGAAAACATTTAAATCATCAAATGTCGAGGAGCATGCTATCCCGACCATCTTACCGAAATCATATCTTCAGTGTGCACGACATGCTGTACAGAGTGGAAGGCAACAGCTGGCAAGGCTACGGTATCCTCTTTGTTGCCATGGAGGTGGGATTTCAAAGCGGAGGGTCCGAGTGAAGAGGGCGACAGGCGGGGCGCTGGCAGTGGCAAGCGCCAGCGCCGCCGCGCTACATCAACGTGGACATGTGATACGGACCGCGTATCCGCAGGAAATTCGGTGGACACCGTGACTTATATAACTTTCAAGTTAGTAATTACCTCAATCCGGATCCGTTCTCTCCTCAATAATGTCGCGAGGGCTTCGCAACGGGCTGGTTGTACGTGCTCTCCCCTTGTGTGCCTCTCAATGACTGCATGTCTTCCCAGATGATCCAATCCGGCCCCAGCTTCCGCCCCTTCGCCGACATCAATCGGGACATAATCCCCACTTTAGTCCGCTCCCACTTCTGGTCCCTGCTCATTGCCCACAACATTGAGGAATGCATCCTCACGACACTCATGGAGCTCCGGACATGCGAGTGGCATGAACTTTTAGTGCATTCACCCCTTTAATCGACTTGATTAATATGTAATACCTTTTTCGTACAGGCATGGACTCAAAGCTACCAAAAGGCCCATTTTTTTCACCGCACTAGCCTCCGTCTCGCCCAGTTTCAAGATGAGCAACATTGGCTCGACGTGCTTCACCGAGAAGTCATCAGCATTTTCTCCCGTCTCTTATTTGCTTACCCCTTCAAGGCTGTCACTGCCATGCCGTGGCTACGCGAATTCGAGGAGGAATGGCCCCTCACCGTTGCCTGGCGCCGCCTGGATCCGACCTATCCCGCCACGCTCATCCGGCTCAAGTGATGCCAAGCTTATTTCCAACATTTCGAGGTCCCGACGATCAGATATCTCTGTTACCATCACTCTTTCACATACACCTCAGTCTGAACGCTCATGTTAGTTCATCCCAGTGCGTTTTTTTCCAGTCTTAATCCCTACCTTCTCACTAAATGATTCCAGTCACTGACCGACTTCAAAGGCGAACAGTATTACAACCTTGATTTCCTCACGTGTCAATATCTCATGTACGTCTTCCTCTTTAAAATTGATTCATCGTGTCTGACCCTGTCCCAGAATTGACTCTTTGTATCAGCTTGCCTCAAGCATCGTGGCTCAAAGCGCCCGCATCCTCGAGGGCGACGACAATGACGATGACGACGACGAGATCCCTGATCTAGTTCCATTGGACGATTCTCATGACTTTTGCTGCCATCACTGCCCTTTCCGGCAGCCATTTGTCGCCGTGCTCGACTTTGATTCATGTATAAGACACTCGCGTTTGTTCTTAGTACCAAAATTCATGTCGTTGTCTCGTATTGCTCCGTACGTCCCTAAGTAAATGGATCCCGGAGGTAACGCACCACGATTTATTGAAATACGACTAAGTATATCAGACACAGTGTCTAGTCCACCACCTCAGCGGGCGGCCACGATTGGTGCGTTCCCGCCCCCATAAACATACGCGCTGCCATCGCGCAGCTCCATTTCCCGCAGGGAGCGTATCATGGACCAATAGAGAACATCCCAATCGGTTGGGGCATCGATAACATCCCGGCGACGCCCAGCTGGCATCTGGCGTACCACGTCTTCACCATTCGTCTGCCTAACGGGAGGTGGGTCGACTGTACAGGGGGTCTCAATCACTAAATAACCTTCAGAGATCTCCAATAGTCAAAATTTTCGAAATGCGCACCTTCCGTCCAATTTTTGGCCCAGTCCGTGAGGTCTTGGAACGACGCCTCCCATCGAGTATTCCATTCCTGCTCAATACGCTCGCTATAATCCCGCAGACGCTTCTCGCTTTCCCTTGCAAGCACCTCGGACTGATGATGACGACGAGTGCGGCGCTCTGCGACATCGCGCAAGCCAGCGCTTCGAGACTAATCTTTTCAGAAGCTGGATGAGGAGTATGTTAGTGCGCCACACAACGGATAGACCAAATTTCGACGTACCTGATGCCCTGCGTTTCCGCAGGTTTATTGTTTTCCTGCGAGGAGGCATGTAAGTGCGCGAGGCGGGCTGCCGCTGGATTCTCGAGACTGTGACTGCTTTCCCGTTTCATTTCCATCACACACAACAGAGCAATTCAAATGGTGCCCAACAAGATCGATTCATTACCCGATTCAGGATTCCTAGATTGCATTGTGGAACAGCAGCCGCTCAGGGAGAAAAGCCTCCGGGGCATGCTTCGGCGATGGTGATGGCGACGTGGTGTTCACATGCCCCTTGAATAGCGCTCGCTCAACGAGCCCCGCCTCCGAGTCTCGCATCCACAACAGCGTCCGATCCACAGTCCATCTGGTCTTGTATCCTATTTCCTGTTCAATAAGCTCGCAAATATATTATTAACCTTCTTAACGGATCCACCAAATTTTGACATACCTGACGCCCAGCTTTTTCGCAGATGATTCTTGAGTGACTGATTCCCCGTTTTGTCACAGGTAGGTAGCTAGGTAGAATCAAGGATGGCGCCCGACAGAGATCAATTCATTTCCCGATCCAGACTTCCTAGATTGCGATTTGGAACGGGCGGCCGCTAGGTAGAAAAGCCTCCGGTGCATCCACCATATGCTTCGGCGATGGTGATGGCGACGTGGTGATGGCGCTCGCTCAGCAAACCCGACTGCCGAGTCCTGTGTCCACTACGGCGCCCGATCCACAGCCCGCCTGGTCTTGTATCCCATTTTCTGTTCAATAAGCTCGCAAATATATTATTTAATCTCCCAACGGATCCGCCAAATTTTGACATACATATCTGATGCCCAGCGTCTTTGCGCAGCGGATTCTTGAGTGACTGATTTCCGGTTTTGTTTCCATCACACACAAGAATCAAGTGCAAGGCACTACAGGAACCCCGATTCAGAATTCCTAGATTCCGATTTGGAACGGCGGTCGCTAGGTAGAAAAGCCTCCGGTGCATCCACCATATGCTTCGGCGATGGTGATGGCGACGTGGTGATGGCGCTCGCTCAGCGAACCCGACCGCCGAGCCCCGTGTCCACTACGGCGCCCGATCCACAGCCCCCTGGTCTTGTATCCCATTTGCTGTTCAAGGTGCTCGCAATATATTATTTAACCTCTCAACGGATCCGCCAAATTTTGACATACATACCTGATGCCCAGCGTATTAGCACGGCGGATTCTTGAGTGACCGATTTCCGGTTTTGTTTCCATCACACACGAGAATCAAGTGCAAGGCACTACAGGAACCCCGATTCAAAATTGAAGATTACGATTTGGAACGGTGGTTGTTGAGGCAGGGAACGTCCGATCCATCCATCACATCATACTACGGCTCGGATGGCGATGGCGACGCGGTGTCCACATGTTCCTGGGATGGCGATGGGCCTCGCTCAGCAAACCTGTATCCGCCTGGCCGCCGAGTCCCACGTCCAACTACACAACCCGAATCTATGGCGACTGCCATGTCCAGGTGGACAGACAATAAACCCACCTGGCGAAGCTGGTCGTTCGGGTCTTGCGCCTCATCGCAGGCACAAAAACAAATACCAACCTCGTGCGTACCCCTGGTGTTGACGATCGCATATCGCGGATTGTAAATGGGGCGCGGGCAGCGGCCGTGTCGCCCATGGCCAAGGTAAATCCTGACACCTATTTCCCGTAAGCTGCCTGTGACCCATTTCTCCCCATTCCATATCTAAATCAGCAATCTTAGCATCATAAACTTGAATGCGATCTCGTTCAGGGCTTACCTCAATCCGGTGGAGTGGTTGCTCCGCATGGCCGGCAGCGATACATGCGGTGCACAACAATTCCGGCCAGAAACAATCCCAGCAACGATTGGTCGACTCAGACGCACCACAGTGGTCGCAAGAAGTACCTGCCGGAGGAGCGCGTATAGCGTCGACGAGTTCGCGCAACAGTAAGTCCTGCGCCAGGCACTATTAGTCGGCGAGGTGAGGGACACGAAGTGAAATTCACTTACCCGTAGTGCAGGATCCATTCTATATCGCAACGCGGTGGTAGTTGGGTTCAAGAAATTTGATATAACGTAACTAGCCGGAGACACAGAAACGAGGCTGCCCGGAAAGGAAATCTACCGCTGTGCAAAATTATCAAGTAAAGAATAACAACTCGTGATCCTCCAGCCTCGCATTCACCTCTACAACTTCATTCTCCTGGCCCCAGTTCCGAATCGTGACAGCCGTCGATAGCGCAGAAATGGAAATTTTTAAGGGAAGCGGATGGGTGCATCATCGTCGAAAACTCCCCGGCGTGCTCAAGCCGTAAGCGTCGGTCAATAACTCGGCGCGGCTGGCAGACGGTTGTGGGGCGTGGAGTTTCCGAGCAGATGAGGTAGAGATAAGCTAGGTGAGGAATGCGCCGCTGGTTGACAATAGCTGCGACGGTGTGGAGTAACTGCCTGTTCTGACAATATAATACGAATTTAAGATCTAAAATCCGCGATAGTAACTTACGGGGAAGCTTACCTTGGATGAAACGTCCCCCCAACACGGCCAGTGACATGTCGCAGAGAGGGGAGCGCCTCGATACCGGGGGTCAGCCCCGTGAGATCACCCAGGAAATGGAGCTCCTTGAGGTCTGGCTGGGCATGCATCAAGGCGGTCCAAGCCTCAATCATTCGTCCTTGCACAGCGAGGGACTGAAGGCGAAAAGCGATGCGAGGGATGCATGACCGATCCAGTGGGACATGGGGCGCGATGGTGAGGTGACGTAGACCGTTCAAAAGAACAATGGCAGTCGCCCAGTCCTTTTCGTCGACGTAGGTGAATAGACTCGCATTGAATGTTAGCGTTTTGACCTATGACTTGGCTTAGACCCCACACAGAAATAAACAAAATGTTTGAAAAAACTTACCATCGAAGCGATGGCTGGGGAGTTGGCTAGAGTGTGCACCAGAACATGAGCGGCGTCGTAGACGTGGACGTTCCGATAGAGCACAGGCCGCAGTATTTCAACGTGCGCCGTCGAAAGCTGCAAGAGAGACGACACGTCATGAGCTGAGCTGTGCTGGGCGATCTCCCAGCAGACATCCAAAGGGATAAACATGCGGGCGAAAGGAAAGAGAAGAAGCGGCCAAGCGACGCAAGGGTGGCTGGTGCACCATGGCTTGGGCGCAAAACATAGCGACCGCTGACGAGCGTGGAGTCAGAAACCAAGCATGCAGTGCCACGATCAAAGAAGTCCCGCGGAAACGGGACAGATATCGTATCAATCTTCAGTTACGATATCGGTCCGCGGAAGCGGACAGATCACATCGATCTCAAGTTACGATATTGAGCCTGATATAGCAATACTGGATGTAACAGCAGCGTAAATTACAGCATCACACGATTCTGACGAGACGCGCTCCTTAGAGCCATCAAATGAGCAACGCGTGCGTCTGCGGCAGAACGCTCCCTCGCCAGCTCCGCTTCGCCTTTTCCTCGCGTTCCTTCACCCTCGCAACACGTAATTCATTTTCCTTGTCCGCCTCGCGAGCCTGACGAAGTCTTGGCCAGTGGCGTGCCCCCCTCTTGAGAGCACGAACACGGAGGTCCATCAGCGCATCAACCTGCGCCTTGCAAAGTACAAGTTGAGCCCTCTTCCGCTCATAGAAGCTGGGCTGGGCTCGGGTTGGGGCACGCGGAGGGCATGATTTTCATTGAGCCAGCTTTGGACGACGGGAGAAAGTGGCTGGTTTCCATCTCCCGTGCGCATGGCTTCTGAAACCCGCGAATTTACATAAAACCCCGTAGCAAACCCATAGAGACAAAAAAAAAATCACACCTTTTTTGAAGCCCTTGGTCTGTGCGTCGGTGAAGAGCTTGTTGGTGATAGTGTGCGCCATATCTGGGGTAATACATTTCCAGACCCTTCGCATATAAATATGAATGGTGTACAATCAGAGAATATTCCCAAAGAGTATGTGATCAGAAACAAGTCAACTACCGGGGCCCAAACATTACGACCCCGATCTGTCTCCAGCTCATCTCTCATCGTGTCCAACAAAGATCCAGGGACCCCTCCCATCTGGAGCTAAGTTCCCCATCAAAACTCCGGGAAAATCGAGAAAAAAGGTTGAATGGTGTAGACCATCAGCGCGCACGTACTGAACTGTATCCCCGTAAAACGTTGAAGAGTCGCAAAGCCCAATGCACGTGTCAGATCAATACTGAATCCCAGCTTTTCATGCTAGGGCTTACCATCAGACCGCCACCCCAGGATACACCAACCGCGATATTGATGGAGGTCCCCCAGCGGTGAGACAGAGAATTGCGGCTACAGCGTCGGGTTTGGGCAACTTGGGTGGGCAACTTGAGAAAATGGATGTTAGCGGGAGCCACACACCTTACACCCACGTCCCGCATAGCATAGAGACCTGAGTAGTACATGTATCAACACGAGAAAATTCACAAGGCAGATTCCTACGAACCCCTTTGTTTTGAGCTGGGTGCTGCGGGGGCGGGGAAATCTCAACCTCGGGATTTGACTCGAAGGTTGATACGGTGTCGAGTCACACCGTTGCTTGCGTGACACAGCGTCCTCTTTCGGATCGGCGACATAGCGCTGGCGTTGGGGTGGATTGTCCATCAGCATAGATATTTTTTCACCGTCATCAAAAATTTTAGATGGCCTAGCCGCATAGAAACATGCAAAAACAAAACGAAACGGCGGGGGATCCAAAATGAACATATAGTCGGCATCCGAAAGAAAGCGACACAACGAGGGAGGGATGACATATACTGGGGAGTCTATGGACGTATCTGAGCTCGGGTGGCCTAGCCAAATGATAAAATATCCTTTTACACACCCTGGTGTGCGTTTCAGAAGAGTTGTTTGGAATGGTGGAAAAGTCGGTAGCGCTGTGATAAGGACCGCGACGCTACGACGTGAACTGGGGGTGGTGCTCAGGAAGTAGACTTGTCCGGCCTCTAGGGGGTTTGTTGTGAGATTCCGAGGAGGGGGACGTTTGTCGATGCAGAGGTGGTGCGGCACGTCCGTAGGGTCCTGTGTGTGTTAGCAAAAATGGGGGAACTGCGAAATATACCTCCTCGCCGGTGAACGAAGTTCGTGAACTGGTCTCTTCAAACTATCTCCAAAGCTTCGCGCCTTCCTCCTACAATCGATGGTCACGTGACCGAGTCGTCGAATCCTTCCAAGTGGTTGATTTGTTGGTGAACTTGACGTCAATAGAGCTTTGGTGGCGAACTGCTCAAGGTGTAAGGGGTTCCAATAGTTCGGTCGTGGGCGATGTGTTGTGGATATCCTCGAAGTGTTGTTCCCGCTGCTGGTCGATGCAGGAAGGTGTGCGAAGTTCGTGGGCGAGGTATGTGAGCGCGCGCTTAGGTGACTTAAGCTGCAAGAGGGGAACGAGTAGTGTCCTAAGACGAAGGTGGCGAAAGGGTGTGATCAATTCTCGAATTGTGGGGTATAAGAACACTGGGTACAAGTGGGAGGGATCTGACCCCGAGTATGTGATGTCCTAAGTACGCTAAATCGTCCACCTTTTATACCTTTCCCCCCATCAGCCTCGTGTTCAGGTGAAACACTCGCTTCAAGGTTGAGGCGTGGACCTGTGGGATATTATCGCCCAAAACGCTCCAAGGTGCTCTCTCGTTCGCGAAATATTGTGTCGTTCGCCGTCGAGAGACTCTTGAAAGCCAGATTTAGGACTTTTGTCCCGCGATGTGTCGGAATGTCGGCTTTAAACCCTAATTGAGTACCGAGCTGCCCGACCGCTGAGGAGCAAGGCTCGCCCATGGTCGGTGCGCTGCTGGTCGTTGAAATAGCTTGGGAGGTGCAATGCTGAGGTTCGTAGTCTGGATGCCATCGTTTTAAGGAGTGGAAGCCCATGCGACAGTGTGTAGGCGCAGGGTGAAGGCGTACAGTAGCCCTTCGTTGGCCGGCGAGGCTCGCTCCAAAGGTCCAAACAGCAATTGGTGGGTCCATTCGATATTGTAGCGATAAAAGGCAATTATTGAAGCACTCCTGAGGTACAGGGGGCGTCGTCGTTCGTCGTCGAAGCCATGTAGGTATCGTGTATTTCGTGTGTGGTGTCGTTCATCGCCGGTGGGTGTCGTTCCGGAAGCGGAAACCAAGTTGCCAAATAAGGTGTTCATCCATAATGAGTGTTTGTTGCCGTTGAGCTGAGCAGCCGTGGAACGAGAGGGCATGCGCAGAGCGCATACAGCCCTCACAACCTCCTCCACACTTAAAAATATCGACCGCCTCGGTCGATGACACAAAAAAAGCGGAAACCATCGCTCCCTCGAAAACTCGCACTTCTATTCCTCCTTCTTTTATTGTGGGGAGTATGTCGCAGTCGTCGACACGGGTGGATGAGACCGTGGGAATAGGAGTTGGTAACACATGTGCAGTGAACAGTTTCTTCATCTTCGCCAGTGGGCTTTCCACGTTTGGGGTCGAGTTCTCCAGCAGTAGCCATCCCATTGTTTGGGAATATTTCACCTCCCGAATCCAGGACTGCATGGATAGCCATTCCCTCCTGGTTTGCAAACGAAGCAAACAATGTTCCTCTCCGAGCCGGTAAAGCGAATACCCTTCGTTCGGAGGCGGACGAGAGTATGAGGATGTCGCGGAACTCGAGTTTTCAGGAAATCATGGAGTGGAGAGTACGGGGTCCGGAAAATGAGCAGTGGAAGGTTTTCGGTGCAGGAATGCAATGTGGCCTCAGGTAGTTCTCGGCGGAAACGTGGATGGAGTCACGTGGTCGTGTAAAGCCTTCTCGTGGTATGGTCCTCGTGATCATGTAAGATTGATTCCTCCTCGCAGCATTCGCGTTGGTAGGGACGGCGAGCAGCGGAATGGATCGTTCATGAACCCGTAGATCCAAAACTTTGTTGTCCTCCAGCGGTTTGCGTTCCCGTCACTCGCTGGTCTCGTGGGAGACTGGTCTGATATTTCAGCAGTGTAAGATGATATCCGAGTTCGAGTGAAGGAAGGTGTGGAATGTCTCGTTCGTGACCTTTTCTGCCATCATAAGTCGAATAATGCACCGTAGAGTCGGTGGGCGAAGGAATCGCGGCGTCATTGGGCGGACATCCTAGAAATTCACGTGACCGTGTGTTTCCATATCGGTTCGTGGCTGGAATGAATCTTCGTTGGTGAACGTTCATTGTGTTGCTGCCTCAAAATGGGGGGCTGTCGTGGTGACGATGATGGATGGGTGTCGGTTTGATGTATAGTCCAGTTTCGCGGACATGATATCCTGCCGTTATATTTTGGCCTGATGGGCAATATTTCTCATTTGAGAGGTCGTAAAACGTGTAGCATGGGTTTTCGGTGGATTTTCTATGAGCGCACTCGCCCTAATTCCTGAACCGTCGGTGATGTGAGAATCCCGCCTCCTGGGCCATAGAAGGTGCCCGGCGAAGCCCCTTCCTTGATCGGAAACTGATGCGTGGTTTGGCCTTCTCTCGAATTCGACGTTATTCGTGGTCATAATGGTGATGAACAATTTTCTCCTTCGTTATTTTTGTCGTGGAAGTCATGTCGTCGGTGAAACCCTAGGCTGAATAATTCCGGTCGTGTCGGAATTCCTTCATAATCGGCACGTGGTGGTGTGCAACTCGGGGTGTTGGTTTCCTCCGCCATCGCCCTTCGGCGAAAGCCGAGGCGGAATAACTCTCGTTGCATGCAAGTGCTCCGTAGTTTGCACGTGATGTCATGCATCTCGGGCCGTAGGTTCCTTCTGCTGCCGCTAACTTGACAGTGCCCGTCAATTTCGTCAATAATTTCAATGTCAATGTCGTCCATCGGGGTTTATGCCGGTGAGCGAAGGTGATCAATCCTCGTCGCCGCCTGCCGATGGTGCTTTCTGTTGTCGATTTTGGATGAAGTCCCGGGGGCACTACCTCCCGGCCTCCATCGTCGTAAAATAGTTGCGGGCCCGCTCCTATTTGCTCGGAAATATTTCCTTCCTGCGCGCTCTCCGTAGTTCGATTTGCCGTATTTCTCGGGGTACGATGGGTCCTAATTCTCGTGTTGCGAAGTCCTATATTCCTAAATGCTGGCCAGCAATTTTCCTGATACTCTCTGTCAGGTCCTCCGATGTCGAAGTTCCGATGTCCGATTTTCCGTAGTTCTCGATGTCCGATGTTCGTAAACGCTGCGCAGCGATTTTCCTGATACTCTCTGTCAAGTCTTCCGAGGTCGAAGTTCTGCTGCGAAGTCCGATGGTTCCTAGTGTTCGATGTCCTATATTTTCCTAAACGCTGGCCAGCGATTTCCTGATGTTCTCTGTAAACGTCGCTCGATTGCTGATTCCTCAATGCCGATGCCGCTGCTGAAATTTCCTTGGTGAAATCCACCGTGGATTTTCGAGAGTGGATGATGGTGCTCCGGATGAGCGTACCATCACCCCGATGTGTTGTGTTGTCCTGATAATCAATCCGGGTGTTCGGTTTCGAAAGTTTTCGCCGCCCAACTTTTCCAAACGCCATGAACTGATAATCAATCCGTGTTTTCGTAGTGTCTTTGTGTGATGTGGCTGGCGGTCGACTTTGTACTGGTCCGAAATTCCGTTTTGCATTGCCATCCGAATCCTGATCGGCTCGAAACGCCGTCTCGTCGGTTAGGTCGATCCGGCAATCACAGTGGCTGTGCATGTTCTTCGATGAAGGGTCATAAGCGGGCCCCCTATTAAACTTTCTTGATTCTCCGTGGTTTCAGATGCGTCAGTTCCCTGGCGGAGCCTTCCCTGTTACACGACTTTGTTTTGTGGCGATTGCGGTCTCCTCTTTCCATTTCGGGGTAGGCTTCGATGCTGATGGCTCTGCAAAATAGAACATCGCACTTCCGATTCATGGACCAAATCGGTTGCGTCGTTATTTTGTCCTGAGTCCCTTTTTCTTCCCTGCTCTTCTTTGCACCACGACGCGCCCCGCCCTTCTCTCTCCCTCCTCCTTTTCGCGGCGTCGCCCGTCGTCTTTTCTGAGCTGGCTGCCTGTTTCGCTGCCACAAGCGGTACTTCATAATGGCTGCAAAGCGTCGCCGCAAGGATGAGTGAGTGTCGTTTTCATCTTGTTGTCTCTTCTTCTCCGACTGACGATTTCTCAGGGATTCGGAGGATTCTGCGTCGAGCACGGAGGGCGAATTCCAGCCTAGCGGCGACGAGGACTTTGCTGACACTTTGGGCAATGACCGCCGTCTCCGTTCTCGTGCTGGGTCCAACCGTCGTGCTGAACGCTCCGTGGAGCCCATCGAGGACCTGGTCACACTAACAAGTCACGCAAGAAGACTGCTCCCGGTGCCTCTGCGTCGCAATCGCGCTCGCGTTCTGGCCGGGAGCGAAGCCCCGCTACTTCTTCTCGTCGCTGAAATGTCCGCTCCTGCGAAGAAACCAAAGGGGAAGGCTGCACCGGCGAAGAAGTCCATTCCGGTCGTCGAGATGAAGTCGTCGTCGCATCCTGTCAAGACTGCCGCCCTTGTTAAGTCGGAACCGGTGCCCACAAAGTCAGCTGCTTCGAAATCTGGCAAGTTGTCATCTGGGAAGGGAGCGTCTGCAGCCTCCACGCCCGTGAACCCGCCGCCGTTGTACAAGACGCCCGACCCAAAGAAGATCGCGCCGAAGGATCGTTTCTTGAATCGACCACTACCTCCTCGTACGCATTTCTCTCCCTTTTCTTCGTCCTTTCCTTTGGTAATGCTCGTAGTTTCTCTGCTTGCAGCCATCTTCGTATCAAGGATGCGAACGACGAGGTTTTCGACTTTAATGTCGAAGTTGGTCAACATGGCCCTATCGAGCCCTCCGGACGTTCGACGCACGAACTCTCCCTATATTTCCGTGCCTATTACCGCAAAAATCCTGACCACCTCCGGGGATCCGAGGAATTTTTCAGGTCATACAAGTTCTGGGACACGTCGACGGGCAAATTCGTTCAACGGACGATGGTGGGAGGGCCTCTTTCCAGCAAGGGGTGCTTCCGGTGGGTCCGTGCAGCATACAACACTCTGGAGGAGTTCGTTCGGGTGTATCCTCCTATCGCCGAGTATGTCGCCGCTTCTCCTGCAATCGGAGACCGGTCTTCAATCGTCCGAACGATCCCATTCCGGAGTTTCGATCTCCTAGTGCGGGCGATCCCCCGATGGTGGAAGAGGACGAATTTCCTAATGCCACCGCTGAAGAGTTGCAGCAGCGTAACGACGATCTCTTCCGTGAGTGGCACGACAAGCACCGAGTTGCTGTTCAGAAAGCCCGTGCTGTGTATGTCACCGCCAAGGCTGAATGGACCCGTCGCCGTGCGGACTACCGAGCAGAATATCTCCTCCGTGAAGCTCGGAATGCACGCGTTGTCGAACGCTACCTCAGTCGTCGGGACGATGCGCTTCTTTCGGTGATGGACGAGATTTTGACGATGAGCGAGTTCGCGATCGTTCTGGAGGACTGGGAAGTGGCGAAGGAGCCTATGCCGGTCGTTCCTCCCATGTCGCGTTCTCCTTCTCCGCCCGTTGTGTCGTCATCGAAAGTTGTGCCCGTTGCTTCGTCGTCGTCGAAATCCGCGCCTGGTGCGTGCCATTCTCAATACAGTAAGTCCGCCTTCACCGCTTTCCTGATTGACGGCGCTGATCCTGTCTTCCGTAGATCCCGAACTCGATATTGGTCCCGCTGACTTCCTTGATGACCACGCGATCCCGCCAATCAATGTTCAGAACGAACCGACTTCCGACGAAGAGGAGGACGACGACGATGGGGAGAATCTTCCTGCAGCCGATGCGGCGGTCGACCAACTTGATCCTTCATCGCCTCCGTCGGCGGTCGTGCAGGGGAAAGGCAAGGCGAAGGCGGTGGCACCGAAGAGAATCGGGAAGGTTGGCAAGATGAAGCTGTCGGCAGAAGAGCTCAAGAAGTTCATCGAGACTCCGGCCTGTTTCGTCAATGCCCGCCACCCCTATATTCATGAGGCCTTCTATTCGGCATATCACCTCAACGAGCCGCTTTCTTGGGATCCTCCGATGCGCGATGCGCCGCGCGGCGAAGCAGGACAAGTTCGTCTCCAGACTCATGGGTGGCGCCACAGCGATATCCCGGGTTACCTCGGCATTGCGCAGGGGCTCGAGCGGGGGCGTGTTCCTCTGCAGGACCTCCCTATGGTTTTCTTCACAGGGATGTGGCCAATGTGAGAAGGAGCGGGACAACGGGGTCGTTTGCCTTCGTACGCGCCAGGGCCTCGATATGCAGGTGAACTGCATCCACTGTCGGGAGTCGCGCAACACCTGCACTGTTTTCGAAGATTACGATTTCTCGTTGACCGGTTCGTCGTCGCCCGTCGTCGGCTGTATCTTCTGTCCTGAATTCTTCGTTTCCTTTCCAGATCGCGTCATCGAGGAGACCAACAAAATCATCTTTGAGATGGTCATCCGCCACTTTACTTGGCTCTATTCGGATGTCCTCGTCGGAACATGACTTCGCGGCTTTTGGGGATTGCCCTTCTTCTTGCGGACCAACCCCCGACTTCGCCTGAGGACCCATCGTCGGCTACTTCGGCGGTCAATGCAGCGAACGCCTCCGTGCCCGTTTTTCCGACCGAACTTTTCCGGTCCCGACTCCCTGCCAGCGCTGTTTCGACTAGCAACGCGGGCTTGGTTCCTCCGTCGGCGGACGTTCCTGCCTTTGATCATGTTCGACAGGCAATTGAGCTTGCGAAGTCATCGGTGGCGTCGCTGGAAGCAGCAGTCGTTCAGATGGCACACCCAAAGTCTCCTCGTGATTCAACATTCCCGACGCCTCTTTATCGAATCGGAGCGGAGGACGAAGGAGCAGAGGAGGGTCGAGTGGGGGACGATGAGGATGGGCCAGACAGCGGCGACGAAGATCTCGAGGGGGACCCACAGGGTGAAAATAGCGCTATGGGGATAGATGCGCCCACGACGCCCGTGGTCGAGCACTCAACTGCATCTACGTCGGCAGCGAATGCTGAAGCACTGTTCCATTCCACCCCCTTCTCTCGGTCGGACCTGGGTACGTCGTCCGTTGCTTCGTCGTCGTTCTCGGAGTTGGGGAACGCTCTCGGGATTTCGTCGGCAAGCATGACGGGGGCCGTTTCGTACAGTGGTCGTCGTGATCACGATGTTCCACGGGGTTTCCTTTCGAGTGCGTTGGTTTCGTTTCAAACTGTTCCTTCCCTTGAAAACTCATTCCCCTTTCCGCCGGTTTAGCAGTGAATCCTTCAACACCTCTAGAAACTGGTTTCGGGAGCTTCGGCCTTGGGATTTCAGATCGGATGTCGCGCCCCACACCTTCGTCATCGTCGGCCAGCATCTTTGGCCACGTCCCTCATCATTCCACTCTTTCATCGACCCCTGGTCCGCCCTCCGAGCAAGTCGCCGCCCCCACTACCACCATCCTAAATTTCGTTTGAACATCACATTTTCTGCCCGAACTCCTCAGTAGCGGCTGAGTTGAGCAGGGCCTGATAAAAAATCCGCTTCGATTTTCCGTGCTATGTCCGTTGTCGTCTGTTCAATATCGCTGTCGCACCGTCGGCGCCCTAATATCTTCTTGTTGCGCCTGTTGGCGCCGAATTTTCTTGATTGTCGTTGGTATTTCTTGTCCTCCTCGTCGTTACTTTGTCGTAGCATAGATATTCTCGAAATCGAGAAGCGAGTTGAGCCTATAACACGTGAATCTGCGCCGCAGCGAACATGCTGAGAAAATATTCGGATTTTCGAACTCGTCCATTTGGCGGATTATCGCGGTCACGTGAAATCCACGTGTCCTGACACGTCGCGAGGGATTCATTCGTGGTAAGTCGAATTTCCGAATATTTCCTGATGAACAGTAATCGGTTTCCCCGTTGCTGAATTGCAGTTTCCGCTGCTCTCGTAAACCTTTGTGGATCCGATACCTCCAAATTGTTGCGCGAAACCAATTTTCGTTCGCAGGCGTGGTGACCATTTGGCCTCTTTGGCTATCCGGTGAGCTGCCCTCGCATTTTTCATGAAACAATCCTTCCCCCCTTGGCACGGTGTCCAATCTTTTGTATGAAAGGTTCCATCCGAACTTCAACTCGTTCGCGGGCGAGACGGCTCTGAAGTGTTTTAATCACGGGTCGGCTTTGGGAATGGTTCAAGGTGGTTTGATTCACGAGTAGTGAGGTTATAGTTGAGGGGTAGACATGATAGAGGGAAATTGTCCGGGTACGAGGTTCTTCGTTCGGAATGTCTATTTCTTCTGCCTGATGGCGACTCGGTCGATTTCTCTGGTGCTGTTTCTGTCAAGGAGCGTGGTGGTCGAAAATCGACAATCTTTATTTCCGGGATGGTCTTCGGTCCCGACCGAATCCGTCCCGAGTTGCAAAATTTTTGTATGCTGACGTGCGCGTTTTCTCTCTCTCGTCTATTCGTGTGTCCGAGCCGAGTGATCCGTTCGATGACGGGATCATTTTCCGTTTTGCCGAGTGCTTTCCAAAAGTTGACCGAGACCTTAATCGGGCGCGGTATCATGGCATCCTCCGCTAGGCAAAACCCGTCTCGTCGATTCCCGAGGTGAAGAAGGGCATTGTTTCGGCAACATTCTCCGGGTGAGGGGGTTTCCTCCGCGTCGGCACCGTGATCTGCTTGCCGGTATTCGGGCACGTGAGCGTAAGCTCCTGGCTGCCGTCCGATCGGTCCTTCGTGTGGCACTCCGTGAACCGGAAGAAGGGTTGCCCCATCAAGATGTCGAACGGCGCTCCATCCACTATGTGGACTTGGATCAAAAGGTCGATGTCGCCGACCGAGAACTTCAAGTTTTCGACGACGCCAGCGGTAACCGTCTGATTCGAGTCGGCCGATTCCATTGTGAGGGTTTTCTCAGGCGAGAACGTAACTCCGAGTTCCTGCCATATATTTTGGTTCATGGCGACGATTTCGGACCCCTGATCCAGGGTGCAGGTGACCGTCATGGAGTCGTTTACGAGAATGTCGAGAACTCGGAGAGAGTCGATGGGCGAAGCGGTTAAGAGATGGGTGCTGACGGCGTGTCCCTTGTCATAGCAGTTCATCACCATCGCCTCCTCCTCGGGTTGCCCTTCCTCGACTTCGAACAACGATGTTTCAACCGTGGGAATTCGTTTCATGATGGTGCCTTCGCGATAATGTTTTCGAACTTCCGGTGATATCACCAACAATTCTCGGCCCGAAATCGTGATTTGGGCATCAAGGGACCTCTTTATGACTGCTTTGACCATCGCCGGATCCTCCATTTGAGACTGATATTTAAACGCTGGTGGTAGGTGCGATTTCGGGGGCTGGATGCTGGCGCAGGCCCGCAGGAACCTTGGAAGTACTGGCCTCAGGCGCCGAATCCCTTCCTGGCCCTGGTTTGGGGCCCGATTTCGCCGGCGAACATTTCATCACCACTACTTCGGGAACTTCCACCGCCTTTTTCTTTCCCCTTTCGAGCATGACCCGAACGTCCGGATCATTTTCCTTGTCGGCGTGTTCGATGGGGATTTTTCCGAAAGCGAGCGTTTGGACGGGGGCGCAGCTGGCAAAAGTCATGGAATTGACAGCATGGGGGGGAGTTTCGCGTTCGAATGATTGGTTCGCCGCGGGCGAGACTGCTGCTGAGGCGGCCGTTGGTACTGCTGGGCGTTCTCTGCCAGCCACCGATCAATCCTCTCGGCTAGATTGCGTCCTTGGATCATTCGAGGAATGAACCATCCGTTGGAGAGAATGATCTTTCCGTCCTGGTTGCGGAAGCATTTTCCCTGACCGATGTAGTCGAGGGCGAGGGTACATTCACGAACGAAATGGCCTGGCCGAACAAAATCCACAAAGTCCCGGGGTGAACATCTCTCCGCCGGGGACCTGATCTCTGATCCGCCATCGTTGTCTTAGCGGGTACGTGTTCCGAAATTCTGGACCGGGCTCATCAAAGTTCGGGGGCGGGGGCATCATTTCCATGATTGTGGCCTGATAAACCCGGTACATTCCTCTCGGAGGAGGCTGGTCATGATGATGGAATAATGGGGTAGCGGCTCTTCCACCGCTTGGTGCAATGACTGTATTTGAACCGTCAACTGGTGGTGTATTGAGGTGACTTTGGCCATCGCGGCATTGAGATCGATCATCTGCCTTTTGATCGCTGCAGTCTCGTCGCCGATCTCCGGGATAGCAGGGCCGTCCAAAATAAAGTTCGCCGCCGCTGTAAAATCCGCAATGTCGTAGGCATCGTCGGGTGGATGCTGCGGCTGCAGGATTTGAAGCCGACGATAAACGCGATTCCTGAAGCGCTCCTCCACGCCTTGTGGGTAGCATTTCCTCTCCTCGACCTCCGTGAGCTTTCCTGATCCGATCAGATGTACAGTGATCGTTTTGAACCTTCGGTGGTAGTCGGCAAATCGTCCTTCGTTTTAATGTGGGTGGCTGACTGCTCTTGAGGACGTTGTCGAGATCCTTCATGGTAAATGTCTTCTTCCCATCCAATCCCGGGTATAATGCTGCAATGCAGGTTTTGAAACCTACCCAGGTCGTCACATTGTTTGTCTTCGTTCCCCGCCAAAGCACTTCTGTTTCCCTCGAAACATATCGCATGGCGAGGTTGACTTTGTCAGTGGAAGTGGTCCTTTCCATGGACTCTGCCAGTTCCTCAATGTCCTCCCAATAGCGGTGCAAGCTAAGAGCTTCGCCATCGAACACGGTGCTCCTTTAGTTCCGCGGCAGGTAACATATCGTCCGCGAGCGAAGGGATGATGGTAGATGTTTCGCTGGTGGGCGAAGGTGCGATGATGGGTGTTTCGTTGGTGAGCGAAGATCCATTCGGGGATAAATCCGATGAAGGAGGCATGGGAGTGGAAGTTTCGAGTGATGAAGAGTCCTTGGTCGGCAACGAAGTGGAAGGTTTCTCCGGTGATGACTCCTGGGATGCGAGGGGTGGAGAGTAAAATGGGGATGGAGGTAGAACTATAATTCTTCGGGTCAACGGCAAAATTTTGGGCAACGGGAATCTCCAGGAATAAATTTCGGTGGGTCTCGGGTGGGGTGTCTCTCTTCTCTCTATCGTTCCTCGGCGGCACGCTCTGCTGCTAGCGTCTGCCTTTCTCGGAAAACCACGGTAAAAACCCCCTCGCGGTGGGCTCCAGTTGTGATAAGGACCGCGACGCTACGACGTGAACTGGGGGTGGTGCTCAGGAAGTAGACTTGTCCGGCCTCTAGGGGGTTTGTTGTGAGATTCCGAGGAGGGGGACGTTTGTCGATGCAGAGGTGGTGCGGCACGTCCGTAGGGTCCTGTGTGTGTTAGCAAAAATGGGGGAACTGCGAAATATACCTCCTCGCCGGCGAACGAAGTTCGTGAACTGGTCTCTTCAAACTATCTCCAAAGCTTCGCGCCTTCCTCCTACAATCGATGGTCACGTGACCGAGTCGTCGAATCCTTCCAAGTGGTTGATTTGTTGGTGAACTTGACGTCAATAGAGCTTCGGTGGCGAACTGCTCAAGGTGTAAGGGGTTCCAATAGTTCGGTCGTGGGCGATGTGTTGTGGATATCCTCGAAGTGTTGTTCCCGCTGCTGGTCGATGCAGGAAGGTGTGCGAAGTTCGTGGGCGAGGTATGTGAGCGCGCGCTTAGGTGACTTAAGCTGCAAGAGGGGAACGAGAGTAGTGTCCTAAGACGAAGGTGGCGAAAGGGTGTGATCAATTCTCGAATTGTGGGGTATAAGAACACTGGGTACAAGTGGGAGGGATCTGACCCCGAGTATGTGATGTCCTAAGTACGCTAAATCGTCCACCTTTTATACCTTTCCCCCCATCAGCCTCGTGTTCAGGTGAAACACTCGCTTCAAGGTTGAGGCGTGGACCTGTGGGATATTATCGCCCAAAACGCTCCAAGGTGCTCTCTCGTTCGCGAAATATTGTGTCGTTCGCCGTCGAGAGACTCTTGAAAGCCAGATTTAGGACTTTTGTCCCGCGATGTGTCGGAATGTCGGCTTTAAACCCTAATTGAGTACCGAGCTGCCCGACCGCTGAGGAGCAAGG
This sequence comes from Mycena galericulata, assembly GCA_029289565.1. Lineage (NCBI taxonomy): Eukaryota > Fungi > Basidiomycota > Agaricomycetes > Agaricales > Mycenaceae > Mycena > Mycena galericulata. Next base: position 382,451 of record JARKIA010000168.1, on the reverse strand, counting down.
CTCGCCCATGGTCGGTGCGCTGCTGGTCGTTGAAATAGCTTGGGAGGTGCAATGCTGAGGTTCGTAGTCTGGATGCCATCGTTTTAAGGAGTGGAAGCCCATGCGACTGTGTAGGCGCAGGGTGAAGGCGTACAGTAGCCCTTCGTTGGCCGGCGAGGCTCGCTCCAAAGGTCCAAACAGCAATTGGTGGGTCCATTCGATATTGTAGCGATAAAAGGCAATTATTGAAGCACTCCTGAGGTACAGGGGGCGTCGTCGTTCGTCGTCGAAGCCATGTAGGTATCGTGTATTTCGTGTGTGGTGTCGTTCATTGCCGGTGGGTGTCGTTCCGGAAGCGGAAACCAAGTTGCCAAATAAGGTGTTCATCCATAATGAGTGTTTGTTGCCGTTGAGTGAGCTGAGCAGCCGTGGAACGAGAGGGCATGCGCAGAGCGCATACAGCCCTCACAGCGCTCTATATGCTTCAATGGGCAGCATTCAACCGTCTTGGGGTGTCGGATAGTTGAGTCTATGTTTCGTTGGTAAACAAAAGGCTGGGTGGGAAGAACACTTATGGAATGATTTAAAAGACTACCTGAGACTTTGTTGTGATGTGGAGAGAATGAAGATATAGTCGGCATCCGAAAAAAAGCGACACAACGAGGGAGGGACTACATATCTGGGCAGTCTACGGACGTATCTGAGCTCGGGTGGCCTAGCCAAATGATAAAATATACATTTTACACACCCTGGAATGATTCCCAGAAGAGTTTTTGAATGGTGTTGAAAGTCGGTAGCGTTCTATACGATTTAATGGGCAGCATTCAGCCGGCTTGGGGTGTCGGATATTTGAGTCGATGTTTCGTTGGTAAACAAAAGGGTGTGTGGGAGAAACACTTATGGAATGATTTAAAAAGTCATAGAGCACTACCTGAGACCTTGTTGTGATGTGGAGAGAGAAATATGTGAAAGAGAGCTTGGCGGGTTTCGGATCGGAAACAACACAAAACACGCACCTATGCCCCCAGAATTACTCTCATACCGTAGAGGACGGACCTAATTGGCAGTAATAAGCTAGCCGGAAGGTATGAATCTAACCTTCATCGGATCACCGCCAGGCTGGAGTATAGTGCACGAACGAGACTTTGGCAGTGGTTGGGGTCGGAAACAACACGAGATGTGCCAGTATGCCACGAAACTGCAATATTTGGTGTATACATGGATATCCACGGGGCGGTAGACACTAACCGAATGTGTGAGTTATAGTTACAGAGCCGTCTGGTTAGTTGGGCGAAGGTTTCAGAGGAAACAGTGGGACGAAGACGTTTGATGGCGAACAAACACGTGTCAACTCCACCACTTCTCTTTCTCGAACCACAATCACGGATACGACACATCTTACCAACAGCGTGAATTCCCCCTGACCAATGGGGCGGCGCGTAAATAAGAAAAAAAAACCGAAGAATGCTGATTCCGAGCAAGTCCTTGTATAATTCCGTTCACGCGACGCAACATTAATGAAATTGGGAATGCAGGTCCCCGGCAGATAACAAGCGGATAAATAAGCGGAAAGCAGACGCAAAGTACTACGCTAGGTGAGTTATTGGCCCGCCGAAGACTAGGAATGCAAGCCCAACCAGCATCTGCTAGCCACCCCGAGGTCCGGGAGAAAAAGCGCATCCAAATGCAGGAGCGCAGGTACCACTTTTGGTTGATGAAATATGTATAAACTGACCGAATATTTTCAAGGGCATTGAAAAAGCTTCAGAAGCGCAGATGGGATCCACCGAAGGGTGGGAGACCCGCACCCTCTCCCGAGCCGTCCGAGATATTGCCTCGGATATTCTCCCGGAACGATGGCCCGGAGGTCTGGGAGGCGCATGAGCAGAGGATGGCGCAGCGCGTTGCGGAAATCGAAGCCCACCGTGAAAGGCATCGCAAACGACGGAAGTCTTCTGGTTGGCCCCCGAGGAGTGCGCCACAGCTTTGGCGGCATATCGCCGCGACAGGGCCGCCGCCACCGCCGCCGCATCCCACAGAATCGAGGGCGACGCCATGGACCCCACTGTCGCAGACGGGCTGGACGTTGCAAACGGAAATTTCGATAACCCGGAGGATAGCCGGCGCGAGGAGGAGGTCGATGCCGCTCTCGCGATATTAGCTCTGGCGGGAGATAAGATGAGTTCTGGCATGAACCCCGATTCACCGCCATCAAGCCTTCAAGGGTGAGCGAACAGTTCATTTTCAATGAGAACTCCATCTAATATATTTCCCTCAGGACGGCGCCCCTCGGAATGCTCGCGGCAAGACCCAGGACCAGCGTCGTAGACTCGATTCTAGCACTCGCACTTCAACTCAGCTCTCACGGGTGCGTCCAAGCATTTTCTTGGGGCGTTATTTATTTAATATTTTGCTTCTTCAGCTCCGAAATGGAGACAGAAGTCCGGCCGCCGTTGATAAGCCGTGAAATTTGCCAGCCTTGCAAAGTGCCTAGAAATAAGCATAGACACGCACATCGAAAGGATTATTCAACTGCGAGGCACACAGGCACCTAGTTCCGGAGGAACCTTACTCTTAATGACGGTCTCTTCCTCTTTTTCGGGATCAGATTTACGATAAGGATTCAAAAGGACTAGTCGCGAAACATCATAAAAGCTATAGGACCTTAATTCTAATGCCGGTTTCTTCCTCTCTTTGGGAATCATACTTGGAATAAGGACCGAAAGCCGCTATTTCTACTACCCATGACCTATTGACGATAGGAATGGAAGCCGCAGGAATCCAGTCACCCAAGAATACCCCAAATCCTCTCTAGTAATTTGTTGAACCAACGGGATAGTAATTTGACAATGGAACATACCTTTGTGGTGGTTACTTTGTACACAAACACGCGACGTGGCAGGTCACCTGATCAATATTTCTGCTGGAAATAAGACCACCGATTAATTCCGAATCGGAATTACTCGGCTAAATTCCATATATGGTTTCTTGGAGTGTCAACCGATCATGGTAGACTATTCGGAACAACATAACTCGAGCGTCCGGATGAAAGGACATATCATCTGGGGTATCTACAGAAAGCCATTACAGAGGGCTATTCAATTCTGAGATCCAGTAAGAAAAGGGAACCTGGGACAAAGCATTATCGAGGGATATTTCCACCTAGGAGGTACCCAATAATTCGGTGATAGATGATCGTGACGCCAGGGGTGGCAACTGTCAAATTAGTAGGCAAGAGACACTACGATCGGCCAATGGGGCGCCAGAACGTGCGCATACAATATAAACGGACGGCTAAACTGTACTATAAAATACCCGTAGCCTTGTAATAGCGGACATGTAAGCTATAATTTTGTAGAGTATATAAGTAGCCAGCAGTAGTGTAGTACAGCACCAAATCTGTCCCGAGAGAGTGAGGCGCTTGGTGGCCCTTACGTATTTAAGGCATTGTTTTGGGGCTTGTATTCCGTTGAATCAAGTTGGTTGTGGATTGGAATTAGTGATTGAGACCTCCGTGGCAAATTGATCGAGACCTCCGTGGCAAACTGATAAAGACCTCCGTGGCAAATTGATCGAGACCTCCGTGGCATTGATAGAGACCTCCGTGGCAAACTGATAAAGACCTCCGTGGCAAATTGATCGAGACCTCCGTGGCACTAATAAAGACCTTTGTGGCATCCTAGGACAGGATTAAAGTCCAAACAAACCAAGCCGGTTAATAGCCGTCATACCTTGAAATAACAAACAACCACTGTTCGACTTAATTGACACATCGTCCATTAAGGTCTAATAGCGCGCAATTCTTAATCATTCGAAAAGCTAAAAGCAAAACCAACCAAATATCTATTAAAGAACCAACTCTACTTTGGTCCCTTAGATCTTCTATCGATCTAATAAGACCCGTATCTCGTCAGGACAGTCAAGACTGTGTGCAATTGGAGTGTGTGGTGTAGTGGAAATTAGCATTATTGAGTGTTTGAGTTGTCTGATCTCACTTTGTGAGTTAAGTAAAACTCAGTCGTTCGATTTGGTGTTAGTTCAGTGCATTATATATCTCAGTGCTTGACCCTGAGCAACCGTTTCAGCGGCATGCAGCGCGTCAGCTGGCGTGGAAGTGGAGATAGTAGGGGAGGTGGATGAAGGAGTGGGTGGGGAAAGGTCGGCAGCGGGTGAGTCCGTTCCAACGCCGACATCGACGAAGACGCGTGCAGGAGTAGAATTTTTACTCATCTTTGCAGCCTGTTTCTCGCCAAATTCTCTCCCTGCGACGAAGCCGAGTCGTTTTCCCTCGCCTAAACCCTCCTTGAGACCCTCCACTATTCCCTTCTCGAAGCCAATAGCCTCGCCTTCCTTTAATCCCTCCGAATTCCCCAAATCTCGGCCTGCCTGCTTCCCTTCGCGCAATCCGGCTGTCCGGCCCTCCTGAAGCCCCGCTTCGCGTCCGAGAGAGAAGTTGTTGGACATGTCTCCCTGGCGCGCAATGTCGGCATCAGTGCGGCCTGCCCGGAATCCGATCTCGAGCGCCTGTTGCCACAGATGGGCCGCCCAGGTGTCGCCCAGCTCGGCCGTAAATGCAGCTGCACGTGCATAAGCGGTCGCAAAATCGTCGGCTTTGTCAGATGGATGCTGGAAGTAGCGGTCTAGATTGTCGGGGAAAGGTGTACTGAGGGCGTGCAGCTCTTTTTCCTGCGAAATAGTTTTCTGAGATTTATTCTTCCCCATAATTCGGCGTGGTGATGAAAGGAAAACAGAATGAATTTGAAGGGAAAAGCGGCAGTGATCCCAGCAGGACAACAGTAAACGGCAGAAGCGGGTGGATGTGGATTCTCGTTGTCGCTGGTATCGGCCAGATCGCTAATCGCCTCGTGTTTCGATGTACAGCAGTTTTCAGCAATCAGCAGGACAGCAGCAGCAGTGGCGTCGTCGAATCACACTCTAATCACCAGATGTAGGCGGTCGGACTGGGCTGGTAGACCTGGAATCCCGCGGTATCGCTGCGCAAAGGATCAATAGCAGAGGTCGTGTACAAGCTGGATGTCCTGACTAAGCTACAAGCTGCTGCCACACATGCGCACACAGGCTGGACCTGAACCTCCCACTACAACGGCTCAGGGGGTGCGTCTATCGTTTCGTCGGATGCAAGAGATGTATTGTCAGACTCGTTACATAGGACAGCGAAACGATTACGGGAAGCGAACGAGGGCACACTGCTCACTCGTCGCTGGTGGGAAAACCCTCCTGCTCGGCGGAGGCAGCGTGCTCTGCAGCGGCCTCGGTTGGAGCCATCCGCGCGAGGAGCTCCTCGAGGAGGTCACCCTCGAGTTGCCGGATCACCTCGTCAAGGATATCGGCAGACCGGACGTCGACTGGAGCTGTGCAGTCACGGGCAAAGTGGTCGCCTCCGCAATGGAAGCAGCCGCGACGGGGTGTGTTACGTGCACAGGTGCGGTCTACGTCCATGGGGACCGGAGGGGGAGAGCAGGAGCGGTGGCATGGGCCGGAGGTGCGACAGCTGCCGCAGGGCGTTGGATCGGGAAGGTCGAACGCCCCGGAGGCGCCGGAGCACGCCCGGAAGCTCCGGTTCCGCCGGTGTTGCGTAGGCGGAGCCGGGACTCGTAAGCTCAGTAGGCTCGCTGGCGCCACCCCGGGTAGTCCGTGAGGGGAGGAGGGTCGCTCGACCCGGTGATCGCAGAATTGATCGCCGGATCAAGTCCGGTCCGGTACTTGGTGACCTTGACGATTGGGTCAATGAACCCAGCGAGGTCAACAAGGTCCTCGAACTCGTTGGTGTACCGGAAGACGTCCCGAGAGCCCATGTGATAGGCCCGGGACTCGAGTTTGATCAGGGCGTGATCTTGCTCGTTTTCTTCCACGAACCGGAGCCGGAACTCGGAGACAAACGAGTCCCAGGTCGGGAACGGGAAGGCCGGCTTCGAGCCGTGGCGTTCGGCCCAGCGTTGGGCGGAGTCCTTCGCCATGTATGACATGGCGAAGCGGACGAGCTTCGGCTCCGAAGGCTGTCCAGACTCGAGGAACGCCTCCGGAATGAGCTGGGCGTACATCCGGACGGAGTGGAGGAACGCTCGGCCCTGGGAGCGGTCGCCATCAAAGACGAACGGGGGGTTCGGCCGCAGGACCGATTTTGGGGGTGAGGTAAGGGCGTCTCCGAAAATCCCTGGACCCGGGTCCGTAGCGGCAAGGGACGGGGCAGGTTGTGCGGCAGAGGGTGGGTTTTGATTTTCGAGAAGACTTAGGAGACGTGCAAGCGTGCCCTCGATCTGAGTTAGGCAATCATCCTCAGCCATATCGAGATCAGGAGCAGGGGCCTCGGAGGAGGGGACAAGATTCGAAGTAGGGGAGCCCGGAGCACTGTCGGAGTGGTCGGAGGGGGTGGAACTAAACTTCGCAATCTTGGCCGGTTAATCCCTGAGAGAGTTTCTTCTGCTGTAAGGGCAACCTCAGGGCCCGAGCGTACTCAAGAGCCTGGCGAGGGGGATCCGAAGAGAAGAAACTCTGAGGATTCCCACGCCGGGCCGTGGGTATAACTACCAACTAGCTAGGAGCACGTGCCTACGGTGATCCGGTGGTCCGGGAGGGCTCGGGGGCACGTGACCGGAGGTTCTGGCAGAGGTCGCGGGCCTTGTCACAGGCCGAGTGCCAGGCGGGGGTCAAGGTGACGGTTAAGGGAAGGGCGGAAGGGAGTGTGGGGAGGGTTTCGGAGGGTGCCGGAACCAGAGGTTCCGGTACCGGATCGGTGAGACGGTGGCTCTCGAAGTAAGGCGGGAAAATGTGCTACTGGCCGCTAATGCGAGTGGACAAACGAGCTATCCACTAATAACACCAACAACTAATAAATCACTAACAACCTATCGCTCCTCTTGTGTGAGTGCCGATGTGAGGGTAGTTCGGGGTTTGAATCAACAATTAGTTGATCCTATAGCTAGTCTGTACTGGTAGACGGCTTGCTTTGATCACTAAACGGCTAAGGTGTCTTAGCCGGGTAAGGATCTCCTGGTTTGTCTGGGTAATTCTGGTCTTATTTCAAGACTAATGCGGTACAATGAACAGAGTAATAGTAGTTTTACGACACAAGGTCAGGTTTGGGTGTCTAATAGACGGGTTTGTGGTTATACACCAAGGTTTGGGCGGCTTTCGGCCTTAAGAGAGCTTTCGACTCAATATGATTCAACGAGACAACTGGTTCTGGCGGCTTTCGGCCTTAAAAGAGCTTTCGACTCAGTACTGATGTTCGGCTTTCGGCCTTATTCAAAGGGTTTTCAACCCAGTTCTCGATTGCTTATATTTTTAAGGTTCTTTATCCAATCCCAATTCTATTCTGGTGCTAGGTTTCTGTGGGCTAGGCCCGAGCTAATCAAATCTAATGGAACTAACAAGGACAACCAACTCTGGTGCCTGCCTCCAAGGGATATGCGCTCCCGTTTTGCACTTCCTGCCCCTACTTATACTAAATCCAACCTGCTTACACTGCCCGGATTACACTACTATAGCTAAGCTGACTCCCCACTGCTCCTGTCGTCCGTCGGCGATACTCGTTTCTCATTGGTTGAGTATGGCGTGCTTTGATGTAGCATGAGATTTCCCATCTGCTCCGTCGGAGGGTCCATCTTGACATCGGGTGCCTTACCCGGATAAGGTCTTCTTCGTCTGTAGCTCTATGTCCCGAGCTCGAGAGGGTCTTCTTCGTCTAGCCTGCCATCGTAGCTTGAATACGGTACCCCATAGTTGTAGGTTAGCTCAACCCGTCTATCTTTAGTCTGGCTTTTAAGGTTCTGTTCTTATCCGGATAAGGATTATCGTGATGTCTGCAGTGATGCGGGTTGCCTAGACCGGTAATACCGGTGGCTATTCTTGGACACTGTCCGTCTTGGCGTCCCAACCTTCTCTTGGTATGCCCAACTCATCATGTGATTCAAACGCGGTAGGTCTTTGTGTCAAACACAGACAATCTTGGTCTAGTCAATCTTTTATGAAGGACTTCGGTTCTTCCTGTGTGCAATAACGATAGTTTCCTTCCCATCTCCTTGGTATGAGTCCCAGCAAGCAGCCTTAGGCTTTATATAACCTAGTTTCTCTGCCATAATGGTCTAGTTCCTTACCCGGGTAAGACATATGTTGGCCCCATTTGTGAAGGTACCGCCATAAGCCCTCCTGGTTCATTCCCTAGTGCTATTAGACTATTAGGCTTCTCGTTCGGAGCTCCCGAAAGCCTCTTGGTATGTAGCTCACATGCTTGACACCTGGAAATATGCAAAATGCGCAAATTCAGGTGTACTTGTTTACACGGCTTATCATCGGCGTGGACCGGGGGTTCCCCTGACAGCTTGTAGCTACTACGAGGAGATATTTCGCTCCTTTCGATTTGGGAGAGGCTAACACCGCAGTCGCGGAGGTGCGACTGACAAAACTATAGAAGCATTTTTCACCGAAAATTGCATGCGCTGATGGACAAGGTTAGTGGCGTGCAGAACTGTTCGTACTCAAATTCGTACTCGTACCCGTGCTCGTGCTCATACAAGGTATCCGTACTCAGTGTGCACATTGGTCATTATTAGTGTGTGTGCACTGAAATGTTATTTCATACATTGTCCGTATATTGTACGTTTGGTCTCATGCCAGTGGGGATATCCAGTAAGATTCATCATTCAACTATCATTTTAACTATCACTCCCAAATCACTCCCATCTTTTACTCGCTCTAGACCATCAAACCACAGACCCATTAGAGGTAGGTAGGTAGGTAGGATTACACAGCACGGTCCCGCTTAGGAACGCCGGGGCCCAGGAATTATCTAAGTTTACAGGCACTTTGTAAACTATGGTCCCTGGACTTCTCCATATCCCCGTAGCTGAGCTCACGGTCAATAATTTTGTGGTTGGAGTTCCTCCTCCGTTGCGAAAAAGAGCCCCAGGCTCTGCAACAGCCTTGCGCGGTAGCTGTTGACTCCAGAGTACAAAACTGCGTGACCACTGACCAGTCCGGTCAGCAACAGCGGCAAGGCAGAAGAGGTATACAATCAAGGTTATGGTAGAGCCATCAACTTCCCTGGCACTATCGCAAACTAATTAGCCTTTGAGCAGCATTGGGTACTGACATTACAGTTTATTTCAGGATGTACATCAGGCAAACGGACAAACCTGAAAAGTAAGTGGGATCAATGCATGTGGTATGTACCCCCAACGCAGCCTCGGGCAGACAAAGGAAAGCTTTGTACACTGGCAGGGATCAACAAAGCCTGCCTTTGTCAACTCAAGGTTCCTTTGTCAGCTGTTTTGCTGGGTGCAGAATACACACACATTGATCGCAATTGCCTTTCAGGTGCATCAGTCTGTTCCCACAGTGACGGTATAGAGGGCAACACAATAAAGTATATATTAAAATAAGCCTGCACGGGAGGTGGGGTTGGAAGGAATCGGAGGTGTGTGTCACGTGAGATCCCGGTACCCTAAACAAGGTACATTGATCTGATGACCGGTACGCGACTTTCATCTATTTCTTTGACCCCTTCAGGGTGTCATACGAAAAATTGGAACGATACAGAGAAGTTGTTTTTGCTTGAGCCGATCAATTTTTTGCACGTCGCTTGCCTTTTTGGGACACTTGCAATTTTTTCGCATCAACCCTGTCTGTAATGTTCAATACATAATGTCCTGTTGTACATAGCTACGACTCCCCAGCGGTGGTATGGTTCAGAAAAACCCACAAATTTGGGATTACCATTGTCTATGCCTTTTTCTTTTCTTGGTGCTTCGCAGTTGCTAATTTTTCGCATGTCGCCCAAACTAATTTCTACTGTTTTGCACTGCATGACCATTGTTCCGAAGGCTCACAAAATTGCTTTCAAGGTGTTTGCTAGCCCATATGTAGCTGCTGTTATCACCATTGCATGTGCTGGCACAACCATTGTTGTTGTTTTTTCTTTCGCTTCGATCACTTCCACCAGATGTCAATTTTTCGCATGTCGCCGGAGGATAGGATAGAATTGGCAATTCCAATTTTTCGCACGTCACCCAATTTTTCGCAAGACGCCACATGACCTACGAAGCGTGTGACTGACACAGTGTCACGCGTTCGATCCCAGCAGAGAACAATATTTCTCCATTTTTCTTTTATTTCCTTTCATTCGACTTATTGAAGGGTAGTGATGAGCCCTGTCAATTAGCATGGCCCCTGCACAAGGATGACACGCTTTTCCAGAGTGGTAGACCTATGGGTCTCAATATTTATTACTTTTTTATTCCTTTGAACCAACCCAAGAAGTACTGCAACGCCAAACATGATTTCAGTTTCCCTGTCATCCTTGTGCAGGGGCCATTTGGAACTCCAGTCTTATTGTTCAACTTCGCACACGTATGGTTGGCCTTAACACATGGCTCCACAAAATTCGGTGTGCCGACTCCCCGCTCTGCCAGACTTGTCAGCAAAGCTAAGATGTCCCACACTTCATATTCTTCTGCTCCCGCTTCTCTCACCTCCGTACTCCTCTCTGCGCAGCACTCAGCTGCAAGGCCACCTCCCTCGGATACCTCCTCACGAACGAAAACAGCATCTGCCACCTCCTACAATACATACATGCTACCAACCGTCTCCCCATCTATCATGATATTGTCCCTACTGAACCTCCCTCTTAATAATTCAGATATTTGGCGAATATATTATGCATCCATCCCTCTACCACCACACCTTATGAACTCCCTTTCTCACATACCTCCACCCTTCCCCCTTTCCCCCCATCTTGCTATTGAACACCTCAAACCTATATCACCACACTTACATCCACCATCCACCATTACTCAACTAATGACCCTCTGCGCAGACTCGCGATGAAGCCTCCCCAGTGTCCGAGCCCTGCTCCGCTATCCCGAGCGTTTGAGCACTGGCTCCACTAACTTTGCACGTCCGAGACCCATCTCTGCATCCCTGTTGCCCGCAACTCCCCGCCTTCGCACCACAGTACCCTCCCACGCCCTGCCCATTCTTTCGCGCCATCCGTGACCCAGGGTACATTCAGTCCGAAGCTCTGCTTGCCACTGGCACCTGGGTCAGTTGTTAGCATAGATATATACCATGTACCATAGTCACTTACTGGTTCATGCTTAGGTGCATAGAACTCATTGCCAGCACGGTTGATACAATGACTTCTCATGTGTGCTGAGCATTTTTTTAGAAAAGAAAAAGTGAAATTTTGTATAAGACAAGTAGTATTTAGATTTACAAAGTTTTTGCTGTGTGTTGCAATGGCCCTACACCCAAAGTTGATGACATGGGCTGGTAATGAGGAGAAGTGATGGTTTGGGAATATCCCCCCTTTGGGATTTCCACACAATATTGGTGTACAAACCACACCTTCAGCAGGGTTAAGTGCAAAAGTAAAATGCTGGATGAAAAATCATTCCTCAGGTACTGTTGGGAATCTGAGGTCATCACCACAATCTACAAGCTGATCATACATATTTGAGCACTTGAATGGTTCACACTGTTCGATTTCGTGTACTTTCAGCTACTATGATGTACATCACAAGAAACACATTATATCCGGTGATAAATACTGTCATACAAAATGCACACCCGGCCAACTTCATGACAGATTTCTTTGGTGGCTCTGGACGCGCTTGTGCTCGACTACAACGTGTTGCGCGTCAGAGCCACCGTACTGCGTTCGATTCTCTATACTTTGTCTGTTGAACGTTGGTTCGAATCATCGCTAGATGGAATCTACCATGTCACTCCGTATTCCCCACGAACTTGAACTACAGCCATCTCTGTGCTAACAAACAAACAAAAAGCATTCAAGAACCCTTATTCTCAAGTCGGACACATTCAATAATTGAACAGTTTCGAGTCCTGCCTGAGGATCCGCAAAGCATTCAAAGCATTCAAAGTGTTCAAAGACAGAATTCAAGATCTATGTATTCTTTTCTTGCCAGGGCTGTGCTCAGGCTCGGGTTGTGTCCTTGGCAAAATGTCTGCAGGGAATTAAGAATAATTGCTCCCGTTGACCATGTGAGTAATTCCCTTCGCCTGGCAAATCGATGGTGTTCTTCGTCTCCCCGGGCGAGACGATAGCCCAAATTCCGGTACGATGTTGAATCTGTTTTCGGTCCAGGAGGCCCGCCGCCGGCGGGGTTGGAGTAGCGGCCGAACCAAGTGATATGAATATGGCCATGGGTGCGGCTGACTCGGAGTGTGTCCACATGAGGCCGTGTCTGTGTCTCCCAACTAGACTATTGAACATCACACAGATGAAATTCCCGTAAGTTTGGGAGAAAATGGGATCTCTGCTACAGCCGTTTGCATGTATTCGTGAAAAACACGAAAAGTTTTGCGCGAGCACGTGACCGATGCCGAGCGGCGCCGAGTGGTCGAACTTGGTGCCAGGGAACGAAAAATTGACCGGCCGTTCTAATTGCCTCTTATCAGGTGTGTTTTCTGACATAACTGAGATGCATTCTTGATGCTGAAAGGCTGCGGATAGAACCGGCCCGACTCGGCGGCACTCGGCAGAGATCACGTGCTGGCACAAAACTTTTCATGTTTTTCACGAATACATGCAAACGGCTGTAAAGCGGCGAATAATTGTTGCATACTATGTAAGTTCTGCATCTGGTTTCCAATCATCCCGCTAAACCTTCCTGAAAACCTAAAGTGACGAAAATGGAAGACCATTAGGCCGGGGTCGATACTGCAATGTGTGGGCTTCTTGGGTGATTCGGAAGGCAGGCAGTGAAGAAAGATCTTGGACAAAATTTCGAGAGGCAAACGTGCGGATCGAGGATGACATCGAGGGGTGATTAAGAAGTTTTTTCATATTGGTCTCTAGTACTTACCTACAGCAGCTTCTTCTGTTAGTTAATCTCATTTGAGAGGTTCTCGATGCGCGTCCAGAGTTGTTCAATGGACAGTTCGAAATTTTGATTCCTCTATGCAAAGTTTCAATAGGTCAGAGAGGACGTTGGATTCAGACAAGCCTCGTCTGCATTCACCGACTAGGTTTGAATGTTGGATCCACGCAACCGAGCAATGAGTTACGAGCAATGAAAGTGGGTTTTTTTGTCAAGAATCTGGCCTTATGTTAATCAGGGATCGATCGAACGTTATCGACCCCGAGATTAGATTAGATTAGATTGCCGGCTTGAACTTGAACCTCCGAGGACCCATTATTCCGCGTTAGTGAAAAGATTTGACTGTGGCTTAATGAGTTTGAATCCTCTAATATACTACATAAAACCCATATGTCTACTCTGTTGTGTTGTCGCCCAGGCCACAGCAAAACACGAGTTTGACCCCGCGAATTATTGTCTGGAGAACAGTCTATGAAGCGAGATTAGCCGCATGCACGTACAAGGATAATGAAACACTGACCCGTGTCTGTTTCTGCAGGATAATGCAGAGATCAACATGGATTGCTTCAGATCATATGTCGGACAAGTACCTGGCTTTTGATAGTTGCGGTGTTGCCCATCCCACCCGACTCTTTGAAAGAAAAAATGAGATCAGGGGTTGGTCCGAGTTGTATTAAAGCCCTAGCGTACCATGGGGATTTCTCAAGCCTTCACTGCGACCTGAAGAAACCGGTGAGATTTATCTAGATTATCGACGAAAAATCAATCAGAAATACCATTCAGGGTTTCGTGGACGGCTCTCGTTTCATGCGGTGGGACCATATGCGCGGCGACCAGGAGCGGAGAGAAAACAGTGATGTTTGTGAGGTAGTAATTGTTGCCTTGGTGGGCAGACCATCGAGGACCCTCGCGAGTACCACCGGATCCGCCGCTGCCAGCAGTGGCTGGTCCTCCGTCGCCTCCGGTACCTCCTTGTGTAGACCCGACTGCGAAAAGATTTATAACTGTCATGCACCAGTCGATTTAAACCGCACCGTGTAGCAATTGAGAGGAGGACATTTGGTGAGAGATACAAGGGTGGATGGCAGTGGATGCCCCACCTTATAACGTTGAAGGGCGCTAAAAATATTGCCGATACGAGGCTGATCTCAGATCTGGCGGCCAGATCTGAGATCACCTTGCGATCGAGTAAATGATACCTTGCGATCGAGTTTCCTAATCTGGCCCGCTGAGCGAACCCCATGCAGCTGCTGAGCGCTGAGACTTCGTGCCTGGGCTGGCAGCGCTGTGGTCGCTCGTAGGCTTCCTGCGCTTCAGCGCCAGTGAGAATCCCATGTGCGTTGATGTGTTTGTGTCGGCGTAAATGTGGTATAATCTGCTGACGATGTCTTCACATTGTCAAAGCCAAATCAGAATTGAATACTTGACTTATCGACTTCAGAGCTTCCGAGAAATGCGCATACGGGCTGCCGTAGATTTTTTCAAAGTCGATGACGCGTCGGCCGCGGGCTCAAACAGCGTGGGAACGCGGGTGGCGATGAACTTCGCCCTTGAGACATATATGGTCTGGAACTGTTCTGATCAGCGCTCGGTAAGACTTCCCATACTCTAGTCAGCCGCACCCCGAGTCATCTCAAACGGATTGTAGTCGGGATCCGGAACAAGGGAGTCCGTGTTTGTCATCAGACTGCGCGATGCAAACCTTGTGTTCTCGTACCACCACCATCTCCTTGACGTCCACTCTCCCTCCTCGACACTGCCCTCCCGTCCCCAACACCGTGCTTTCCATCGTCGACGCCGTCCCCCCACCGTCCCTCAACGCTACGCTCCGGCCCTTCTCAACACCGCGCTCCCTCCTTGGCGCCGCCCTTATCTCGATACCGTGCTCCTCCTTGACACTGCGCTCCTGCCTTTGTTGGAGATTGGATCCCGGGAGCGAGCAGCAAGTGCGCGACAAGTACAAAGACAAGATAATGATTGATCACATGATACATCCGGGCCGGTATTACTAACTCAGTCTCGACTCTAACTTCGACTTCCAACACCTTCCATGCTCACCCTCCAAGCTTGGCTTACTTTCGACCCTTGACGCGACATGCGAGTCTAGAAATGTTCTCTGTCAATACTCTCCGACCCGCGAACCTGCCGACGCGTGCAACGAGTAGGATGACCCTTGCGTCTGTGCACGACGTTCGCGTCATAGGTGCGCCACGCGAACACATGATCGGTGGGTCCTTCTGTGTTTTATCCTCTCTGTTCAAACTCACCACCCGCTGCTGCTTACACATCGAACGGAGGATACGGTGTGTATATTTTTCGCTTTCTTCATGTTGCGCCTCAACTTCTCCTGCCCGCCTCGCGACGGCTACGCGGCGTCGACTTCCCGGAAGACTCGTGCGCCGTCCGACTTTCACATTCACCTCTATCCTGTAGACAGGCACGCTTTCATTTGGTGCGTCGCTGTACGTGTTCGGTCTTTCCTATTCTCATCGTCTCCACCGCAGGCGCCGCTTGTATACGTTATACTTCAAAGTAAATGCACTCCCCTTCCCAGCCGACCTTCACTAATATCCTTTGTGTAGTGCAACGATACAGAGCGGCTTCTGACACACGTAAGTCTATCTCCTTGTCTATGATACAGGCATACTAAATCTTGCCTCCCAGTATTCAACCACTGGCACGACCCCATATTCTTTGGCGCATGCCCCTGAGTTCTCTATCGACTTCGCCGAGCGTGAAGGTGCTGTACGGCGAGTACATGGTGCCGGTGATGCTGTAGTGAAAGTTGAGCGGCGGTCAGCAACGACGGGACAGAGGCAGAGCAGCGGCACGGTGGCGGGACGAGTAGCGGCTAGAATTGTATCATTTATGATCTGAAATGCAATATTTAATGGGATCTATTAGCACACACAAAGTACTGATGAGATTTCCAGATTTTATGTTCGTGTGCACTCAGATGTGCTTGAATGTGCCGTCAGTTTGACACATCTGAGCATACCCGAGCACACGGAATTCTCACTGGGAGGCTCAGTTATCTGATCTGCTCTGATCTCCGATCACCGGCCCGACTCCCAGATTAGATAGTGATTAGATAGTGGTTAGATTGAGATTAGCGAGGCCGTCCAACCCACTTTTTTTCAGGGGTTTCCCTCTCGTACTCCTTCTTCTCTTATACTTGCCATTTCACTGGGCAAACGTCGGAAAGGGGAGAAAAAGTAGACGGACTCTGATTCCAATCTGATTATGAACGCAAAAAGGAGAAATTCAAGTTGAAACCCACCCCTTGTAATTTTGGAAGTAGGAAGCAAGTAGGATAACTCTCCTTCTCTAAAAACGCTCAAAACACACTGAATTTTCGAGTAGGGGAGTGAGGAGGGACCTCGGGTAGGAGATATTTTGCAAAAAGGTTGTGCAAAGTTGAAGTCTCCTGCTCGTGTTTCCTACCTGTGCTCCTACTGGGTCAAAAGGACGAGTTTGAATCCGAGCAGGAAGCTGACTAGGAGCTGGACTTGATGGGAAGAACTTGAAAAGGAGATGGCAGACGGAGAAGCTTGAGCTTGTATGGACGGCCATGAACGGAGTGCAACGGGATTTTGTATAAGCAACATTACGAGTCCATGCGCGGCAATCATGGACGGCCGGAAGCGAGCCGAAGCATTTCAACTTAAACGCGAGTTTACTGCCAACTTACGTTACGGGAAAAGCCTCGGTGGACCCGCACCACGACGACCATGAGCGGCCCTCCGATCACATACCTCGACCTCCTTCCCGCAGAAGTCTGGCTGGCTTGCTGGATACTGTGCTCCACCCGACAATTGCGCCGCGTCTCACTGGTGTGCCAGCTCTTCCGCTCGTTGTGCCTCCCACTCTTGTTCTCCCACCAGTCCTTCGACGCACCCGAACTCGCATCGGATATCAACCGCGACAACTGGCTGGACCGTGTGCGGCACCTCCATTGAACCACAGTGCGCCTGCACAGAATGGCAGAGGGACCCCACGTTCTCATGGTCAGGTCCTGGAAGTTCGTCGCCAAGGGCCCGAGGATGTCTCTGACGCAGTACCATCGAAATATCACGAATATGGGAGTCTTCGATACGATGTACGAGCGTGTGCTCAGCGACTTTGCTAGCCGACTCAGTCTCCATCAGAACCTGCGCGCCTTGGAAATGTGGGACTGCACCATCGACGAGTTTCTCTGGAACACGCTGGCGTCGCTGCCCCAGCTGGAGGATCTCACCCTGGGTAACTGCAACATCGTGGCCCGCGATGGGGTGCCCATGAAGCTCTCCGCCTTCACGATTTCCCACGGCCGTCGATATTGGAGAGACAAAGGGCCGCTCCGAATGTTACTACCGGAGGTTGTACGCAAGCTGCATATGCACAACGAAAAGGAGAATGCACCGTTAATGGCGGCGTTTGGACGTGCACAATTTACGCACCTGGTTGATCTGTCGATTGATCCTCTGGGCGAGGTCAGCGTCCCACTGAACCGGCGCCGGACTTCCGCGTCCACAGCCACTTCCACGTATGTCAATAAAATCCGATTTAATTTCACGCGACCTCACTCACCTGCCGTCCAGCGCACTTTCAACGACATCTGCGGCAGGCGCGTCACGCTCCCGCGGAACCTCGCTGTCCTCTGCCTGCGCGACAAACTGCTCGCTAGTGCGCCTCTGGCGCAGCAGCATCAGATCATTGCGGCGCTCAGCAGGCTGTTTCCTGCCCTGCGCGAGCTGAGGCTTGGCGTTGAGCTTTATCCACACGGGAGAAATTTCGACGACAATAATATCTGGGAGCGAACGGGTGTCCGCAAATGGAAGCGGCGGGCCCACGGAGTGGACTCTTGCATCAAAGTCCATTTCTAAGCTGATCAATGTCGACCGCAAATTAATTGTTGTAGATCGCCGAAGCCAAGCTCATGCAGTCCGCATGAGCATCCATACTTCGTGAACAAGCGCGGATTATAAACAGTCGAAGCCGCTATCCTTATCTGTATCAGGCGGCCCAATAGCTAGTAACTCAACCACATTTTTTGCCACGTTTCTAGATCTCATGGCGCGTTAAATTCATTCCAGGACACGAACAATTTTGCTCCTATGTGTGGACCGCGCAGCCGGTATCATTTCTGCGTTTTACATTGTTACAGGCACTGACGCACTCTGCGCACAAGGGCACAGCAGTGATATTGTTACCCGCTACTGTGTGTTGGAATAAATGCAAGCCGACACGTGTTTCACATACGTGATGTAACACGTATCAGGAAGGAGATGCACAGCAGTGTTGTGAGACACGTCTCAGCTGGTCTGAAACATTGTCCTCTCCATTGTTCAACATGTCTGTTTGTACTTGTATATTCCCATTGTTCTCTAGAGTATAAAAGCTTGCCTACATCTTGGAATAAACCATTGAATCTTATTTTCCCCCTTGCTTCCCCCCCTCTTTTGGATACCCCATTCTTACACTGTGCTGTATGGGCCATATACTAGTAGTCTCCCGTAGTCAGACTCCACGGAATTATATGACAGTCGATATAATTCCAGTATGGAGTCTGATTCAGCTGGCAGGTGTCATACCGCACTCCGATTTGACGTGAGGGAAACGTGACTTCACGTGCATTTTGCGCCGGGCCGATTTTACCCGACGCGTCAAATGCATCGCGTATTTCCCTGTGTGCGTATCCCTCATGTCCGAGCCCTTCTTCTGGAGCTCCTCCGAGAGGTACAGTCTCATTTGACATATTATAGAGCCCACCTCAGTCTCATACGTCCCCTATGATCACCAATTAAGTCTCGATGGTGTATCTCTTTGCGATAAACTCTGGTGCGGCAAGAGGAGATATATAGCATTGTTGTACTTGCTGTGGTACAAAATCCGATTATGCCTTTCTGCAAAGTTCCCTGAGGACTTGGTGTGTCGGAACTTACTCTCGAAAGAAACAGAAGAGTGCTCTTTCCGTTTCCGTGCAGGGGTATGAAATGAGGTAACAACATTTCCAGAGGACTGGGATTGTCACAGTCGGGGAGCTTCCATTGATTCTTGGCTAGTTTAAGAGACGGAGAAGATTCTGAGGGGGTATGCAGAAGGTGGTAGCTGGAGAAGAATTTGGTACATTGAAAAGGTTTGATTTGTTGAATTGTGTGTGGACTGGGAAGACAACCAGAATATCTCGTAGTCTGTAAGAGGTTTATCCAGCAATGGAGGGCTGAGACTTCAAATAATTTTATTGTAAGCCGAGTCCGGCTCTAAAGTACTCGAGCTGGAGAAGATGTCATCCGAGTTTATACTAGACTAGTACTAGTAGTTGCAGGATATTGGAAAAAAATTATGGAAGATGATACGTCATATCTGTTGACATTTAAACAGCACGGTCTCTGAAGAAAAGACACCGGGCAAGAGTGGAATGCAGAGATTGCTAGGTGTATCTTGGTTTAGCATTTTAGGCTCGGACTGTCTAGAACAAAGGCGGAATCGCACTCCATACTCGGTAAAGGTGTCAAGATAGTACATTCATATAGCAAACTGGTCTGTGGAGCGGAAACGGTGACAGAAAGAGAGATGGACGCGACGCGACTTACTCGCTTCCCAAAATGGTCGTGCCGGCGAAGGACCGGTGATAATCGGGTGGGAGGTCCGATCCCGATTTTGGGCCTCCAGAAAATTTTGTCCGGACTTTGGGCCCGTCGGGAGGACCAAATTTTGTCCGGACTCCGGCTCTCACCCAGGTCCGATTTTTTTTTGTCCGGACTACAGATCAGACCTCGAATTATGTCTAAAAAGTCGTAAAAATCTCAAAAAAAATTCCCAATTCCCGCCTCGTAATTGTCTTTTGGTAGCTCAGTAATGTGAACATTTGCATTTCCCTTCGATGCACTATATTTATACTTGAAACTATCGTGTCCATGGCCGGGATGGATTGAATGAGATGAGTGAAACAGAGATGAGAATTTTGAATTGTGAGGAGGAATTCAGTCCCAAGGGCCAAAAAAGGCATTCAGTAATGTACATGGCACCATTGTTCTGTCCCTCAATTCACGAGAAAGAGCTTTCGGGAGCCACCACCGTCACTCCGAAATAGGCAATGTCCGGATGCGGGATCAGACCTCTTCGTGATAGGTGCCCATTGTCCGGACTTTGCCACAGACCTGTCGTGCCCGGTAGGCCCATTTGTCCGGACTCTGGTGGTGACATCCAGAGGTCAAGTTTCAAAATTTGTCCGGACCCCGGATCGGACCTCCCAACCGATTATCACCGGTCCTG
This sequence comes from Mycena galericulata, assembly GCA_029289565.1. Taxonomy (NCBI): domain Eukaryota; kingdom Fungi; phylum Basidiomycota; class Agaricomycetes; order Agaricales; family Mycenaceae; genus Mycena; species Mycena galericulata. Next base: position 362,355 of record JARKIA010000168.1, on the reverse strand, counting down.
CCGGCGAACGCCGAAGGCCACGTGCAGTCACGTTTCGATCACGTCAAACCGGAGTCCCCTAAAGGGTGTGCCAAGTGATTCAGACTAATATACTAGTAGTATCCAATAAATATGACCGGTTAAAACGACACGTTCACGAAAAAAAAATTGAATTGACAAGATCTGTCAACTAAAGTTGAAATGCGACCGAACCAAAGAAACGATGTGGACCTATTCAACACCCACGCGAAATGTCTTGAAAAATTTCTACCGCAGCCTATTCCGCATACCGGCCGAATTGATTATGTACCTTCTGGAGGAATTGTTTTCATTCGTTCTCTTCCACTGACCACCCAACATGGAGGCTCTCAACCTCGCAGGATCTGCAGCACTCCTGCGTGGGAGACATTTTTCTATGATGCCCGATACCCCTTGCCAATTGCAATCTAGTGTCGAGCAAACCAGGATATGTGCCCTAGGAAGCCATACATTATTGTTTGGAGGGCTGAATATCAATAGATTCTGGCCATTTCAGCTGGAAACATGGGCTGTGTGTGACTGGAATACAGAGTGTATTTACGAAGGTTACTAGTCGGTTGTTTTCGACCTTTGGTTGAATGTTCGGCATCTGATGGGTTGCCAATGCCGGTATCATCCGATGTATCGGCATCAGTTAGGCAATCAATACTGATTGATATGGTGGGCCGGCTTCAACTAGTCTCTTATAAACAGACACTATAACAGACCTTACTCGTACCTCGTATGTTATAGTCTGTCGATTGGCAGGTGTCAATGATCGGAGGTCGACCTTATTAAGTAATCATATTTTTTCTCGGGCGTTCAAGTAAAGGTTGCAGGGTATCCTTGCACAATTTTCTCTTGGAATATTGTTGAATTCATCAGATTAATCAACTGTACTGACTAGTTTCACCCCCACGGCGCTGAGAAGTCGGTGCCGAAATTTGATGGCCCGGCAGCTTACAAATTCCACCTTCTCATTTTGTATCAAAGAGGAGCGAGAACAAACATTCTGAAGAGACAGGTTTGTTTTATGGGAAAATATAGGCGGTCTTGCCTCCAAGACTTTGGTTCTGGAGTGTTTGAAGGGCAGCCAGCGTCGAGTATAGATTTCAAACTCCGCGCTTTACGTAATAAGGTCGACCACCATACATCAGGCGCGTGGTTAACTACAGACTAGGCTTCAACACCAGGGATCTCATTCTCTTTCTCGTTGCCAGTTGGTTGCCAGTGTCATTTCAGATGGTTTTGGATAGGGTGGCATCTTGAAATTATTTCAGTGGAGGATGGCTTTATTTTCTACCAGATGTCATTTCGGTGCTTTCACTCTGTTCTGTGCCATCTCGTCAATTTTGAGTGTCATTTCAACTAGGGAAATTGGACAGTATATGTGCCATAGTGTTGTCCTTCAATACCAGTAAGTCGGTCAAATAGAATCGCAGTTTTAGTGAAACAATAAACAGATTCCAGGTCTCTTGCATCCGGGATAGCACTACCCATGAAGCCTCCGGCCCATAACGCCAACGCGAAGAATATGCTATCCCAGAGACCCCGGCTGGTTAAACTCTTAGAAACCCTGCTGCACTCCATGAATCGTGAAACAGACTTTGAGCCGCGGTGTCCTGCAGTCCCCGTTCCATTATATAGCCTCGACTGCCGACCAATTCCCCGATCGTGAAAAAAATTGATTGTGGCTGATGATTTTGAATCTCTAATATGCTACAAAAAGTACACAGTGAAACACTAGTGACCCCGCGAATTATAGTCTGGAAAACAGTCTATAAAGGGAGATCGCTTGCACGGACAAGGGTCATGAAATCACGGACCCGTCTCTACTTCCACAGGAAATCACAGAGATCAGCCATGGATTACACAAGTCATACGTCAAGCATATACCTTGTTTCTGAATGTCGGGGTGCTGCCTCGGTGGCTCTGGACGCGCTCGTGCTCAAGTTGCGTGCCAGAGCCTCCGTACTGCGTTCAATTCTCTATACTTCGTCTGTTGAACGTTGGTTTGAATTATCGCCTGATGGATTCTACCATGTCATACGAACTTGAACTATAGCCATCTCTGTGCTAACAAACAAACGAAAAGCATTCGAGAACCCTCATTCTCAAGTCGGTCGCATTCAATAATTGAACAGTTTCGAGTCCTGCCTGAGGATCCGCAAAGCGTTAAAGTGTTCAAAGACAGAATTCAAAACTTGATCTATGTATTCTTTTCTCGCCAGGGCTGCGCTCAGGCTCGGGTTGTGTCCTTGGCAAAATGTCTGCAGGGAATTAAGAATAGCTGCTCCCGTTGACCGTGCGGGCCATTCCCTTTGCCCGGCAAATCAATGGTGTTCTTCGTTGCCACTGTTGCGCTCCCCGGACAAGACGAAATCCCCTCCGAATCCAAAATCCGGTCCGACGGTGAATCTGTTTTCGTTCCAGGAGGCCAGCACAGATCTCCGCCATGCAGGGTTGGACGATCGGCTGAACCAAGCGATATGGATATGGCATGGGTGCGGCGGACTCGGAGTGTGTCCACACGAAGCCGTGTCTCCCAACTAGACTATTGAACATCATGCAGATGAAATTCCCGTAAGTTTGGGAGTCGACGGACAATTCGAAATTTTGATTCCTCTATGCCAAGTTTGAGTTTCAATAGGTCAGAGAGGACGTTGGATTCAGAGCAGCCTCGTCTGCATTTACCGATCCGGTTTGAATGTTGGATCCACGCGACCGAGCAATGAGTTACGAGCAATGAAAAGGGTGGTTTTTGTCAAGAATCTGGCCTTATGTAAACCGGGGCCGACTAAAACTTGAGCAAGTCCATGTGGCGGGAATACAGTATGTACTGATCACATAATTTGGATAACTTGCAGTTTTTTGAAAATAAAGAAATGGGCCTCACAGCGGCAATGCTACAAGTAACATGTACTGGTTTGCCTGACCGTGAACGCTCAGGAGAGGAAGGTACTAGCTTCATCACAGCGCCTGCTTAGAAACGTATTTATTCTCCATCTATTTCGGGTTATCTGGTGTGATATTTCCGATGCATACTGTGGGCAAATTAATGTGCGCCGTACAAAGTCGGGCGACCATGGGGCCGCATGCGACCGTCAGACGGAAATAAGATTCCGCGTTGGCGTACCAATGTACACCTCCAACCCCTCTGCTATCAATTCTCGAAATGCAGCGACGATGTTGGGTGCAAACTCCAAAGATGGTAAGTTCATAGGCCGTGAGAGATTGATGTGGACACATTGAAGTTGCGTGCGACGGACGGCAATCGCTCGAAGGAGAATCTTCAAGGAAGCATCGGTTATAGCATTGTTGATATGCAGGTCGACCGTCAAAGTGCGAAGGTTCGGGAGTAAACGGGGCGGGGACTCCGCCAAGGCGGCCAATAATTGTCGAAACATGCGGTCCCCAGGCCACGAGAAATCGAAAAGCGTGAGGGTCGGTACAAGACAAAGACATGCGTCAAGTCGGGCAAAGTCACCATCGTTAAATCCAACGTTCAAGACCAAGTCTCGGAGCGGGGGTGACGACCGTTTCAAGAAGGACAAGAAATCGTCATCAGATAGATCGACCATCGATAACGAGAGAGTCTCCAGCCGAGGCGTCGAGAGACGCGTGAGGATGCCGGCTTCACTGTCAGCAACTCTTCCATCCCTTCCAAACATCAACCTACGCAGAGTCGGGAGAACCGACGTTCCCTCAACGGGATCGACCCGGCCGTGCACCAACCGCATGCGATCAAACACGCATTCAACCAAGTTTGGAGCTAGACGTAGAATCTCTAGAATTTGAGAACCGAGGTATGCCGGGTATACACCGGGGTCGGCTGGACGGCGAATCGCCAATGTTTCGAGCAACGGTAGTGGACCTGGGCTCGTGCGTCCGAAAATGTCGATTTCCTCGTCGCCGTCGCTGTCCTCGTCATCCACTTTTTCTGAGTCGTAGCAGAGTTCGAGATGGTTCAGCTGCTGGCTGTGTCGCCACATGATGGACATGACGCCTTTGTGGAAAGTGTTGGTAAGAGATATGGACAAGGGGTGGTTACGTGCGCGCTGCAGCCATGTGCTCAACAGTTGTCGGAAACCTTCTGGGCGCGGAAAAACAACACGAACGGCAGCCCAAAGAGCCGGGGTGGATAGTGCGATGTCGGCCCATGTACTGCAGATATTCAGAAGGACCATGGGAATATTATGAGCTCCAGGCTCCGCGAGAATAGGCAAACATTGCATGAAAATCTCGGATGGAATTTCGAGGGGCAACCGTGCTATTGGATCGCAGATGGTGTTGAGCTGACGCTGGGCGAGGCTTTTGCTGCGCTCCAAATCGTGCAGGACCTCCTTCTGCCGCTCGATATAGTCTCTTATAAACAGACACTATAACAGACCTTACTCGTACCTCGTGTGTTACGCTCGATATCGGTGGAGATCTTCTCGATGCGCGCCTGCAGCTCTTTCACGGACATAGTCTATATGTACTTGAGCCACGAATCAGAGATGATGGAAGAGTTTAACCTACAGGAAAAGTTGAGAGAAATACCCTGGGGCGCTTTGGCGTCGCGCGGTAAAAACTACTAACAACCGCGTCCGAGTCAGAACCGCCGCCGCTCACGATGCCCATCTGATCTGATCCGTTTGATTGATTGATTGATCGATCCGACTTCTTCCGACTTAGGATTAGATTAGATGCGGCTTCCGAGGACCCATTATTCCGTATCAGTGAAAAGATTTGTCTGTGTCCCAATGAATTCTCTAATATGCTACATAAAACCCACTCGTCTACTCTGTTGTACTGACACCCAGATTACAGCAAAATACTAGTTTCACCACGCGAATTACTGTCTGGACAACAGTCTATCAAGGGAGATAAGTCGCTTGCACCACGAGGACAATGAAATCACTGGCCCGTTTATTTTTCTGAATTAAAACACAGATCAGCTATGAATTGTGGCAGATTATATTCAGACATGTACCTTGTTTCGGGAGGTTGGGGTGCTGTACGTCCTCCCAAAATCTTACAAGAGAACCTGAGATCAGTAGCTGAACTGAGTTATATCTGAGCTTTGGCGTACGATGATAATTGCGCATGCCTTCACCGCGACCTACGGAAGCTGGTGAGATTTTTCTTGAGTACCAACGAAGGATCAATCGTGAATACCATTGAGGAAGTTCGGAGGGGTGTCGTTGACGACGATTATCATTCCGTGCTCTGGGAATATGGGTGCGGCAGCTAATAGCAAAGGAAGAATAACGATGTTGGTGATATTGATGTTGCGTTGGTTGGCATAATTGCTGGCGTGGCGGGCATTCAAAGTATCGAACAATCGAGGGCCCTCGCCAGTACCACCGGGTCCGCCAATGCCGCCGGTGGCTGGTCCTCCGTCGCCTCCGGTACCTCCTTGCATCGAGTTGACTGTGAGAAGATTCATAACTGCCGTGTATCAATCGATTCAAACCATACCGTGTATGCCGTGGAATGCAGGCTGCGAGGGGCACATGTGATGAGTGATAGGTGAAAGTTCAAGCCTCCCTGGACCTTATATATGGGGGAGCTCCAAATTTAAACAGAAACAGAATGGAGATATGGTGTACGCGTACGGTGATATTTGGAGCGTTCATCCTTGCAAGTCTCACACCGCCCCATTTTATAAACTATATCGGGAAGCCACCCTAGCGTCAAAGTTTCTTAGTTTCACCAGCCGCGAGTCCAACCATCCGGTCACGTTTTACGTTCGAGCCATGGTTTGGCTCGATCTTCGATTTTCGAAGCTGCAATACCCATCTATTCGTGAAATACATTTCAGAAGCCCCCCATTTTATATCTTCCGAATCGACCGGTGGCCATATCTTTGGCAAAGATCAGCGGGCTTCCGGAATTGATCTAAACTAATCTGAGACCACATCTCTTAAACTACAAATTCCGAATAAGGTAGATCGTCGGCGGCACCGCCCCAATGCAACTAAGCTACAAATCACTTCCCGAGATCACCGGTACTCATTCCGTCTTGCGCTCCTGTCTAATCCGCCTCGCAGAATTATCTCACCAGGCGCAAGCCCGTCGAAAATACCTGTGCGTAGTTCCGTTTGATTGTCACAAGCGCTTGTGGTACGTACATCGACAGTGAACGAGACCTTCGGTGCTACGGAGTCGGTCAAATTCCAGAATTATCTCTCCAAGTGCAAGCCCGCCGAAAAGACCTGCCGTTTGATACCTGTGCGTAGTTCCGTTTGATTATCACAAGCGCTTGTGGTACGTACATCGACAGTGAACGAGGCCTTCAGTGCTACGGAGTAGGTCAAATTTATAAGCTTAGCGCGCTCCTTTCTCTCTCCTTTTATACGCGTTCCGATCCCAGTATGGCTTTTCGCGCCTACTTAATATGAGTGGGTGTCGCAAACTTGCATTACTAAACTTTCAGAACGCCAAGCATGTTCAACCCAAACTCGCAACTCACATGCTCACAAGGCTGGCCGGGCTCGAGCAGCAGCAACCGCACACCCTCCATCTTCGGCGCTCCTCCAACTCATTACCGACATTTTTCTCATTTCGATTCACTTTATTCAACCCAAATGTGTTGAACTCCACCATAATAGGCCCCAATTCCTGATCGTACTTCCGACTCGTGACGGACGATCCGATGCGTCATCCAGAATTCAAACGGTCGAAATATATCACCGGTTCAATGGCATCGACATCGAGGTCGAAATGAGGAATTTAACTGAACAAAGGACTTCCGAAATGCCGGCTCTGTGAGGTCTCTGTCCTTTGGCTGAGGAATTTCACACTTTTTCACATTCCTTGAATAATAAATAGGTCCCGAACCACTCGGTTCGCTGAAGAACATAGCCCTTTACACCCAGGTATAATTTTGTTTGGATATTAATAAGGTTCTGGTCCTTAGAATCTAAAGAAAACCATCTACGAAAATGGCGCAGATTTCCTCCGGCGGAACTCAACCTGATGTCCTCGCTTGTATAGCGAGGAGTCAAGACACCGTCACACTAGACCTCAGTGGCGAAGCTATTCATCGCGGACTTCTCGAGCCGGCAGTTGTGGCGACTTTCCTTCTACAGTGCGGCCAAAATGTAGACTGAACATCTATATATTGATTGATTCTCATTTTGATTTTGATTTATGGTAGATGATCTATAGTTCCATCGATGCTACATACAGCACACAATCTAAGTGGAGAATGCTTTCTATAAACGTCTGTTGAACTGAATGGGAGACTGCAGTTGCAAACAATGAGGGCGGTAGCGGCATGTATTATTTTAGACCAGGTTCGGACTTTTGATGAGAATGAGATCCGGGCCATATGTAGGGCAACTTTTCGCTATATCTCTTCTCGTCCTCCGCTAGCCCCGCGTGTGGCTATTCTTCAACGTCATACCTTGCGGACCCTCACAATTCATTCCCTCCAGCGCTGGGTCGATTACCGGATGTAGTTGGTGGGCTTCACCCTGTTCTCTGGAGTCTGGAGATCGATATTTATCAGAGCCGTCTTTCCCGATCCAAAATCCATCGCTCCAAACATAGAATGTTAGTGAGTCCCGTGTCTCCCGTTCTTTCTGATCGTCGTTCAAGTATTTTATTCGGGTTTTAGGATGTCAAGCGCTTATTTATCTATCGACGATCCGGGTTAGCCAAGCCATCGATGCGATAAATTAAGAAACAGGACTGTTCGCTGAATGGCCCAGCCTCGGATGCGGTGTGTTCGTCTCGTGTGCGCGGGCCGCTACGGGCGCTCAATGCGATACTTTGATCCTGGTTATGTACAACCCCCGGAGCCCAGCGACCCCATTAAGATTTCAAAGATGTGTCCCAGAACTATCCTGCTTCTTGTCCAAACTATCCTGCTTCTCCCGGCAAGTTGTCTGATATCCAGTAGGAATCGGCGCGGAGAACGGTTTCGAAATAAATAAAGCTGAGATGAATCCTCTTTCTTGTACCCGCCCACTTCACATTCTTGTACCACTCACAACTGAAAAATGGACCCTGCATCCCACATCCACGGTGCGGTTTAAATCCGCTGATACACGACGGTTATGAATATTTTTTCGCAGTCGGCTCTATCGCAGGAGGTGTCGGAGGCAACGGTGGACCAGCGAGTACAGGAAGTGGCGGACACGGCGGAACTGGGGAGGGTCCTCGATTTTCTGTCCACCAATTGCTAAATAATGCCCACAATATCATTACGATCACTTGGGTGGGGGGGCCGTGGCCGTGCCCGGCAAAAACTCGTGCTTATGCGTGCTGCGCCATTCGTACGCGGTTTGTTGGATTACTGTATCCCAAAATTTTGACCTCGGCGTGGGATTTGTGTGATATCATTTGCATACTAGAAAATAGTAGTCAAAAATCTGAATAATCCCTTTGGGGACTCAAGATGCTATCACACATGAAGCACACCTGTGGATTTTCTATTCGTGCTGTGCAGCATCCTCCGACAGTGGGTGACAGTCAACAATGATGGTAAAGAAGTTATTGAAGGGTTTCACCAAGTTAGATACCAGTGATACCAGAAGTACATCTACGACACGAATTGAGGAATACCAGGATGTACTTGATAGAAAGCCAGAATTAATGGACTTAGGGTCTAAAATGTTTCTTGAATCTGCCACACATTTCCGGATTCTTATAGGCATCTGATGAGCATCCCAGAATATTTTTGGGTGGATTTAATACGAGGTTCCAGAGTGGAGCTCCCCAAGAGTCCGATTGTTCAATGTTTGGTCATCTGTACAACATCAGATTCGGGGTGAAGGCCATGGTAAAAAATTGAAACACCACAGCAAGTCAATCCTTTGAAGGTATGCCAAAAACTATGCCTTACATATGGAAGCCCATTCCAGTCCCTGTACTTATACACCTTTTTTTCCGAAATCACTCACCACTTGCACTGCGGATATCTAGTCACATGACCAATGCTCTGGTGACAGAAAGAACTTGAGAGCTGTGTCATGCAAATATATCTTACACACCTCCCAGGTTCTCATTGTACTTTGTAGAGGCTCCAAGTTCGGTTTTTGTTTGCAACTGAATCTGAATGTGTGTCAATCTGTGAAACTGGCATGCATCTGAATACAGAAAGTTTCAAACACATTCATGGATGTTCACAAGCATCCTATGAGCATCCCTGATTATTTACGGGTAGATACAACAAGGGATCCCAGAATGGGACTCCCCAAGATTCTGTTTGGTTGATCTTTATGTGTTCTGATCAATGTGTGAAACCGGCTTGCATCTCAACACACAATTTCTTTTTGGGTCTCAGACACATTTATGTATGTTCACAAGCATCATACGAGCTTCCCTGAATATTTTTGGGTAGATACTGTACCATTTCGACCAAGTCTTCAGCCCATGTCACGCGTCACCTAAGGTCTTCAGTTTATCAGGTCTTCATTCTGACTAATACGATCAAAAAATTGCCTTAAATGGAAGGCCGGCAGATGGCGGCAAGATTTTTTGGCGGTTTTTAAGCCTATTTGGGCCGAAAAAGTTCAATATCACCGTCACCACGACCAAAAGTCTTCAGTTCAGAGGGCTGCGTCATGCGTCACCTGAAGACTTGGTCGAAATGGTACAGTACAACAAGGGGTCCCAGAATGGGACTCTCCGAGATTCTGTTTGGTCAAAGTTCAGACAAAATACCGGAGAACAAGACACACAAGACGTACGGGTGAGGGGGTTTATTTCCAGTGGACATATGTGGGATGCCACGCCGGAAGCGCTTCAGAGCAACTGAGGGTGGAGGAGGAGAAGACATGAACCGTCGAATTTGAACTTGATTCAATTTATCAGAGGGGGGGAATGGGGCTGCTCTAAGCGATTGGGCAAGACAACAACGAGGGGAAGTTGTCATGCCTAAGAAAGAGTCCAACTCAGGAGATGATATTGATTGTGAATTAGGCTCAGTTCAATACCACAAATGTGCCCATTCCGTTCACGCAAGTCGGGAGGCATACAGCTAGAGGCAATACCTCCTAGCGCTAGCCTTGGGTGTTCAATGGACACCACTGAGTATTATGCCACTGCTGCTGCAATGAGATTTAGCTGTTGATTCCCTCTGCCAGTAAAGCAGACGAGACATGGGGAGACAGCCTTCGAAGGGAGCCCAGATAAGCGACTTGCGGGCTGCATACTTAGAATAACCATGGGAATGCGATCAAGGAGATTGCTGAAGAAAGCATCTCATTGAATGGAGAGCATCCGGGAATTGGAAAGTCTGCCATCAAAAGTCCGCCATCAGGGCGATCGGCGGATACATGACGTATGAGCATTGTAGCGGAGATTGAATCAAAGGCCTGTCAAGCAACAAATCAAACGCGCTCCTGTCGCTGAAACGCGACCCGCCACAGTCCCGCCACTGCAAGGGGATCCAGGATCCCTTGCAGCTTCACCCAAGGGCATTCACCCGTCTTCTTGCCCTCCTTAAGGATGATATAATCAAGTTCAGCCAATACTGTATTAATAAATGTCTTGACCACACTCACAACGAGCTGGTTGCCGCACAGCGGGCATCGATTGCCGTTGCCGTTGGTGAGCGGAGCAGGCGCGCGGGCGTGGAATGTTGTCCCTGTTTGGCATCGACCCTTATTACGCTGTGCCCCTGTACATTTAAAGTCCGACAAACGTCTGGCCGAGTGCGGCCGGACATTTTGGCGGACTTTTGATGGCGGACTTTCCAACTCCCGGATTTATTGAATGCAGCTGCTGGGAATTGGACGCTGCAGAAGACCCGGATCTGAGTATCTTAATCAGAATACAAGTCTCTATTGGACTTACCACATACTCCCAATGACTCGGGAGCCATATTTCCAGAACGTAGCGGAATTTTCCGTGTGGCGGCCGCACAGAAGATGACATGGCACGGTCCCAAAGTTCAGTAAATTGTGGAACAGCAGAAACTTCAAGTTCATGTTTCCCTGAAAGCCCAAAGTTGAACTCACAATAAGAACACACGGGTGACTCGGTGGTGTGTGAGATACAAGAGAACTTGAAAGCCAACTAATCTAATCTGAAATGTGCTATGTAAGGCTCCAACCATTTACAGCCCTTTGCGGAACATAGGGCGCGGTCGATTTTTTTTTCCATTTTGAGACATTTTTGATCTTTTCGACCATTTCCCTCGTTGCGGGCTCAATTATGAATGTATCGCTTCAAAAACTATATAGTCGGAACCGCATTGGAATTTCGCATTTCTTCTCGTGCCCTGTTTATTTCTATTCAACCTGTATAAAATGTAATATAATATTATTACCTTTTAAAGCAGATCTCCTCCTACACGGGAGGATGTGGATATAATGTTCCAGGCCTTTATTACAACACACATAGGCCTATTCCTGAGGGCACCTCGTCGCCATATTTGTTTTGTGCACCCTCTGCCACATGAACAATGCAGTTGAAAGTGAAAATATTAGTGTCCACAGAACTACGATATTTCTGGATGCTCTCTTTACCAGTGAGTCAGAGGTTCGTTTTGGGCACACTCTGAGATACTTATAAGAGAACCTACGACTCAGATTCCCGCCTCATGTCCTCGCGCTAGTACGCGATGCGCGCCAAGTTGCCATTGGTCACAGCCACGTGCAGTTAATTGGTGATGGAGCCGCATTTAAAAGAAGGCTTCTGGCTAAGCCGCTACTGCACCAGTACCGCCACGGCGCAGAATGGCTTGCGTTCGGCGTCAGGCGTTCGGAAAAAATTATGGTATAAATTCATGCCATATGCATTTGGCTGTGTCAGGTCGATCCAGGAAGTTAAAGAAGGACGGACAAAGACATAGAATGCGGTGAACGGTCAATATCTAATTAAGAATATAACCTGTTTCTTCTAGAGCGGCGAGTCTTCAAAAATGGTGCCAGACTAAGAGTTATATTAGATAAGCAAGACATAGTGCAACTGACGGTGTGTTGCTGGTGATCCCACTGAATACTATCGAAAGTGAGAATCATTATTGAACTTGGGACCTGTTCGTGGGCGCGATGTAGGCGTGGGCATTGGCATGGGCATGTGGGTGGGATGGTGTCTCAGATGGCGACAACCCTGTTAGAATGTGACTCGGCGTCTCAGTGACTGATTGCTTATGTACGCACCTGGGCAGTGAGACACCCCTATCGTGTTTCTCACTGTACCAGGTATGGACGTTATTTAGTTTCCTCCCTATCGTGTTTCTCACTGTACCAGAACACTGTATTACATTTATAACAGGTTATGGGCCTCCGCTGCGCTCTAATCTAAGTCACACCGAGATCTATTGCGCACAAACAACCAACATTTAACCTCGACCCGAACTTCCTGAACTTGACTCTCGCTCCCTGACCTCGACCCTCCATAATACCATCCTCTCCTACATCCAGTATGACGAACAATCAGAACAATCCCCCTGACAAGGAGAAAGAGTGGAAGGGAATAAAGCTTACCCCTATTAAAGAAGAGGAAGATGGCTCGAACAACTACAGCGAGTTCAAGCAGAAATCGCTGCTCGACCTCGACGCTGCCGGCTACTGGCAATATGTCGACGGCCCCGACTACAATCCTCCCTCTATCCCCGAACTCAGACCGAGTCAGCAGGTCCAGGGTGTGGACAACACTGGAGCTATTGTCACGATTACCGTTCCGGGGAACGAAGGTGCTGTCGCGGCTGCCAAAAAGCAGGCTGAAGCTTGGCTTTCTGCCGACAAGAAGGCCCACGCTGTCATTGTCAAGGCTGTCCCAGTCGAGAAGCTCTACGTTGTTCGGGACTGCAAGTCCGCTCACGAGGCTTGGGTGGCTCTCAAGAATGAATACGAGCCAGCTAATGCTCTCACTGCTGTTACTATCAAACAGCAGATCATCTCGTATCAATGCGGCACTCACGAGGATCCAGTTCACTGGCACCAAGTTATGGTGCAGCTCTACCAGAAGCTGCGAGACGCCGATCCCACGATGATGCCTGACAGCGAATTCGCCAAGCATCTGGTCACTCTGATGACACAGGCCGACGCCTGGCGCTACTGTTGTGACTCGCTTCGCGACAAGGTTCGCCAAGGCGAGCGCATGGGAAAAGCAGTATCGTCTGCCGCTGTCCTTGAGCGCCTGAAGCACGAAGAGGTTGAGATGAAAATCGCACCTTCTATTGTGTCCATCAATGCCTTGGTCGCTGGAAGAGGAATCAGTAAAAGTCGAGACACTGGAGACGCCGTTCCTAGCGCATACGCAGCCGGATCATCCAACCAGAATGATCGGAGGAACGACAGAACTCACCAGCGACAAGGCAAACGCTCCGCTCCTTACAATGGCCAGCAACGTTCTATGCCGCGCCCGACCTGCGACAACGTCTATTGTGAGACACCCGTGGGCCATACCAAAGCGGACTGTTTCTCCTACGGAGGTGGAAAGGCCGGCAAGTATCCTGAAAATTTCCGTGGCAAGAGAGATGTACACCTTGCGCCGGAGGCCAGGATTGCTGCACGCCGCAAGCAGGCATTGGAGGGGAGTGGAATGAAACATGGCAGTGATGCAGGGAATCGATTTGCAGGCATGGCAGACTATACGGAGGACACAGAGGAGGATGTCGACAAGGTTTTTGAAAGAGTGGAGCATGGGTTTGCGTTCATGATGACGTTGCCAGACGAAGACGAGGACGACGAGATCGCGATTGACGAGGAGGTCAGAGTCAACGCAATCGTTTGCAATGCGACCGTCGAGCAGGACGACTCCATTCATCACGATACTGGAGCGTCACGCCACATCTTCAACAAGCGCGAAGTGTTCCACGAGTATGCTCTATTCGAGTCGCCACTGGTAGTCCAAGCTTTTGGCACTAGTCTGACCACTCAAGCAATTGGGAAGGGAAAGATTGTGCTGAAGTCGACATACGATGGAGTTACACGGAACTTCTCCATGTCGAATGCCCTCCATATCCCCACAGCTCGCTGCAACCTCATCTCCGGGTCTAGGCTCGACAGAAAGGGAGTCAATACGCAGACAGGAAAAGGGAAAATCACTTACTTCAATGCTGCTGACGTTCCATTTGCCACTGGAGCAATTGTCAGAGACCTGTACAAGATGGATGTGGAGGCGGTGGAAGCCGGGACCGGAGAAGGATCAACCCCGGATTTGATCGCCGCCATGGATGTCGAGGCACTTTTTGGATCCGGAGTCGAAAGTGTGGAAACCAAGAGGCTGGGTTTTTCCACCGTCTAGTCGGCCACATAGACGTTAAAGGGCTTGAGCGCGCCACTACCGGACTACCAATCGATAGTGTTAATGTCAAGAATTGCCGCATCTGTGCTCTCGCCAACATCAAGCGGCTCAAATTCCCTCGCAAAGCTTCTAATCGCGCCGACCGCCCTCTCTTCCGCATCCACTCCGATATCTGTGGACCTTTACCCAACGGCTACGGTGGTTTCACATATTTTATTACTTTCGTTGACGACTCTTGCCGGTTTATTGTCATCTACTTCCTAAAACTCAAATCCGACGCTCTCAAATGTTTCCACGAATTCCGTACTGCCGCCGAAAAATTCCTTGGTTACCCCATCGTCTTTTTGCGCGTCGACAATGCACCTGAGCTAATACACGGCCAGTTTGACGAATACTGCAAGACACAGGGAATCACCTACGAGCGAACAGTCCCCGACGCGTCTCAACAAAATGGTGTTGCTGAACGCGTCAACCAGATCATTGAGCGCATGACGCGCGCAATGCTTGTCGACAGCAGTCTCACATTCTGGTTCTGGCCGCTAGCTGCACAGGCCGCTGTCCACATCAAGAACCGTGTCCCACACGCGTCGCTAAAATCAGACACCACCCCATTCGAAGGATGGTTTAAGCGGAAACCTGACTTATCCCACCTCAGGCCCTTCGGCGCACTTGTCACAGCAAGGAGAACTGACTCAGACGAGCTGATGAAACTTGTCCCCAGAGGAGAAGAAGGTCGGTTTGTTGGATATGCGCGTGACTCGAAAGGATACCTGGTGTGGTTTCCCGCTTCCAGAGTTATTCGCACACGCCGTGATGTTGAATTCCATGGCTTCCCCGACTTTCTTCCCTCGCCGCCACTCTCCGACATACTGTGGGATGATATACCCATGGATGTCGAGCCGCGCTTCCGTGATACGGAAGACCGCATTGTTCTGGAGCAACGCTCCGACCCCGCCTCTGAGCGTAACACTGCCATCGAGCATAACTCCGCCTCTGAGCGTAACACCGCCATCGAGCATAACCCCGCCTCTGAGCGTAATGAGTATGTTATTTAACTACTCTGGTCATTGTACCAATATTTACCTGTTTCACCAGGTCGTCCTCTGAGACAAATACCTCCACTGAGAGTAATGTACGCCTTCGAGCAGTTCCTGAGTACGTGATAACGTGGCTCTGGTGGTCCAGAACCAAATCTTAATCTGCCTAATAGGCCCTCAATCGACGCCGATGTCGAGATGGAGGATGTCACTGTTGATGACACACCTCTCGCGAAACGGCGTGTTCCACGCGTGAGGCGCGTACCGGCACGATTCATCATTAATCATGTCGGGACCTCGGATGAGGGGGGGGAGGATCAT
Source organism: Mycena galericulata (assembly GCA_029289565.1). NCBI lineage: Eukaryota > Fungi > Basidiomycota > Agaricomycetes > Agaricales > Mycenaceae > Mycena > Mycena galericulata. The sequence goes on along the minus strand of JARKIA010000168.1, from coordinate 346,807 downwards.
TTACGCTCCATCCTCGAGTCCGACGATGAAGAACTGGAGATTGAATGTGATGACAGCGACTTTCCCAAACTTGCTCAGTGCTTCATTGAGGCCGAAGCCGCGTTCGCAGGTGCTGCACTCACAGATCCTATCAACGACCCGAACGAGAAAGACCCCAGAACTTTGCAGGAAGCCAAGTCATCTATCTACTGGACATATTGGCTGGCCGCTATCTACGAAGAGCTGGAATCGCTGAAAGCGAAAGGTGTCTATGACGAGGTCAATGAATTACCTCCGGGCCGAAAGGCGGTTGAGTCGAAATGGGTCCTCCATATTAAACGCGATCGTGAGGGACTCATTTCAAGGTTCAGAGCACGTCTCGTGGCAAAGGGATTTACGCAAATCCCCGGGCAAGACTTTAACTACACGTTTGCGCCGGTTGCTCGCTGGGAATCCATTCGCTTCGTACTCGCTCTAGTCGCCGATCACGACATGGTCTTGCGTCAAGTTGACGTCAAAACAGCGTTCCTCAATGGGCCTCTTGATGAAGAAATCTACATGCGCAAGCCTACCATAGTTGGCAATGGGTTTTGGAGGCTCTTGAAGGGGCTGTACGGCTTGAAGCAGGCGGGTCGACAATGGTACCTGGAGCTCAATTCGCGTCTTGAGGCGATTGGGTTCAAGAGGACAGAGTCAGACTGGAGCGTGTATCAGCGTGTTCAAGGTGCCGAGTATTCCTTTGTCACCACGAGCGTTGACGACATGCTCATTGCGTCGAGCTCCACGATCGAGTCGGATGCCGTTGTTGCAGCCTTGGCATCTCAATTTGAGATCACTGACAACGGCGAACCCAAGTTACATCTCGGGTGCTCCATAGAGCGGAATCGTGCTAACCGAACCCTTCGCCTTAGCCAGAAATCGTATACCGAGTCCATCCTACGCGATTTCGGATACGAGAACTGCAACTCTGTCACTACCCCCATGGATCCCGGGGCACGGTGAAGTACGGGTGGAATTTGCGAACATGAAAAACTGGATTCGGATATGCCATCACGACATTTGCGCACTCGGAACAATAATGAGAGTGGCCAAATAAAGGAGGAGGGCAAGCCCTCCACGCGTTTGGTCTCGAGAATGATATGGCAGCTGCTGTACAAACAGAAAGGGGTTTCAGTCGTAGAACAATGTACAGGAGTGACGGTGGCGCACGCGGAAATTAAAAGCTGTCAGAAAAGGGCAGTGCACGCAGTCACGTGATCGTTCAAGAATTCGCGTTTGGCGATCCAACGCGTCTCAGACGCGCTGCAAAACAAGTTTCGACGCGTTCTGACGCGTAGGAGGGTAGCGTTTGAAGGGACGAGGCGTCAGGGTGTCCAAAAACAGTCCTGAAACCGGGGAATTGGTGTCAGAATGAATCTGAAACCAGGTTTTGTTACAAGATGAGACGGAAATGTGGTGTTACAAGGACTGAAACGTAGGGACAGACGTTTCAGCACATACTTTGTACTCGTAGTATTTTATTTGGTAGTTACAAATACCGAAAAGGTATAAAAGGGCCGCGAAATAGGGTAGATAGACACAATACTACGCCCCCGGGCATTTACACACTCTCACATTCTTGCTCTCTCGCTTTCTTTCTTAAATCGCTCAGGAACTCGCTGGAACACTACGGAATATTAGGGGAAATTATCGTTGGAATTTGGGAACACTACGGAACTAGGAGGGAACTATTGACGGATTTCGGTTGGATTTTATCGGATTTTATTTACAGGAACATTTTATTTGCTTCAAAGACTACGACCCACGCACAAAACTTCAAGACTATCTATATCCATTTTCGCATTCGTGGTATACTTCCACGCGAACCCCCGAACACACAACACAAAGCTATAGGATTCGTTTTGGTTGATTGAAATCTTTACCAAGAAGATTTCACTTACCTTCACATTTCTTGCCTTTCATCTGGAGCCCACCGCGAGGGGGTTCATTTGGAATACGACTTGATTGTGCTGGTCACAGTCTTGAAGTAACAGGTCATCAAACATAACAACAAACATTTCTGCTGGCCAGAAATTTAACTCATTCACTCGCCGAACAAGGTCGAGAACAAATCAGACAACAAACCCGCGAACGCTTCACAGCGTACGCATCGAGAAGAAGAACGGAGCAGGATAATCTAGGCATCGCAGGCGACGCCAGGGCTATCAATATCAACGACGAGCAATCAAGTGACGAGTTACCTTACGGAAACGAGTCACTCTTCGACGTCGAACCCAACTTTGACGAAGAAGATTCATTGGATCTAGATTTTATTCTTAGACCAGTATCACCGCAGACAACCAACACGACGATGGCGAACGCAGGAGCTCAGAATGCGCCGGCTGGTACCGGCGTTGCGAGTTTCAAGGTGCCAAGACCTTGGGAGTCGAATGTGCCCAAGTTTACAACGGAGGATAAAGACGACCTGCGGGATTTTATGGAGCAGGTCGATGATATAATTGGATTGGGACAGATCACCGATGATGCAGAGAAGAAAAGGCTGCTCACCGGATATCTACCTGCCAAGAAGCGTGAGACATGGCGTGCACTGTCGGAGTATGCGGACGCAACGAAGACATATGCTGAGTTCAAGAAAGCGGTCTTGAACGCCTACCCGGAGATGCAAGAGGACCTGGATGGGACCCTTGAGGAACTGGAGACCCTTTGCGCAGAAAATAAACACATTCGGCGTGCGGAGGAAGGCCGTCTCAAACGCTTTGGAATGAGGTTTAGGGCGCTGGTGAAGAAACTCAGCCAACCGCCCGCGATTATCCTGAATAAGGAAGCATGTCGCCGTTACCTCGATGCACTCGAGCGAGGATTCGCAGAGTCGCTGAGGATGGCTATCAATACCAGGAATTTAATCAAAGAAGATTTGCTTCAATTAGGAGGCAACGCACCTGCACCGGCCGGGACAAATGCGATTGATCATCGGAAGGAGGACCCGATCCTCCTGGATGAATTAATCAAGATGGCGGAGCGCTTGGCGAATAAGGGCAGCACAGAGACAACGTGGGGAGAAGAAGAGGCGCCCGAGTATAAGCGCTCGGACCGGTTCCCGGCCATCAAGATTGAACGCAGGGACGCGCGGATCGATGAGCTCGGAGGGGAGCTATCAGGCTTAAAGGATGCCTTAATTATAGCTCAAAAGCAGTCCAAGGCTGCGCATGAAGAATTATTAAAGGCTTTTCAAAATTCGAAGAGCTCGAATGGTAGCCGAGAAGACACGGAGCAGCGCGACACAGGGAACAGAGGTGGCCCGCCCACTACGTACGGTCCGGATAGACAGTACAACAGGGGGTATGGTGCACCGATGCAGCGTGGTGGGTGTTATTATTGCGATGGCCAAGACCATTTCGCGAAAGAGTGTACTGTGAAGGCGGCGCACATTCACAAGGGATGGATCGTGGTGGAGGATGGACAGCAGAAGCTCGCGGACGGGGGATATATTCCGCGTGGTAGAGGACCAGCAGCGACTCGAGTAGAGGAGTATTGGCAGCGTAAAGGCGTCGCGGGCCAGCACTACAATGAGTCGTTCTATGGGGGCAGTCAAGAGGATGAGTTTGATACACTTCGAGACGAAGTACGCACCTTGCGCGTCAAGCTTAACCAAGTCCAAACCCATACCCCACCGAGTTTCAACCAGCCTATGCCGACCATGCAAATGCAGGCGCAAGTTCAGCCAATTTCGAACCAAGCAGCACCAGCACCTACGATTAATATGGAGGAGTTGGGACGCACCGTCTTCAACATGATGAAGATGGGTGGCGCAGCCCAAGAGCAATATATTCAAACTCGGAGCAAGACACGGAACGTGGGTTTTGCGGACCCGCCGGAGCAGGATTTTTAGAGGCCCCGAGGAAAGAGGCACGGACGAGACCGAGTTTCTCTAAGCCTCTGGAGGGAGATAAGTCCGAAGAAAGGGATTTACCGTACCGCCTTGTTCAGCCAGTAGGTGCTGGGGCCCGAACTCTGCCAGCATCCGAAAGCAGAACAGAGCGGCGGTACCTTGATGAATCAAGAAAGGGATATGAATTGAAGGCGCCAGTTCAACGGGAGGGACTAGCCGATGAGTTATTGGAGCGCATCAATAACACGGAGGTCACGGTGAAATTAGGGGACCTGTTCGGGATGAGCAGAGATCTGCGAGAAGGAGAGAAGTTGCAACTCACCAGGACGCGGCAACCAATTAAAGAGCCCGAGCCAAGTCGGTCCTCGGAGGCGCGCGAGGTTGAACCACCAAAGACGGTTCATTTAGCAGCAATGGATAGTCAGTTGATGTGCGACGCAATAGAAGTTGGGGACTTGCCTGAAGTTCAGGAAGTATTCGTGACAACACAAAGGGTGGAAGGGTTGCCGGCAGGGTCGATGATTGCTCAGGATCCCTACTTGCAATATCTAGAGGGGCTAAGTAGTGAAGAGACTCCAAAACAGATATACGTCGCTCGCGACTCTGTACCTTTGAGGATCACCTTCCCGTACATCAACAGTCAAGGCCCTGTGGAATGTGTCTTGGATTCGGGATCCCAAATTGTGTCCACCTCGCTCGCGCAGGCGCAAGCGTGCGGTTTGGTTTGGGACCCGAATATCAACATTTTCATGCAGAGCGCGAATGGTCAGCTCGAAAAATCGATGGGGCTAGCGCGAAACGTACCTTTTAGATGGGGAGAGTTGAAGATTTATCTCCAAGTCCACGTCATTCGGGACCCGGCATACAAAGTCTTGCTGGGAAGGCCGTTTGATGTGTTGACAAAAAGTCGCACGGACCACGAAGGAGGGAGGCAACTCTTGACGTTGACAGACCCAAACACGGGCCGATCGTGGACTGTCCCGACCTACGACAGGGTCAAAAATGATCCGACGCAAGACGCACCTGAAGTACGGCAAGGAGCTTCACAGCAGGTTTTTCACAGATCCTCGAGGATATGACTGTGCCGGGTCAAGGAGAGGAGTTGGCATTTATACTCGGGTTCGATGACCAGAGGGAAGCCCAGATAGAAAAGATATACCAGCCAAGAGGAGGGCTGATGACGGCAGAGAAAATAATTGAAGCCTATGTGGCAGCTTCGGGTAAAACAGAGGGAATACAAGTGGATGGAGTTGCTGCTGTTCTGTTTGATGGATATCGAACTCAAGCTATTGAGGAGATAAATGGGGTGCCACACAAGGTCTTTGCAAATATCTTGGCAGAGCCTGCGAAACGGTACAAAAATATTAGGAACTCGGAGCAAGGAGGTCGGACCTGGCATTCAGTCGGCACGGATGTGCAATGTGACTGTGTACAGAATCTCAGCTTTGCCTGTCCCGGGACGCGAGAAGAGGAAGAGGAAGCTGAAGAGTCAGTTTCGGTCTTCGCGGGCAAGAAATACAAACCGGTTGGGTTGAAAGTACGGCCCGTATACACCGAGCTGCCGGATCAATATCGAATTCGTCGGGAGATAAAAGGGGACCCACTGGAAGGACTTCCAGAGTTGAACCCGAATCCATCCGAATTCGTACCGAAAGGGCGGTACACGCTTGAAAGAAAAGAGGAGCTGGAGCAGCGGCACGAGGGATTTCTATGGCCGGAGGAATTGAAGGTGCTACATGAGATCGTTGGGAGTCATGAGCGGGCCTTCGCGTGGAACGATGAAGAGAGAGGAAGCTTCCGGCAAGATTTCTTCCCGCCGATAGAATTCCCGCTGGTAGAGCACGAAACGTGGGTGGAGAGGAGTATTCCCATCCCACGCGGACAATTGGAGGAGTTCTGCAAGATAATCAAGAAGCGTCTTGATGCAGGAGTTTATGAACCTTCAAACGCTTCGTACCGAAGTAAATTCTTTGGGGTGTTGAAGAAGGATGGGAAAAGCATCAGATTGGTGCACGCATTGGAGCCGTTGAATGCGGTGACCATAGCGCACTCAGGCTTACCACCAGCGACGGAGGAGCTAGCAAATCACTTTGCTGGGAGAGCATGTGGTGGATGTCTCGATTTATTCTCGGGCTACGATCATCGAGATATTGCAGAAAAATCAAGAGATTTCACCACATTTCAAACTCCTTTCGGAGCGCTTCGGCTCGTCAAGCTACCGCAAGGATGGACAAATAGTGTGCCAATATTCCACGACGACGTCACGTATATTTTGCAAGATGAAATACCACATGTGACTATGCCCTATATCGACGACGTACCTATCCGAGGACCAGGAACCCGTTACGAGTTATCAGGCAGTGGATGCGAGACGATCGCGGAGAACTCGGGTATTCGCAGGTTTATCTGGGAATATTTCGCGAACTTGAATAGGATTATTCAACGCGTAAAATATTGCGGAGGAACTTTTTCGGGAGCCAAATCGGTGCTATGTGCAGACAAGTTCTTTGTGGTTGGGCACTTGTGCTCATTTGAAGGACGAAGGCCCGATACGGACAGGATAGGTGTCATCTTGAGGTGGCCGCCGTTGAAAGACTTGTCGGAAGTGCGGCAATTTTTGGGTACGGTGGGAGTGCTGCGGATGTTCATCAAGGACTACGCACTACTTTCTAGGCCTATTCAAAAATTAACTCGCAAAGATGTGGAGTTCGAGTGGGGTGATGAACAAATATCAGCAATGGAAAGATTAAAACTGGCGTTGGCGAGCGCACCTTGCCTAAAACCACTCAACTACGACTGGGACTCAGATATAGTCCTCGCCGTTGACACGTCCTGGATGGCGGTTGGTATACAAATCTACCAGACCGATCCCCACGACCCGAAGAAACGGTATTATGCTAAGTTTGCATCAATAACGTTGAATCGGAGAGAAGCGGAGTTCTCTCAGCCGAAGAGAGAATTATATGGCTTAAAGCGGGCACTGGAGGCCATGCAGTACTGGCTGCTGGGTTGTAGGCGTTTGGTGGTTGAGATGGATGCCAAATATATTCAAGGGATGTTGAATAATCCGGGCATGGGGCCTAATGCAACTATAAACCGCTGGATTGAGCAGATCTTAATGTTCAAGTTCAAACTCAAACATACCAAAGGGGTTAACTTCCCACCCGATGGGTTATCGAGGAGAGAGGCACAACCAGGGGACGAGGAATGGCCTCGTAGGGACGATGAAGACGTGGAACCTAATGGTCCACCGGGACAGCATGAAGAATGGGACTACTTCGGGGAGCAGCCTCTAGAAATCGAGGAGTTTCAACATGAAATTGATACCCGAGGCGGCTACTCACAGGAGGTCCGGGAAGTCGCTGGTAGCATACAGGACTTTAACCGAGAATTGAACTTGGCACGCGCGGACCAGCAATTATTGACAGGATATGTCAAACGGAGTCACGAGGCCGAAGGGTTGGTTGTACCGGCGTACATCCAGATTGCCGATACCGAGACAGGTCTGCTTCCAGACAGGGAGTTGCGCGACGAGGAGGAGGCCCGGGAACCATACAATGAGGAACGCCGAAGCACCGGGGCACGTAATCAGGATGAGAATTTAGGCTTGCTGAGGGGATGGTTGAAGGATACATTGACGCGCCCAGACGGGATGGAAGATGAACAGAGGTACCAGCGTTTCGTTCGCTACGGGTCCAAGTTCTTCTTATCAGAAGGAGGAAAATTATACCGAAGAGGGAAGGACTCACAGAACCGGCTGGTGGTTCCGAAGGAGCACCGGATGTATATGATGCGCGCAGCGCACGATGCACTCGGGCATCGCGGAGGATTTGCCACAACCTCGTTGCTGGAGCAACGATTTTGGTGGCCCGACCTTGAAGGCGATGTTCGGTGGTACATCAAGACCTGCCACTTATGTCAAAAACGGCAGCTAGCCATAATAAAAACCCCACCGGTCATCTCGGCGACGCCAAGTATTTTTAAGAAAATACACACGGACGTAATGCATATGAGCGAAATTTCGAATCAATGCCGCTATATTGTGGATGCGAGATGTGCGCTGAGCAGGTTTCCGGAAGCACGGGGGTTGCGGGACCAGACGGCCAAGAATATCGGATTATTCTTGTTGGAGGATGTAATCTGCCGCTGGGGATGTCCAGCATGGATTGTCACGGATAACGGGACCCCATTCCTTGCAGCCATCGAGTGGTTGAAGGATAAGTATGGGATCAGCGGTATAAGAATCTCACCGTATCATTCTCAATCCAACGGAGTGGTCGAGAGAGGTCATTGGGACCTACGGCAATCACTGTACAAGGCGACAGGAGGAAACCTGCATCAATGGTTTTATTTTCTGCACCAGGTCTTTTTGTGGTGCACACCCTGTTCTACCATTGGACATCGCGGAGGCAACTTGGATGGCGGAGTACCCAGATCAGCTGGTCTCGACGGACGAGTTGATCGGACTTTGTGCTCGCGCGCTAGCTAAACACGCCGTCCATGTGGAGGAAATGCGAGTCAAGATGGATGCCATTAAAGAGAAGGGCGCTGAAGATTACGCTGAAAAATACAAGCATGTTATCAAAGACCACGAGTTTCAACCGGGAGACGTCGTACTTGTAAGGAATACAGCCGACGAAGGATCCCTGAGTGGGAGAAACCGGGACCGTTGGTGGGGGCCTTTGATAGTGGTCAGGAGGACGAAAGGAGGTGCTTACATTGTCTGCGAATTTAATGGAGCAGTCTGGCAGAAGAAGATCGGAAAATTCAGGGTTATACCGTATCAACAAAGGCAGAAACTCACCATCGGGCCACACATCGAGGAGCTGATCGATGTGTCGAAGGAAACACTGGAAGAGTTAGAGGATGAGCCAGAACCTTACAAAGGGAAGGACCTGCAGTTCGAAGGAATTTCGCTGCGACCCAGTACGGATGACTGGGAGTCACACGGTTCAAGGGTTGAGGAAGTACCGGATGGAGGCGAAGAATGAAGGACCGAGAAGCCCAAAAATAAATAAAACACAAAGGTGCCGGCACCTGAATAAATATTGCATCCAAGAAATACAAAGGGAAAGCGGCCAGCGCTTGAAATAAATAAAGGGTATACATGTGCCAGCATAGATAGGGCATATATGAAAGGCCTAGTTGATGGACTCGCGGAGTGGGCAAAGCGCAACGAGATGGTCGGGGGCAGAGCAATAATAGCAGCACTTCTTATTCGTCTTTAACCTGCAAGCACGGTTGGTAGTTGACGAGGGGCAAAAACAAGACATAGGCGTACTTGTGGGACGACTGGCGATTTAAGCGGTTCGGGTTGACGAAGGGCTTGGATTTGCCAGCAAAGTTCTTTCTGTGCCGCGAGGAACCGACGAATTTCGGCTTGGACCGCAACCAATCGTCGACGAAGCTGCTCTTCGGAGGCGGCAGAGGCGGGCCGAAGGGGCGAGGGACCATTTGAAATGAGTTGCATTGGACGACTTGGTCGTGCATAGGCACTCGCTGAAGGCAGAAGTTATTATGAGTTGGAGAAGAAATAGGCTGGAGAAGTACCGATGGGCGACCGACCATTTTCGCTCTCCCCTTCTTCCAGCCGCTTCCTTTTGAAGGGAGGCGGTGTTGGCCTAGGTAGAAGTCCGGCACGAGGCCCGGTAGGGATGGGCTTGATGACAACGGAGAGTTTGGCTGGAAAAAGAGACGATGAATGCAGGCTTGAATTAATGAAAAGGGGAATACGAACGGGGGCATGGAGGGGAGTGAACAACGAGAGCCTGCCAAAATGGACACCAAGCTCGTTAAGAGGAGACAGGGGAGTGGCTAGACGCACTATGATCAATGAAAACGCGAGACGAAAAGAAGTGGGAAGAGATGTTTACCCTGAGAAATCCGAGGAATAGCGGCTGGTTCAGACTGGACTGGGCTTGTCGTACATTTCTGGAACTAGTTAAACGAGGGAACACTAGGGGTGCGGAATGAGAAAACGTACCTCAACGGCGTGCTGAGTATCGCCAGCGGAGTCATCGCTACTCGAGGGGATAGATATGGCATCCGCATCGGGAGAAATGGGAGGCTGAACACGAGGGAATCAGTCAAAGAGAGAGGAACAGGGCAGAGGACAGACCTTGTCATTCTGTTTCGAAGCATACTCGAGAGCCTCATTACGGGCAATACGGGCAGCCATTCCTTCAACGACCTTCGCACGTTCGGCATTTGCGCGCTGGCGCTCCTGGAATAATTGCCGCTTGCGGACGATCTCGCCGGCGAAATCTTGCAAGGAAATGAAGGTAGCGCTGGGTGGTTTACCGAGACGGACGCCATTCGCATGCATCATGGAACGAATCGTAAAAACGCATTCGCCAAGCTCGGCTACGACAGCGAAAGAATCAATTCGGGAACGATAGTTGAGCTACAAGAAAAGAATTAATAACGGAAAAATAGGGAGGGAGGAGATACGCACGACAGTGTTGGCGGAATCAGTGAGGAAGTCATCCTGATCAACAGGATCCTCATACTTGGTGGCACGAACAACTTTGAGGAGTTTGCGGACAACGGTTTCGTCAGCCTTGGACAGGGAGCCTGGAAGTAGGGAAAGCATAGTGGAAGATGGATTGAATGAAGTGACTGGAATGAATAGGAAAAAGACGAGGAGATGAGATGGAGAAAACGAGGAATTGACGCCCGCTTTTATACCCGGTCAACTGGGACAGTTGAACTCTATGAAAAAGGGAGGACAATGCGAAATCAGCAGAGACACGCTGCAACAATGGAAAATTTCGCACTTCAAACGTATCGCAGTCTCAAACGCTACGTGGCGAGCACAGCACGAAGGTGAAACACAAGAATATTTGGCCAGCCTCGAGGACATCTTGCAAACTATGCTCGACCTCGAACAATAAGAAAAAGGACGAACACTGAAACCTGAACCCACTATAACACGATTGGGTGCACAGCAAACACGAGGCAACGCGCTGAAACACGAAAAATTTTCAGCTCGGGACAAGAAGAACCAGAATAAAGCATACAAGTCAAATTGGGACGAAGTATCGTCTTAATTATACAAAGACGGATACGGGACACAGATCACACCAATCGAAAAGGGGTCGAAACAGAGTTATACGCCAAAAACCCCGGAGGAATTTATTCAAGAAAATGTATGACAAGGAAGATACAAGAAATATACAAGAAGTAGGGATAATGAAGGGCGCGTAATGATGTGCTCAGGACAGCATAGAAGCCAAAAGATCTTGCACGCGGTCTCCAACCACTTGGAGGATAAGCGGATGGATGTGCGTCTCGACTCCGAGGGCGATGAATCGGAGGAGCATGGGGGTGTCGGCACTAGCTAGTGCCCGGTAACCTCGCAGGCCGATATCGCGAGTTGCACGAGAATTTAACTAGGAAAAGGGTCAGAAAAAGAATGAAGAAGACACAATGACGCACCATATAACGATTAATTGCGCCCTGAGCGCTAGCATAGAACCAGCTCATTCGGATTCCGAACTCATGGTCTAAAAGGAGATGGTGGGAGATTAGCAAAAGCGACTACGAGGAAGGAAGAATCAACGCACTAAAGAGGGATACCGGAAGGCGGTTCTCCTTGACCGATTTCACCAGGGCATCGCGTTCCGTACAGAAATATGAGTCGCGGGAACGGCAGAGGTGTTCGAGCACCCAGAACGGGTCTGCCCAGTCACACTCGGGGATTCCGAGAATGGTGCAAGGGGGGCAAGGAACGCCTGCCTCGTAATAAGAGCAGGAGATCCCCTGCTCAGCGCAGTTCGCGCACTTCGGGATAACCTGGAACGTGTAAAGGGGATGAGCAAAAAGGGGCCGGATCGGAAAGGGAGCAAGGGATGTACCATGGGGTGCGCCTGGACGAGCCTAGTAACACGGCTATCAAGGACATCGAGCGGCGCGTCGGAAACACTGGGGAGAACCCGATGGCCAGTGGCGTCGTACGAAACAACCAAGGGGTCGTCATCGGACGAAGGGACGATCGGGATGACGAAGCCCTCCGGCGTAGAGCGGGACGATGCGGAGGAAGCCTAAGGCGGACGAGGGAGCGGCGCCGACCGCGGGTGTTCGAAGGGAGCCGGAGCGGAGCCGGAGGAGGAACCAGTGGATGACGAAGCCATAAGGATAAAAGAGCGAAGTATAGACAAGAGAAAGCGATAATTAAAGGTGGGAAGGTGGCGATTAGAGGACATACCGAGGTGGCGGCGGCGTATTTATACGCAGCACAGGGGTGGCTGTGTGTGGACAATACCCTCAGCAAGATAATGGGTGAAGAGGGCTTGATAAACACGCACCATTGAGCAACAATCGGGCGGGAGGGGCTCCAAAACACGACGATACGCAAGGCGCGAAGTCGGGGCCAAGACAATGGGAAAGCAGCCTAGCGACGCGAAGTCAACTAGCCTGTCAGAAGCAGGAAGGTCGCGACGCGGAGTCAACGGCAAGCGCGACATGGGAGTCAGCGCTGAAGGGACGAAAGGAGAGCACCACATCGCCGGACTCGCCAGCGAGGTGGTGGTGGGAGACAAAGAGAGACGAATGATAGGATCATTCCGTGGAGGCTTGCAGCGCCGATTTCGGAAGAAGCCGAAGGTCCGATCACGGAGATCAAGCCTCCGCAAAATATAGGCGCACTACCAACAAATGAATTATTTCGGTGGACTGGGGACAGTCCAGAGCTATGAAAAGGGGAGATGAAGTACGGGTGGAATTTGCGAACATGAAAAACTGGATTCGGATATGCCATCACGACATTTGCGCACTCGGAACAATAATGAGAGTGGCCAAATAAAGGAGGAGGGCAAGCCCTCCACGCGTTTGGTCTCGAGAATGATATGGCAGCTGCTGTACAAACAGAAAGGGGTTTCAGTCGTAGAACAATGTACAGGAGTGACGGTGGCGCACGCGGAAATTAAAAGCTGTCAGAAAAGGGCAGTGCACGCAGTCACGTGATCGTTCAAGAATTCGCGTTTGGCGATCCAACGCGTCTCAGACGCGCTGCAAAACAAGTTTCGACGCGTTCTGACGCGTAGGAGGGTAGCGTTTGAAGGGACGAGGCGTCAGGGTGTCCAAAAACAGTCCTGAAACCGGGGAATTGGTGTCAGAATGAATCTGAAACCAGGTTTTGTTACAAGATGAGACGGAAATGTGGTGTTACAAGGACTGAAACGTAGGGACAGATGTTTCAGCACATACTTTGTACTCGTAGTATTTTATTTGGTAGTTACAAATACCGAAAAGGTATAAAAGGGCCGCGAAATAGGGTAGATAGACACAATACTACGCCCCCGGGCATTTACACACTCTCACATTCTTGCTCTCTCGCTTTCTTTCTTAAATCGCTCAGGAACTCGCTGGAACACTACGGAATATTAGGGGAAATTATCGTTGGAATTTGGGAACACTACGGAACTAGGAGGGAACTATTGACGGATTTCGGTTGGATTTTATCGGATTTTATTTACAGGAACATTTTATTTGCTTCAAAGACTACGACCCACGCACAAAACTTCAAGACTATCTATATCCATTTTCGCATTCGTGGTATACTTCCACGCGAACCCCCGAACACACAACACAAAGCTATAGGATTCGTTTTGGTTGATTGAAATCTTTACCAAGAAGATTTCACTTACCTTCACATTTCTTGCCTTTCAACGGTTATCACCGGCGACAGCTGAAGACGTGGAGAAAGCCAAGGATTTCCCTTACACTGCCGTTGTTGGCAAATGCATGTACTTGGCCACCTGCTCCCGCCCGGATATTGCGTACACTGTCAGGGAACTTGCCAGGTTCATGGCAAGCTACGGAACAGCCCACGTCGCAGCGGCGAAGCATCTTCTTCGATACCTCCGGGGTACAACCTCGTACGGTATCACTCTCGGAGGCTCCGATACGCTGCACCCGCTATTCAAGGCGCTCACCGATTCGGATTGGGGAATGGGCGACACACGAAAGTCGGTCTCCGGCTTTCTCATCATGATGGGAGACTCGCCGCTTTCCTGGAGTTCAAAGCAGCAAGCGGTCGTCGCGCTTTCGTCATGCGAAGCTGAGTACCTTGCTACCACCCATTGTGCACGCGACATTCTATGGTTCCGCAACCTATTCGCGGAACTTGGTTTTCCTCAGAGCCAACCAACCTCCTTGTTTTGCGATAATCAAGGAACCGTCGCCTGCACACACGATCCTCACGCTCATTCGAAGATGAAGCATATCTCCATTCGCGAGCACTTTATTCGTGACTGTCTCATGAAACGGCTGATTGACGTTATACATGTCTCCAACAAGGAAAACATTGCCGACCTTTTCACCAAGCCACTACACCGAGTGCTTCATACCCGTTGGATCAAGATGTTGCGACTGGACGCCAGTCAAGGGGGGTTGTTAGAATGTGACTCGGCGTCTCAGTGACTGATTGCTTATGTACGCACCTGGGCAGTGAGACACCCCTATCGTGTTTCTCACTGTACCAGAACACTGTATTACATTTATAACAAACCCATAGACAAAGGATAGCGATGTGATGTTCGGCATTGCCAGTTGGCTGATGTAGATCAATGTCGTACGGTCGCCCTTCACACAGTCCTCCCGGCCTAGGCAACTGGTTGACAATTGTTCTCCCCAGTGTACCTTAAAATCAATGGATCAGACATACAGTGTGCGTTTTGAATGCTCATAGTCAGATTATGCCGTTCAACGTCGGCAACTGCGATCAATCACGGCGGCGAGGATGACCGAGATGTTCCGAACGTCCCGGCGTAGGAAAGGGACGATGGCGAAGCATCGATGAATGGTATTCAAGACCATACTTACAGTGGGAAAACTCAGTGTAGCCGAGGACAAGCCAAGCCACATCACAAGCCACGCCGTCCACGCCCGCCCCACCAAATTCAAACTCCGCTAAGGGGCGCAAGCCATTCGGCCAAGCCAGTCCGAAAAGTCTGGGAGAAGAGGCGCAGAATTTAAAAGTGAGCCTTTTGGCACAGAAATGCAGTTCGTGCGCCCACCAGGTTTGCATCCGTTTGCTGCGCATCCACGCGGGAACTTGACAGACAGACAGACTGACGCACTGTGGGGGCGACCGATACGGCGGGATCGAGGGGCGTGGCCTTCCCCGTAGCACGCGAGTGAGGAGTTCAACACCAGATTCGGCACGTCAACTCGTAGCAGGACCGCGTCTGAGACGAGTTTGCAATTGCGCGCGCTACTATACCTAGGGATTGTGCGGGACTCGCGCTGCTTTTGTTCCGATCTAAATGTGCGTAGTGTTTCAATTTTCTCTCCCTTGACCGCTTCGTTTTTGGGTCCCACTGCAGAGCGGCCTCCCGAATTGTATTGAAGGAGAGAGCGGGGAGGGACCGGGGGCTGAAAATTCTTCGTCCATGATCCCTTCAGGTGCATGAGCTAGAGTATACATCTCAGGATGAATGGTTCCTAGGGCCCCGTACTCCCCTCGCCAAGCGGACACCGTTACACCGGCTCTCCGCAATAAAGGCCAGTTGGCGGAATGAACATACTTCAGCCGACCTCATGCCCCTCAACTTTGGCAGCTAGACAGCGCGTCCTTCGTGTATTCACTATTCGCGGTGTGCAAGAGCAAGTTAGGACGTGGCCGGCATATATATTACTTGCACGATGAAATTGCTAGATGGAGAGGAAGTTTTGTGTTGTAGTACCGATGTAAATTTCCAACCCATCTGCTACCAATTCTTCAAGTGCCGCGAGGATGTTCGGCGCGGGCTTCAAGTATACTGACCAAACGCCGCCACATTTGATGTGGACGCTTTGCAGTTGCGTACGACGAGCCGTGAGGGCGCGAAGTAGGGTCTCCCAAGAAGATTCGGAAAGAGGAGCGTGCGCATAGAGCCTAATGATCAGACTGCGTAGGTTAGGTAGCAAATGTGGCGGGGACTCTGCCAAGGCGGCGAATATTTCTTCCAGACGGGTCATTGGCCACCACAAGTCAAAATGTGTGAGTGCGGGGACCAGGCGAAGACATTGAACAAGTTGGTCAACGTGTTCATATGGATTAATTCCGCCACCGAGGACCAGCTGTCGAAGTGGCGGTGATGAACGCTCCAAAAACGACAAAAGCTGAGTAAAAAAGCCAGTGCGCATCGAAAGGGAAAGCGCTTCCAGCCGAGGAATGGAGAGACGCGCGAGGATGCTGTCGTCGCTGTCGGGACTGTTCCCATCTGATCCAAACATCAACCGGCGCAAAGTCGGGAGGACTAGTGTTTCCTGGTCATCATCGAAAAGCTTCCACACCAGTGGCGCGAAAACAAACACGCATTCAATGAGACTCGGAGCTAGACGCAGAATCTCCAGAATTTGGGAACCGCGATACGCCGGGTATTCGACTATCTCCAGCTCGGATGAACGGCGAATTATGAGTGTTTCTAGAAGCGGCAGTGGGCCCGGGCTCGTGCCTCCCAAAATGTCAATTTCTTCATAACTGCTGTCTTCTTCATCCTCTTTCTCGTAGCAGACTTCGAGATGTTTCAGCTGCTGACCGTGTCGCCAAATGATGGGCGCGACGCCTTGGTGGAAAGTACTGGTGAGAGATAATGACAAGGGGCGATTACGGGCGCGTTTCATCCAGGTTCTCAACAGTTGTCGGAAACCTTCTGGGCGCGGAAAAACGACACGAACGGCAGTCCAAAGAGCCGGGGTGGATAGTGCGATGTAGGTCCATGCATTGCAGATATTCAGAAGGAGCATGGGAATATTATGGGCTCCATGCTCCGCGAGAACAGGGAGACATTGCGTGAAAATCTCGGACGAAACTTCGAGGGGCAACCGTGCCACTGGATCGCGGAGCGTGTTGAGCTGACGGTGAGCAAGGCGCTTCATACGCTCCAGATCATTCAAGATCTTCTTCTGTTGCTCGATATCGGCGGAGATTTTCTCGATGCGCGCCTGTAGCTCTTCCACGGACATGGTCTATATGGACTTGAGCTATGGATCAGGGACAATGTAATAGGTTCTCCTACATTCAATGTTAACGAAATCTTACAGTATAACAATCGTCCGCGTTTGCCCGCGAATCCAAAAACTACTACCAGATAAAAATGCGTCAGAATACTAACAACGGTACGAAGGTTACCTACCCGCTCTCCGAGTTTCGAATGAATCAGCTTGTTTTTGACAGAGCAGCGAGGACTTTGAAAGGCGGCGAAGGCGAATGCAATCAATGTTGGTGGCAGGGGAGAAGGCGAAACGGCATTACATAATCCCGCATCTTGCTATCGACTTCAATCACGGTGATCCACTTTGCACATTTCTGAACGCTGTTTCTGACTAGACGACAGCTTCGCGGGTGCACCACTCGCTCCATAACGCACTCTCGCGTCCCCTTCTTGAAGGTGAAAATTCATCGAGCAGTCCCGTGTGAGTGAACATGGTGTGGCGCGCCTCACTTCTGCTTATACGGCTGCCGGGTATGCCAGCGGCGAACGAAACTACTGGACTGCCCATTACTTTTAATGTCTGCGGAAGAACTTCAAATCTGGGCCCTCATCGAGGATATCTCGGCCGATATCGAACGACAGGAAGAGGTGCTACGACAATTGCGATACAGTAAATGTGCCGCTCAGCGCCGGCTGAATGCCATCCGCGACCCCGTGGCGCGGCTCCCCCTTGAAATTTCCTCCTCCATCTTCGTTGACTCCCTGGAACGTTTTCCAGAGCCAGGAGCTCGCGATGCCCCGATGCTGTTCCTCAATGTATGCTGCGCGTGGACTAGTATCGCCCTCTCCACCCCTGAACTGTGGACCCGAATCCATTTGGGCAGTGGTCCAGCCTCCGACCTTCTTAGACTTGTGGTGGATCTGTGGTTCAAACGAGCCGGCAACCATGCGCTATCCATAGCTGGGCACGGTGAAAGTGCCGCCACTGCCGCCAATGTGCCGCATATTGCCGCCATCATGTATTTACTGCCGCCATATCGGGCGGCAGCTGGCGGCACCTTTAGTCACACTGCCGCCATGTCACGTCTTGTATGCCGCCGCCCATGATCCCATCTACCTGGAATGATTAATAAATCTCAACGTACCACATAACATCCGGTGCCGCAAGCGATTGGGGCGGCGAAGGGATCAACCGGCAAGCTTGCATGAGTGAGAAATAATTGCCATTCAATTTGAAATCCTTCCCCAGAGAGTACTGAGTACTATACGGCCAGCAGCTGAAGCAATGCAAATCCGGGTCCCAATCTCTCTTTTGATTAGCTTTCTTATTATTGCGCATATATTCATGTTGGCGTAGATCATCCAGTGGCTCATCCATCATCGCCTCCAGCACTGTCCTTGGCTCAAAAAAGCACTTCCTTAGCCAGTTGATGTGCGCATCAGGACCGTGTGCATGGGTCGTGAAATATTCCTGATAGTGGTGAATCACAGGATGCTCGCCTTCAAATATAGCCAGTAGTCCCAAAGCGAAGAAGCTGCAATCTGAGGCTCAATCTCAAGCGCAAGATTCGAGCCGGAGGAGCCTTCAATATTAGTTAGAAGTTGGAGTGTATCCCCAAACCTGCTCAGATGGGAGACAATCGATCGCAATTATTGAAACTTTGAGGGAGCCGAGCAGTGAGTCGAGGGCGAGGGGGACGTCGAGACTGGTAAGGCATTCTGACCCGAGGTACTTATGAGTAAGCTCTGTTGTAGCGTCTGTTAATAAGAGACTATTCTATAGTATATACATGCCGATCAGAGTGCCTCCATTAAAAAAGAAACATGGCCAGTAACACTAGGCTGTTATGGTTGGCCCTGGTTTCCGTCCTGAATATTTCTGAGGAAATCGGACAGACGGCAGAATAACACTAGTCGGCTTTATTTGGGTTTGGTTTGCGATGATCTCGGAATCGCAAGGGCTAATCAGCACAGATGATTTAACTTTCGGGTTGGAAACAAACTAAAGTACTTCTGATACATGTTATGGATGAAATATTCCTGGGGAAATCGGACAGATGGAGGCAGCGTAGGACTAGTCGAGACTCGAATTTAATGTGGGTTCTGTTTACACTCCCAAGGGTCTGGGGATTTCAAGGGCTTCTCAACCAACACAATTTCATTGTAGGAACCACTTATATAGTTGTGGCTACAATGTGCAAACTTCATACCTGCCGCCCACGAGTTGCCGCCACTTGTGGAAGATTGCCGCCACCAACGTCAGTTACGTCACACTGCCGCCATGTCACGGATGAAACTGCCGCCCACCCTGCCGCCCTCAGATTGGAGTGCCGCCGACATTGCCGCCCAACCCTGCCGCCCACACTGCCGCCAGTGACACCCACTGCCGCCCAAAAAAGTTTCGTGTCCGCCACATTGCCGCCACCCAAAAAGGTAAACTGCCGCCAACTGCCGCCAACTCAATCGGAAATTTAGAAGTATATGACCACGCACCCTCTTTTTTTGCATTAACTCGGCGTATAATTGACAACACGGTACGTAGGCAATGTGAATAGAACTGAGAAACCCGGACTAGGCACTGGGTGACCGTATGTGTCGGACTGCCGCCATTTGTTGCCGCCCACACTGCCGCCAACTGCCGCCATGGCGGCACTTGGCGGCACTTTCACTTTGCCCTCCATAGCTGGCGTTGCCAGTTCTGATGACACCGATGGCATCATCCGGGTCATTAAAAGCTATGCGTCCCGGGTGCAAAACCTTGAGACAGATTTCAGGACTCTTGAGCATCTGCTCATCGATGAGGCGTTCCCCGCTCTAAAGACACTCACCCTTGATGCGGTATATACCACTGCTGATGCTCTGGACATACTACGTGTCCTCCCTCACCTCGTGGAATGCACCTTTAACAAAGTATCCAACGCCGACCGCGAGCCAGATACGCTCGTTCTTCCGCATATGCAGTATCTCGAGATTTGGTCTCGCTCTGGCGATGACATTTTGAAATACCTGACATTGCCGAGGCTCAAAACCCTCTCCGTTCCTTGGCAACATATCCTGGCCGCAAAAGTCTTGAATTCCTTGCATCGTTCTTCGCCTCCGTTGCTACAACTGTGCCTCGGGTCTTACTGGCGAATGCAAGAAGGGACATTCGACGACATGGAAGAATGCTTCTCGCTTCTACCCATGCTCACGAATCTGGAACTATCGAACCCCGACCCGACCACCGCGGCGTGTGCCGTCACTATTCTAGTGTCGCCGCATCTACTCCCAAATCTTACCAGCCTTGCGTTTAATTTTCGAGACCTCCCGGAGAGCTCATGGTACGAGAAAGTGCTCAAGGCCCTTTCGGTGCGCCACACCAAGCTAGCCTTCACATGTCTTTTGCTGGAACCCAGAAAAGACTCAGTGGGCAATAAGATAGAAGCCACCGTGCTTGAAGGGTTGCGACAGCTTGTAGCAAGCGGGATGAAGATTCACATCGGGACAAAGAAGCAGAATTTTGTATGAGGTTGCGATAAGGTCACTTTTACTCTTATGCCGTGCTAGAATAGACTCCAAAAAATATTATTTTCCGTGTTCTATCGTCAGACCGTCTCTAGAAATCCTTTCAAGTCCATCGAAGATAGGAAGATAAGCAGTACACACGCAAACGCGAGTTGACCGAGTGAAGTGCATTCCGTCAAAATCATCGCCGGAAATTCGAAGGACATTCGTGCGATTGGATCATTGAGTACAGTGTCCAGCTGCTGGAGAACAACTCCATATGGCGCAGGGGGTCCATTTCATTCTGTCGACATTCGCCCTGTGCTCCTGTATCTGCTCAGTCAAATTCAGAAGTTAACACGGATGTGTCGCCAGAGATCCTCACGATATGGTACTATCTACTAAACGTCCGTACAATGTGCAAGAGAAAATTAGGGCGACCGAATACATTGATTGTACAGTGATGAAACGGCTAGATGGAAAGGAAACTTTGTGTTCCGGTACCAAAGTATACTTCCGTCCCAGCTGCTGCCAGTTCTTCGAGTGCCGCGAGAATCTTCGGCGCGGGCTTAAAGGATGCCGGCCACCAGCTTTCGTACTCGATGTGTACGATTTGGATTTGCGTACGACGGACCACGAGTGCGGAGAGGAGTGTCTCCCAAACAGAATCGGAAATGCGCGAATCGGGCCTGATAGTCAGACTCTGAAGGTTGGGTAGTAAACGGGGTGGGGTCTCTGCCAAGAAGGTGAATACTCCTTCCACGCCAGACTCTGGATACCACAATTCGAAATGCGTAACAGTGGGCACCAGGTGGAGACATTCAACGAGTTGGTCAACGCGCCCATAATTAACTCCATCACCCAGGACTAGCTGTTGGAGGGGCGGTGATGATCGCTTCAAAAACAATAGAACATCAGCAAAAGAGATCCCGCGCATCGAAAGGGTGAGTGCTTCCAGTCGAGGGATTGAGAGATGCGTCAGAATGCCGTCGTCACTGAAAGGGAACTCTCCATCTTTTGCAAACATCAGTCGACGCAGTGTCGGAAGGACCAGCGGCTCCTGGACGTCATCGATAGCGTATCCCCCCGGATGTACACAATCTAGCACGCATTCGACAAGGTTTGGGGCCAGACGCAGAATATCGATAATCTGGGATCCCCGGTATGTCGGAGCTTCATCCGCATAAGCTGAATGGCGAATTATCAGGGTTTCAAGCAGCGGCAATGGTCCCAGGTTCGTGAATTGTGAAATGTCGATTTCTCCGTCACGGTCCTCATCGCTGTTTCCGCCATCCTCCTCCTGCTTGTAGCAAATCTCGAGATGTTTGAGTCGCTGGCTGTGTTGCCAAATTATTGGGATGACGCCTTGGTGGAAAGTATTGGTAAGGGATACGGACAGGGGCCGATTGCACGCGCGTTGCAGCCATATTCTTAGAAGTTCTGGAAAGCCTTCCGCGCGCGGAGAAACGACGCGGATAGAATCCCAAAGAGCCGGGGTGGATAGTGCCAGATCGGTCCATGTATTGCAGATGTTCAGGAGGAGCATGGGGATATTATGAGCCCCGGGCTCCGGGAGAAGAGGAAGACATTGGATGAAAATCTCGGAGGAAATTTCGAGTGGCAACCGTGCTACTGGATCGCGGATCGCGTTGAGCTGACGCTGGGCGACGCTTTTGCTACGCTCCAAATCTTGCAAGACCTCCTTCTGCCGCTCGATATCGGTGGAGATCTTATCGATACGCGCCTGCAACTCTTTCGTGGACATAGTCTATATGTACTTGAGCCATGGATCAGAGATGGTGGAAGAGCTTACCCTACAGGCGAAGTTGAGAGAAAAATCTTTGGGCGCTTTGGCGTCGCTCGCGGTAAAAACTACTAACAAAACCGCGTCCGAGTCAGAGCTGACACGACGATACAAAAATTTCTTTCTCTTTCTGTACATTTTGTATGGTCTAGCGTAGCAGTCTCGACCAAGCAGCAAGGGATTTTACAGGCGGAGAAGCGAGCGAATCCAATTACGAACCGCGATGTTGGGGGTAAGGAAGAAAGGAGACGTGATTACATAGCCCTGGTGCCCGGGCCGGCTTCAGTCCGGCTTCCAGCTTGCACTTTCCGAACGGGCCGGCAACAGCCCGGTGATATCAGTCCAATTGCCCTATCAAGGAATCACCAGTCATCAAACGAGTAGGCTCCAGGTAGACATCCGCGAGAAGAGGTACTAGACATTGCAGGACGAAATTTCGAGGCAACCGTGCAATTGAATCGCGGACGATGTTGAGTTGGCGGTGAGCCAAGCTTTTACTGTGTTCCAGTTTCTTTAGCACTTGCCACTCCTCTAGGGCCGATATTTTCGCTATGCACGCATGCAGCTCTTTCACGGACATGGCCTATAGCCTCGGATTTGAGATATGAATCATTCACAGTTTGAGAGATTTTCTTACGGCTCAATTTTAATGGAAGATTCGGGAAAGAGCTGAGGACGAGGAGTTGTCACCGGCTTGGATTTCAACTTGCAAGATGGAGGTGGATTGCAACTTGTAAGACGGAGAAATTAACGTTAACGAAGGTGCTACACACCGAGTTCCGAGATTAGATTAGATTGCCGGCTTGAACTTGGACCTCCGAGGACCTATTATCGAAATTCCGCGTCAGTGAAAAGATTTGTCTATGCCCCAATGAATTTGGATCCTCTAATTATCTACACAAAACATATTCGTCTAATCTGTTGCGCTGTCACCCAGACCACAGCAAAACGCTACTTTGACCCCGCGAATTATTGTGCAAAACAGTCTATAAAGGGAGATTAGTCGCTTGCACAGACGAGGACAATGAAACCACTAACCCGTTTATTCTTAAACACAGATTAGCCATGAATCATGTCCAATTATATGAGACATGTACCTCATTTCGGAACGTTGCGGCGCTGCCCGTCCCGCCCAAATCGTTCAAGAGAACCTGAGATCAGTAGTTAAGCCGACGTATATCCGAGCTCTGGCGTACGATGATGATTGCGCATGCCTTCACCGCGACCTATGGAAGCTGGTGAGATTTTTCTTGAGTACCAACGAAGGATCAATCGTGAATACCATTGAGGAAGTTCGGAGGGGTGTCGTTGACGACGATTATCATTCCGTGCTCTGGGACTATAGGTGCGGCAGCTAATAGCAAAGGAAGAATAACGATGTTGGTGATATTAATGTTGCGTTGGTTGGCATAATTGTTGGCGTGGTGGGCATTCAAAGTATCGAACAGTCGAGGGCCTTCGCCAGTACCACCTGGTCCGCCAATGCCGCTGGTGGCTGGTCCTCCATTGCCTCCGGTACCTCCTTGCATCGATTTGACTGTGAGAATATTCATGACCGCCGTGTATCGATCGATTCAAACCGCACCGTGTATTTCGTGAAACGGAGGCTGCGAGGGAGGCATGTTATGAGTGATAGGCAAGAATTCGTGCCCGCCTTATAAACTCGTGGGGTTCAACAGGACTTCGGAACACAACAAAATGGAGGTAAACTTAAAATAGAGATTGTCCTGGCACATGTCCATGGTGAAAACATCACCTGTGGAACCCGAAGTTGTACGCCTGACGTCTATAGCGGAAACATCACACGGTAAATCCGAAGTTGTATGTCCGATGTTGCCCCGCCGGTTCCAAAATCAGGCGCTAATATAAGCGTGAACAAGCTGATTTGATGACAAAGTGCTGTTGTGTCCCATTCTTGTCTTAATCTTCACATTTTTTTGTGGCTACTTAGGGCCTCAATTATGTATTCTAACCTTAGAATAAAGCCTACGAAAAATGTGTCCTGGACAATAAATGCAGAATGAGTTTTTAGGATTAGGACTTGAAGTTGACTCCTACGATTTTATACTAGGCATATCCGTTGGGACTGCGATATTTGGCAGTGATTATACAATCTGGCGTGCACGGTGATATGGAGTAGTCCCAGCGTCGCCCATGAAGACGATGGTGAACCGGCCTGATTAGATACGACGTGGTGTAAGTCTACAATAAGGGCTGGTGCTATATGCGCATGCAGCGAGATGTATCTTGTTCATGGAACAAATGGGTTTTCGAAAGGTTCAGTCCATCCTTAGTCTCATCCCAAGTACGCAATATTATGTACATAATGTCAAAATAAAATTAGAACATCGTGGAATCGTGACATCAATTATATGTGTTAGAACGGCAGCAACGATATGTAAGGGTTAGGGAGAGACGAACCGTAGTCCCAATAGATAATTCCATACACCCAGCTACCGGTTCTGTGAATGCAGTAAGGATGTTCGCCGCAGGCGAAGATGAGAATCCGGGTCCGATGATGACGCGGACGCTTTGGATTTAGGAACGACGGACTGTGAGAGCGCCAAGTAGCATCTCCCAGGAGATAGTGGCGCTCAAAAAATGGCTGATGGTAAAATTGCGAAGATTCGGGAATAAATGGGATGGGGATTTTGCCAATGTGGCGAATAATGGTTCCAAGCGTAAGAATCGGTATAAGACAAAGACATAATTCAAGTTGGCAGAAGTCCTCTTCGTCAAACCCACGCCGGCAACGCTCTGAGTGGTGGTGGTGACGATCATCTCAAAAAGGAAGACAAACTATCACCGTAGATATCAAGCATCGAAAGAGGAATCGAGAGATGCTTCAGAATGCCGCCGTGATTATCTGGAAAATCGCCGTCCCTCCCAAACGTCATCCGACGCAGAGTCAGATGTACCAGTGTTTCCCGGATGGATCTGAGACTGTAAACGGGGCGCATGCAATCGAATGTGCATTCGACGAGATTGGAAGCTAGATGCAGCAGCTGTAGAATTTAAGAACCGAGGTATCCCAGGCCTTCAACCCACTCACCTGACCGTCGAATTGTCAACGTTTCAAGCAGAGATAAATGAATCCGGACTCGAGTATTCCAGAAGCTCGATCTCCCCTTCACCATTGTCGTGGGACGGATCCGAAGTCAGTCGAAAGCCTCCGGTGATCAATTTACACGCTTGCTTGCCGGATCAATCTAGGCACCTGCTGACATGCAGATCTTAACTTAGCCGATTTGGTTTGACAGCGGCTTCTTCGTCGCTTCAACCGAACTCAGGAAGGCCCCCGGACACTACCTATAAAGCCTGTCCGCTTTTTCCCAAAATTTTTCGTTGTTTTACTCTATGAAATCCGGATAATTCCAATCAGCAACCCCCGTAGTTTCAGGTACGGGGGTTGCCGCTATTCAGCAACCCCTGCTAATCAGCAAGCCCCTGTTAGTAAGCGGTGTTGCCGATGTCTGCCGCTGATGCCGTCGGCACTACTGATGCACGATACAAGTGAGATTTACATACCTCTGTTTCCCCTTGCCCTCTCCTCGAGTTTTTTTTACGGGGTTGTTTACTACCCTTCTCACCTATAACTAACCGAAAGAACTAAGAGGAAACAAATGAGAAGAGGCCGCCGGTCCATCAAAGTCAGCGATCAAAAGAGAGGTCTGTCCTCCCGGCTTTTGCTGAGCTTATGGAAAATTTGAGAGTTGCCCTACATATAGTATGAAACATTTGTTCCAACTCAAAAATTTTATGTAACTAAAGCGATGTTGTGGTGTTCTGGTCTTGTTCAATCCATTACGCACTCCATATCACTGTGAATCGTCAGAAATCAACTTCGGAACCTGTATTTTTTCCTGTTTAGGAACTTCATCAAAGGAACGGTGTTTTCCATACTACTGTAGAGAAGACTTGGCGGAGGATTGGAGGTTGATTGGAGGCCAGTTCCTGGTGCACCGACGGAGAGCGCCAGGCGGAACACGGCATCACTGCAGATCACAGCAGGGTATCAATTCCTGTCGGCAATACTAGCCGAGAGTATTACGTGGGGTTGCTGAATAGAATTTTCTATTCAGCAACCCCCCGTACAGCGACTGCGGGGGTTGCTGATTAAAATTATCCATGAAATCCGGCCCTCGGTCGCTGTTTTACTCTATTTCGGACAAAGTGTTGGTAAAATACCATTTTCGTGCTGCGGGACTCATTTTTTTCGCTCCCAGCCTGCCGCAGGTGCTTTCCGGTGCATATTGCCCATGTTTAAGCTCAGTTCTGATAGCCCCGACAGCATGGAAGCTGTGCTTGCGGTGCCTCGCGCCCTATACTCATTCAAAAAAATTGCTCGCGCGCAGCGCGATTTACTCTATGACGGACCGACATAGATCGTCCTGGGGTTGTTTTACTCTATATGGTGGACAGAGGAAGGGCCGTTTTAGGCCACTGATTTACTCTATCGCGGACAGGCTTTATAGGTAGTGTCCGGGGGCCTACTCCTCCGAACTCCGAGATTAGATCACCGCGCCTGACGTCACCGATTTTTGAAGTAAGCACGATTCTCGTTTGACTGGGATTCCTTAACGCCAATGGCGAGCCCAGGGCACTCGCGTCCACCGAGATTAGCTTGTGATTTGTAAGTAAGTCGCCCGCTACATAAAAATTAAAGTGCATCAATCCTCCTTTGAACTTGGTTCCCGATTCCCGAAGAGCAAGACCAGCACAAGATGATTCGAGCGGCATGCAAAGTTTGTTCTGAAAGGGTAGAATGTGTTCGACACATCCTGTGATGAAATACCGATGTTCTGCCTCCGGTTCTGCATAAATTCGATCCATCAAGCCTCACATGTTTTCGAAAGGGTTCTCAAAAAAAAGGTGAGGAGGCATATGCCTTTCGGCAGGAAAGTCGCAATCGGATGAGGCTTCCGGATTCGACCTGTTCCCCGCTGAGAAAAATAAGTACAGTACACTGTGTAGCTGATTCAAGAAACAACGGGAAGGCTGCGCACACGTACTTGCCAGCCATGTTGGAATTCGCTCGCCAGCTGCTCGGGTTATACTGCTGAAAAGCGGTTTTGAAATCGAGAGTGGGGGTGTCCTGCAGCCTCGATCCATGCGGGATGGCTCAAAAAAGTTTGAGTTCGCGAGGGCATCCCTCGGAACATGGATGTTACAGCCCTTTGCGGAACATAGGGCGCGGCCATTTTTTTTTCCTTTTTGAGACATTTTCGATATTTTGGACCATTTCCCTCACTGCAGACTCAATTCACAATGTATCGCTCTGAAAACTATATGAGCGGAATCGCAATGGAATTCCGCGTTTCCTCTCGTGCTTCGTTTATTTTTATTCAACCTGTAAAATATGTAGTATAAAATTATGACTCATTCAAGCAGATCTCCTCCCACAAGGGGAGATGTGGATACGGTGCTCCAGGCTGTGATTACAGCAGACATAGGCACATTTCAGAGGTCGCCTCGTCGCTGTATTTGGTTTTTTGTGCCTCTGCTGCCCAAACGATGCAATTGAATGTGAAGATATTAGTGTCTACTTAAGTACGATGTTTCTGCATGCTATATTGACCGGGTACTCAGAGGTTTGTTCTGGGCCCCCTATGAGGTCTTTAGAACAAACCCCACGACTCAGATTCTGAGTACAGTCCCTCACTATGGAACGCGACGCGCGCCATTTTGCGATCTGTAACAGTCACGTGGTGCAGTTATCCGTAACTGATGTCACATTGAGGCGCGTCGCGTTCCATAGTGAGGGACTGTACTCAGAATCTGAGTCGTGGGGTTTGTTCTAAAGACCTCATAGGGGGCCCAGAACAAACCTCTGAGTACCCGGTCAATATAGCATGCAGAAACATCGTACTTAAGTAGACACTAATATCTTCACATTCAATTGCATCGTTTGGGCAGCAGAGGCACAAAAAACCAAATACAGCGACGAGGCGACCTCTGAAATGTGCCTATGTCTGCTGTAATCACAGCCTGGAGCACCGTATCCACATCTCCCCTTGTGGGAGGAGATCTGCTTGAATGAGTCATAATTTTATACTACATATTTTACAGGTTGAATAAAAATAAACGAAGCACGTGTTATATCCATGCACTTTCAACCCCTTTTATTTCACTGCTCCGGCCTCTCGGAGCTCTCCGGTCAATCCCCATTTAGATTGATTACCAAGCTCATCCTTTAATCAGCCTTCCCTGACCAATCGGTTATTATCCCCGCATTGTCCTTACACTCCTTTCCACCTTCCGCATTCCCGGCAATACCCACTTGTCCCGGCCTCTCCGACACAGCCACCCTGCTCCGGTCCAGTCCTCCCTTTACGGAACATTACCAGCTCCATCATGTTCTTCCATCTGGGTCCGTTCCGGCCTCCGGCCCTCCGGCCCTTTCCCACGATGGATTCTGTTGTCATCTGTTCTTCTTCCAAGGACTCCCTGGAAACGTTCCACCCCTCCGCACTTCTTCGGGGCACCTCCGTGTGCTTCCAGGTATTGCGAGGAATGTTCCCACGCCTCCGGTACCTCCGGCACCTCCGGCTATCTCCCGCACTGGATCACTCCGCCATTTGGTTCGCTTCCTTCCGCCTTTTCATGCGGGCCTCCCGTCAGCCATTCCACCACTCCCCGACACTCCCGACATGTTCTCGGGCCTCCGGTCCCGTTCCGACCTCCGGCCTCCGAACCTTCCCACGGTGGTCTATGTGTTTCCTGCAGTGGCCATCTGTTCGAGCACTTCACCACCTTCCATCCTCTCACGTCATCTCCGTGGCTGCGCCTCCGGTTCCGATCGGACCTCCGGTACCTCCGGTACCTCCAGCCCTCTGGATGTTTCCCACGGTTGTCCATGTGTCCGTTGTCAAGCGGGTTTGCGTCATATTACATTACTATGTGTTTCCCTTTTATCCGTCTTCTTCCTTATTGTCTCTTACTAATCTTTCCCATGCATTTCCTTTTTGGTACACTACTTATTGTTACGTCCCCGAGTCTTCTGACTTATCCATTTTGGGTATTACAATAGAGGACTTATCTATATAATCCCAGTAGATTACATTCTGTACTCTATCTGGAAAATTAACGTTATTCCATGGCTTCCTTCATGGACTGAGTCTTCCTTTACTTCCATCCTCATCCCGGTGTCTTCTCGACACCTCCGGATCTTGTTTGTCTTTGTTATTCTTCGCTCCAGTCGTCCGGTTCCCGGCTGAAGCCCTTTCCGGCCGAATCCCTTCCACTTCATCTGGTGCCTCTCCGGCTCCCTTCCAGGCATCCTCCGAGTCTCCCGCACTGTCACAGATCAGCCCCGGTTCCCACGCTCTCCTTCCGGACCGCTTCCGGTCACTCAGGTCCCGTCCGGGACGTGTACCGCTTCCGCAAAGTCTGTTACATTGTGTTGGGCTCCAACAGAGCCTGTCCGCTTCCACCAGCTTTCCTCCGGTTGCTTCCGGCATCCGCCGAATCACTCTGCACCCCTTCCGGTACCTGTCCGGCTCCGTCCGGGGTCACGTGGTTGCCTCCGGAGTCTTCTATTCCCATTTCTCCTCCGTCTAGTCTCGGCTCGATAGTCAGACAGTTCGCTCACCCTTCCGAGCTGTGGTGTTGCGAGAACAGCCGACAGGAGAACCTCCGGTCTTCTTCCGGATGCTCCAGACTTGCGTCCACATCCGGAGATCCCGGAGGTCTCTCTTTCCCCTTTTGGCTCGGGATATAACAGCACGAGAGGAAACGCGGAATTCCATTGCGATTCCGCTCATATAGTTTTCAGAGCGATACATTGTGAATTGAGTCTGCAGTGAGGGAAATGGTCCAAAATATCGAAAATGTCTCAAAAAGGAAAAAAAAAATGGCCGCGCCCTATGTTCCGCAAAGGGCTGTAAAAAAGTGCAAAAAAAAATTCTACCTGCATCGGTATTAGTTCAACTCAGCTTCAAGTTGGGCCCCATACCCACCAATACCGACCCAAGCCAGACTTGAACTTAACTTATTTTCCGTTTCCACGCGTTTACTGTGGTCGAAAGGATTCAGTAGTAGTAATTCCAGCGCGAGTCAAGGGATATAACAATATTCCGTGGATATATGTGTTTATCGATTAGAACTTACCGCGGCACCCCTGGTTTACGCGCCTGCACAGTGCAGCCGCGAACGTACGGGGGCGGGGGAAGCGAAGGGAGAGCACGCTCCATCCAGCCCGGGCATCGGGTAATGGGCACAGAAGCGTCAGTGGTCAATCACGCGGCCTACGGAGGGATGTACACGGTGAAAGAGGCTAGAGCAAAGGAGGTGACAGAACCGTGTATTCATAATAAAGACAAGCAAATAGATGATCCCATCAATCGATCCTGCCCCATCCCAACGATACTGTACTATTTCGAGCAAATGTTCAGGTGACGGGTGACGGGGGGTCGTGAAATGAACAATTTTGGGATAGGTGACGGTGACAAACTGAATTTGCCGCCCAAATAGGCCTCAAAAACGCCAAAATATTTGATCCGGTAGCTGCCGGACGTCCATTTATGGGAATTTTGCGTGATTGCCGAGAAATGAACACCTAGAAAAATGAACATCTTCGGTGACAGGTGACATGGTGTGATCATTTGGTCGAAATAGTACAGTATGAGCGCGAGGTCCACCGCACACCAGCGAAACCGTGCCAGGCCCTGGAGTCACTGAGGTGCAGTCTATGGGAGATGCTTGAACAGTTGGTAACTTGGAATACTAATCACACCAGGTGAATGGCAGGCCGAGACAGTACAAAATGGAATTTTTGGTGGGTGAACGACACGGCCGCATGGAGGGCTGCCGGATTAGAGCAGCCCGTACATGTGTGCGCCTAATAATTTGTAAAACAAAACCCTCTGCGCTGCACTACCATTTACAAAAAATGTCGTATTCTAATCTCCTTCAGTTTTTATAAAAAAATTACGAGTATCGCCTGGACGGGTGGAGGACCGGCGGGTGCGAGGGGCGCGACAGGTGAGGCGCCGGCAGGCGGGGCATCGGGCGCGACGGGTTGCACGACGGCAGAGGCGGGTGGTGCTACAGCTCCGGCGGTGGTTCCGGCGGCAGCAGCATGGACTACAGCGGCCGCGGAAGCGTGCGTGACGCGGGTAGAGCCAGTGTCGATGGGGTCCGGGCGAAGGGACTCTGACGAGCCCTCGGGGCGGCGGGATGTGGAGGCTCCCTGCGTTGTGCGGTCGGGAAGGCGGCTCACCGCGATGGCAGCGGCAACGTCTACTTCCTCGCTCGCGACATTGGGGGTGGGGAGTTCGCTGTGATCGGTCCGCGCTCTCGCTCTCGCTTTGCCCTTGGCGGCGCGTCGCTGCGCGGCGGTGGTCTCATCTATCGCCTCCTCGCCGAACTCGTCGTCAGCCGGGGATTCGGGGGCTTGCGAAGGGGGTGTGTGCGCTGACGAGTCCGATGTCGCTGGTGTGGGCAGGGGTGCCGGACTCGCGGCCGCGGCAGGCAAGGTCTCGACGTCGTGTGCGGGGTTGCGGCCAACGAGCAACGCAGCGATGAGGCCTACCGAGACCGCCAGGAAGCTGATCACGAAGTCGATCGCGGTTAGACGGGGTCGATGGTTTCCGCTGTGCCTGGGACTACTTCAGTGGTCGAAGAGTGTTGCGAGTCCGAGCGCGAGAGCGACGCGGGTGTGTCGGAGGCTGGCAGGCGCGCGTTGTTGCCATTGCGAGTGGTCGTAGTATTGTGCGGACCTGAGCGGGGAAAATCAGTGGCTGTGCCGATCAACATCAGGCTCCCTCACCGCGACCTGCGATGGAAATACCATCCAGGGCTTCGTCGACGGCGTGCAGAGAGTCGCTAATGTTGGTAATGTTGATGATGATGTTATGGGCATTATTGAGGAATTGGCGGATAGACAATTGAGGAGCCTCGCCATGACCACCGCGTCCGCCAGTGCCGCGGCCAGTGGCTTGTCCTCCGTCGCCTCCGGCATCTCCTCCGACAGAGCCGACTGCGAAAATATTGATAACTGTCGTGGATCAATCGATTCAAAACGCACCGTGTATGTGGGATGGAGGGGGCATTTTCTATTGTGAGTGATAAAAGAACGAAGAGTGTGGATACAAGAATGAGAAAAGCGGAATTCATACCAGCTTTATTTATTCGTGTCCATTCCGAATTCCGAAGCGCGTACCAATAATGCTACATTTGGATGCGTGGAGCGGAAATATCATGGATCATGCGGCAAGTCCGCCTACGACCAGCAGAAGGTTGAGGAAGGCTGGTCCGAACCCACCTCTACATACTTACCTCCGGCGCGGTTCTGACTTTCTGTTTCTTGACAGATTGCTGTGTTGGACATCCCGTCATCCAATGATCACCGCGATCATTCCATCACACTGTACTGTGAACAACTGGGGACGAGGAAATGGGCGCAGAGACGATGTGGGTCACCCTATCCGCCCGACAAGGCTACAAAAGCCTTTTTGGTCAACTTCTAGTCTTCTGTTTCTTGAGGGGACCGCGCCGGAATATACCTACCTCCTACCTACCACCACACTGTATTGAGAAGAAACTGGGGACCAGGAAATGGGCGCAGGGACGACGTGGGTCATCCCATCCGGATCCGCCCGATAAGGCTACAAAAGCCCTTCTAGTCTTCTAGACTGTCATAGCTGTTTCGGAAAAGCTAGACAGTGCGTGAAATTTTTGTGCGATGTCCGACTTTTGATGTACGATTTTGGATGACATCGAGGTCTCGCGGTCCGTTCTGTCCAAGTCCCGGCGATCAACGTCGATGTCCATCGCGTCTGTGATGTAATAGTGATCGGCTATTTTGCGCTTGGACGTTGGTATGTGGGCTGCCACCGGACCATCCATCAGATTTGAGATGATGAGCTCACCACGTCTCTGAAACCGACCTCAAAGTGCGCACGCCCTGGTTATTAGAGGCGGGGTACATCAAGGACGAATTCTGTGACCTCTTGGGTGTTTCTCCAGCAAGACTACGACGATTTGATACCTCCCGAAAACCTCTGCGGGGTCGTCTGTGGATCCCCGACGAGAAAAAGCGGTGGGGACGAGGAGGAATGATAGGCATGAAAACGTGGGACACGGAGACTTGTTTTCTTTGGGGAAGACTCTTGCCGACCAATTGCGAACGGATCTATTTCCAAAATCAGTAATCTTTAGCCTCACATCAAAAGTCGGGCATAGCACGAAAAATTCACGCACTGTCAAGTTTTTCCGAAATTCCGAAACAGCTGTAAGACTCGACATAACTTGAACTCGGAAGCTGCCGAGTTCGCCTACTTATTTTCGCTTCCGTGGAAGAGCAGTATTGAATTCGCGTTCCGAGTCGCATACACGCACCTGACTGAATCCGACCAATCCTCTCGCACGCAACGCTTCTCGGAGTCTGCAGAAGTAAATCAGACTATCAATCCCAGGGGCCACGACAGTGGCGAGTCGCAGCCATTTTCCATCCACGGTAAGTTCAGATATCCCCTTCCCTCAAAACACCGTCAGATAGAGGAGCCTGGGTTGTCGTACAGTTCATCAAATTAAATCTCAACAAGAGCGCGCCGGGGGTGCGAAGCGAGTCCTGAACATGATCAGTGCCTCAAATCTTGCCAGAAGGAGCCACAGAGACTCAATGAGAGCCGTCAGAGATCGACAAAGTATTTTTCGTCCCATTGCTACTTAAAAGTTGGAGTTCGAACCTTTAATTTTAAAATCCTTTCAACGTGGCGAATCCACTAGATTTGTCGCCGTCGTCGTGATAGTCTACGTGTTCCACGTCCTTTGGCACCAAACCGCAGTGAACTCCTGGCGGAGTTTGAAGGCTTCGGACAACACAATTTTATAAAGAGGGAGATGAGACTACAAGCGTTCCGCACAGAACGCCAGTCTTTCCTTGCCTGTGCCCAAACCGCCGAAGTACTGAGTTCCGTTACACGATTCGGTGATTGCTAATAGTTTAAATTATCCACGCACCGGCAAGAGAGCGCCAGGCCAAGAAACCCAAAGTTATGGGTGAGTCTGGGTTCGGGCCATTTAGGCCGGACACACAACGCCCACGTGTCACTCCACAAGACTTCGATCAAGTCATAACATCATAGGGCCCAACTTGGATGATCCGTGGATCATCCATCAGCCATCAATCAAATCCATGGATGAGCCATCATCCATTTCCCACGGGTCAATTGTTTTATCTGCACCAACCGTGATAGTATTTTGCACCAAGAATTCGATTTCGCATGTCAGTAGACCAACTAAAACTGCCTATTATTTTTTTGGGCCGACTACGCTCGCCGTTCACAAAAATAAAAAATCCATGGATGATCCATATCCATGCACGTGATCATCCATCCGTGGATTTCCACGGTGACGGATTTGATCATCCAAGTTGGGCCCTATAATTAAACACCACCTAGGGACTTTGTCTGTATTCTTAAAGAAAAGAGATCAGGCAGGATCTCAATGCCTTTTATAAAAGGGCGCCTGTTGTAAGACGCCACATTGTGGCCAGAGTCATTCTAACCTTGATTCTAATTGACGAGCCGATGCGCAACGTCTGTGCCTGGTACGACGCGCACCACTCGGGATCGGGATCGAATGTGTTTACCGCCGGAACTGAAGAAGCTAGTCAGGGAGAAGCCGGCGCTGCTGGGCGTTTCGACCCGGATCTTCGACGGGGGCGTGAAGCCCGACGCCAGCGGGCCGCCTCCAACTCGGGGTACGAGCTCGACATCGCAGGGATGGCGAATACCGGAGATCTAGAAAGATCCCTCTACGGCGCAGCTTCGCATCGTGGGCGCCATCATCGAAATCGGGTGGCTCGCGCTCCTCGCCGCGCTCTCCATCATCACTGTCACCAACCTCTCCGACGACCTCTTTGTCGAGGTACTAGCGGGAAACTCGGGGGAGCCGCAGCCCACCTCAATATTCACCACCTGCTCCCGAGATATCACCGAAGAAATGACTACCAACCACTCCTCTGATACCGGTCCTCCGTCTGCACCACAAGCCATCCCGCGCATGGATGCGATCCTTCTTGTCGTTCCGTGGGTTCTCGCGCCCTCCAGGCCGAGGCGCAGAAACGCGGCCTCGACGTGCTCGCGCAGCACCTCGTCCCGGATCATTTTGTGGGGGGAAGCACCGCGAAGAGTGCGGAGCTGCGGCGCATAGGTATTGAGACGCTGATCTCCAAAGGAATCAGCGGGTCGTACGCCTCGGCGGGCGCGCGCATGGCAGCGTTGGAAGCGGCGGGTGAGGGGGCGCGCAGGCGCGCTACACCTCGCTAAACGTTACGGAAGCGTGCGCCGCTTGAAGTTCGCAGCTCGGCCAACAATTATGTAAATCAAAAATTGAATGCGTTATCTTTTAAGTGTTGACTGGTGGACAAGATTGGAATTTAGTGATCGCCGAATCAGAGTCGCCACCCGATAACGCTGCGAGGTCACCCAGCTCCGTGCCCAAGATCCTTCCGAGGGCAATGCGGAGAAATATGCTCAAATTTAGAGTGCTCATCGAGGAACGAGCTTTCATCGACGAACTTTCAAGCGAATGTGGGGAAATATATTGCTCGATTTGGTAACTCTGATCGGTAATTCGCCGCCGATCGTGGCTGTGAAGACCGTGACGTCGGCTATATCCGTTCCGCGTCTTCGCCGATGATCGTGCCTGGTCGTCTCTGGTCGTGCACTCGGAGGTCGTGAAGTCCCGCACAGCGCGCTCTGTGGATCCACCGAGGCGCCTTTTTGGACAGCGAACATTAACCTCACCCCTGACCTTGCTATCTTGACGCCCTTGGCGGCCCTCCCATTGAAAATCAATTGCTTGTGCGAGCAGTACTTCCATCATCCTTGCGGTACTTATATCGATATCCCCATTGTGCGGGGACGATATGCACGCCTAGTTCCTGAGATTGACATTCGCGACTATTCAGGGAGGCCGTTCATACATCAACCATCGATTTCTTACGACGATTTTGTGTACTAGATCCTATCTGACGTGGCCCCGAGCTGGTGTCATCCTCTATTAATCACCACTCTTCTTTGCTCGAGTTCGATCTCGTCGGCATACTATACTTCACTTTGCAGTGCAAAAATGCTATAGAAGTGCAAAATGCCGCTCGCTTGTGCTCAATTCCTGGCCGTTTGCCTTCGGAGGTGGCATAAATGAGACCTACATAGGTTCACTCTGAGTATGCCTCAAAGAATGACGGAAATAGGCTAAGAATTGAACGCTATGGATATGCCGAATCGACTGGTCGTTTGATGGGGCAATTGATTGTCATCTCAACTCTCAAAATAAATTCGCACTTCGTGTCCAAACTCCTTGCCAGTTCCCGACCGAATTAGATGTTTTTTTTTGTCGTATTCTAATACTACACATGTTTCGGTTTCATTTGAGCCGCCTCCGAGGGCAAACGGCCAAGAATTGAGCCCAAGTGAGCAACACTTTGCAGTCCTAGAACATTTTGCACTGCAAAGTCAAATATAGGACCTCTCGACGAAAAATCCGCTTCTGTCCCCGGCGGCGGAGCAAAAACAAAACCGGTCACGTGGAGCTTTCAAACAAAACTCCGTCGTGCTGTACGACCGCGGTCAGTCCCCTCGCCTCCCCCTCTTACCCTTGCTATCTTAAAATGACATTCCGCCATATCTTCTCTAGGTTGAATCTCCTCTTGTCCAAGTTGGGCTTCAAGCTCCGCAAAGATGCCGTCGCTCTCCGGTCCCAGCAGGCTTCGTCGTCGGACACGACACTCGACTCTGAACACACGACACTCGAATCTGAACAGGCCCCGCCTCAGCAGACGCCAGGGAGCACCAGCTGCGCTGACCCGCGGTACACCTGTCACCTGCTCACGTTGGCTTAAGCCAGACGTATCTCAACAAGACCCCGCTTAAGCCAGGCTTAAGCCGGTTAAGCCAAGGATAAAATGGTATATTGTAGTAATTATATTATACGGTAGTACATACAGAGCGCGGCTTAAGCAGCTTAACGAGATGGGTGAATCTGCTCAACAATATTGAGCGGATAAAGCCAATTCAGTCGCTAAACCTGGTTACGCGGCTTAAGCGGCTTAAGCGGCTTGACTGCATAGATCAGCGGATCAAGCTGCTTAACGCGGCTTGACCGCGTGTGGCACGCCAAGAGGTGATGAGTGAGAAGCCAGGGGAGGGTGGAGACAGAGGTACGAAGCAGCGGGGGGAACACACCGGGACTCGGGCAGACTGAGGAGGGGTGGCAGCCGCTGGCGTAACATCAGTAAGCGGGGTAGCGGGAGAAAAGACACGCCGGGGCCAGGGAAGGAGGTGCGGGGAGAAGGCAGGCAGAAGACAGTGGACAATTCAGCGACTCAGAGCTTGAGGGTTTCGTGGTGGTAGTTCGGGACAAGCTTTCTTTGTTTATAACTTGACTTTGTTCCGCCTCGCAGCTCTTTTGTCACGTGTTCCTTTGTTTCATCATGCCACTTCCCAAGTCACTTGTCACATCCGTTCTTCCTCTCTCCTCTCATGGTGCCAGCTAACCCCCGGGGCCTTCAAGTTGCTCGTTTCAACCCACTGTGCATGTTTCCCGCGGCTCCGGACTTGTGTACCCTGGCTGATTAGCAGGTATTCTCTCACACCTCAAATGTAGGCTCGGGCCCTCGTCCTGTTCCCTGGGCTTTCTTGCCTGAGCCTCTACCTTTTTGCATCTCCCCCCCGCTGCCCTGCTCTTCCACCCCTGACTAGGCTCATTCATCACTGCCTCTTGGCGTGCCACACGCAGTCAAGCCGCGTTAAGCAGCTTGATCCGATGATCTATGCAGTCAAGCCGCTTAAGCCGCTTAACCAGGTTGAGCAACTGAACCGGCTTTATCCGCTCAATATTACTTAGCAAATTTACCCATCTCGTTAAGCCGCTTAAGCCGCGCTCTGCAGTACATACTACGTATAATGTAATTGCTACATACACCTTTTCATTTCCGGCTTAACCGGCTTAAGCCCGGCTTAAGCGGGGTCTTGTTGAGATACGTTTGGCTTAAGCCAACGTGAGCAGGTTTTATGGTACACTGCGCGGAATATCCTGGAAATTTCACTACAAACCCTCGGTGCTATTTCCGGTGATATTTCGTTGGGGCAGAGTCTGAGCAGTGTCATCGACCCTGTTCTAGCTGTTATGACACGAATTGAGGTGAGATATTTTCATTTTCATTAAATGACTGATATCGATTTGCATCCAGCCCACTTCCGATAACGCACAAGGTTTCGTGGAACTGGCTGCACGAATCAAGCTTCTCACCCCCATCATATCTGAAATGGGGACCCGCCGCAGCCCAAGTCCAATTGACGTTGCAAGTACGCCAAACGACAGTCCAGACGGACACGAGACGCCAAGTAAAGGTCAATTTGTCCTGGAAGCTCTTCGGCAGTGAGCGACACACACGCTGTAACATGAATTCGACTAATCAGCGACAGAGAGTTCGAATCGATGACAAAGGATTTGAACGCTGCAAAATCTCGAGGGATGCTGGAAGGTTTCTTCGACAGCGCTGACAACGCGGCATGCCTCACGAAACACAACACGAATCTCACCCAGATAATCACAATGGCCACGGTATGCCCTCAACTCTACGACATTGAGATTGCCTCAAGTTTGTTCAATTTGATAGCTTGTTGAAGTCGAGGAGGTCTCGCAGACTTTCAAAAATCTCGAGGTAGGTGTCGATTTTGCCAAGGCCCTTCCTCGGGAGTCTTATACGCACTTCCAGTCGAAATTGGGAGAACACGGTAACGAAGGCAAGCCATCTTATAATACTTCGATCCTTCGCCTCACCCATCCTAGCCCAAATTCAGATACAAGATGTCACAGGTGAGGACAGTATCCAGCCAAGAACTGATCTAAACTTCGATCCAGGAGGGGTTGGTGTCCCAGGTAGCTCCGGAAACGTTGGAGGAGAAGGAGGCGAAGGCGTAGGTCCACGCCTCGAACCGGACTGCGACGACCGTGTGAAATTGGGAAATATTTCTGGCAAGTCGCTGAATCAGAGTGTGAAACCGCTTCCTTACATTTCTTAGGAGGAACCGGTGGGGCCGGTGGGGCCGGTGGGGCCGGGCTTGAAGTAGGTGGAAGGGGTGGGACTGGTAAAGGTCCCGTCATCAAGGTGCAACGCAGAAGCAAGTTTGAGAGCATGCAACCATTGCGGGAGCAAAAACAGCAGGAGTATCTACGGCCGGGTAGAGGTCAATAGACATCGGCCAGGTCAATAAGGACTAAGACAGATAAATGTAGTTGAATGTACCTCAATGTAAAGACTCGTAGTTTCGGTGTTCGACCACCGTAGAGGTGTGGTTCCGACTGTTTAGTTAGTCAGTAAGTCAACACGAGTTATCTTAGTAGGGAACGCAAGTCTTGGTAGCTGAGACCGTCGGCAACGCATGGTCGACCTTCAAAGTCATCGATAAGTAGATACTTCGAAGTTGATAGAGGCTTGATATACCTTCATTTGAATTGAACACCACCATGCATGAATATAATGAATTTATACATCAATGGGTCAGTCCGAGATGAAAGAGAGGCTATTCTTCATTGACGAGGATACCCGACGTCGGGTGCCGCACACGAAATTGGAGGATTTCAAGATTAACCCAGAACTCCACAAACGTCTGTAGGACCGTGGATTCCGGGCCTCCGATACCGATCTGGAACCGTCGTTCTTCAATGAGCTCGTGGCAGGCGCGTCTGTCTGATAAGTATACTTCAACTGGGTCATTGACAGAAGATATATGCAAGAATTCAAAGAAATGGAAATTCTTCTGAAACTCGTGCCATTAACTTCAAATCCTCGCGTGCCACAAATGATAAATCTCCACAGGGCCACCGTCAATATCCGCCCTTCGGAATCCAAGGATGCGCAGAATCTTGGCGTGGCTGGATTGGTCTGACGCGAACATACCAGTAAATTGAGACTTTATTTGTACTCTTTGCGCTCGCCTTTCGTTTTGCAAACAACCAATGTCCACTTCGCATTGACGCGTTTGGAGATTACATAATAGTTTGCATCAGGATCACGTGTGCGCGATTGGTGACGCACCGTTTTTCACTCCTCCTTCCAACCCTTTCATGTTTCGATCTCGATGGTAGTACAAACCTCCGCCTCTCGACTTTGGTCCCGCACTCCCAGGCAGCCAGAAGTGCCATGCGATGAGACTAACCCGAGCAATCATAAAGCTAGATCTTGTTCAAAATGAAGGCGACCCCTCGATTGAACTTTCCCAGCCCATGTGGGGTTACACCAGAATACATCCGTGTTCATTATAGCTATCTCCGATTTCTATACTGACCATTTGCTTCGCAGATCCTGCATTCACCTTTGCGGTCTCTGTCTCGACTCTCGAGTTCGACTTCATCTCGGTTCGAGTCCAAGTTCTCGGTCTGAGACTTCTAGTTTAAGTTCATCTCGGTCTGAGTTTATCTCGGGACAAGTTGTCTGGTCCCAGAACTCGGGGTTCTATTTGAACGTGAGCCGACTGAATCGAGATTTCTCTGTTTGAACTTCCGGCATGTTTCATGTGCTCACTTCAGTCCGGGGCTTTCGACGCAAGTGAGTATGTACTTGTACTCCCTTTCCATTCTATCATATCAACACCATACCTTTGGCTGGGAGCATCTAACATTTCTTTAGATGTAATACAGTCTCTTGACTGTACCCCGTTTCTTTCAACTACACATTCACTTACCATGGCATACATAGAACCCGCCACCCCATTGATTTGAACGGTGCTGCCACGCCGCCGTGGGCTGCCGTGGGCTGCCAACGCGTGCGCAAGATCAACGCAGGACTTGCCGGTGCGCAGGTTGAATCCTTGGCATCTGCGTCCCGCACCCTCCTTACCGGCAATCTTGAATTCGGGAAATGGGAACAGAACGTTATTTCGGCTCTCCGCCTCTTTCCATCACGCACCTTTTCTGTTGGTGTCTTGTTTCTACCTTCCCTGCATTTCTCTTCCACGCGTGCCATTCCCTTCCTCTTTTCTTCCCCTGACTCACCTCTGGTCTTTATCCTTCGTACTAATTCGCCATATACTCTTTTTTGACAGGCTATTTCGTCCCAGTTCGAGTGTGTCTAAGACTCGAGCCCCGCGACGTCTTCTTCAAGAATCTCTCCAAGTTCGCCGTCCCTCCCCAGCCTCGACTACTCACGGTGCCGATCCGCAGGCGCCGCGCTCCGCCGTCTCGCTCTCGGAGAATCTCGGCTTTTCGACGGGCCCTGCGCAGTCGCGCCGGGCTCTCGGAGCACGGTGCCACGATCTCGTGTACCTGGAGGTAGCAGCCTTGGCGAGAGCTAGTTCCGATCCAGCGCCTGTTCGACGCGTCTAAGAACCTCGAGGAGTCGTGTTCACGTACTTTGTGCGCCGCCGCCGGGTCGGCTGGGTGCGGAGATGGTGGGAATGCATATGGAGGGTGACACACAAATTGTGGGTGCGACCGAGGGCAGTAACAGCCTGGAGGAGGCGCCCAGTGGCACGCTGTCTCCGAAACTCGATGCGCAACATCGGAGGCGCTAATTCTCATTCGGCGTTCCGGAAACTTTGGCATCAACAGACTCGGGGGAGTCGCCGTTCTGAATATTTACCGCTCTCCGGATGTTGCCCCGGATACGATTACTAACCATCTTCTTGCGATGCCCCGCAAGCCGTCTTGCGTATGCCCCGCAAGCCGCGTCCAGGCCTTGTCATCGCCCGCCGGAATCTCACAGCCTCCGACGGCGACCGAAACGGGACCTCGACGTCCTCACGCAGCAGGGAGTACCAATCCCGAATCATTGTGTTGGCGGGGGAAGCACCACGACGAGTGCGGAGCTACGGCGGACAGGTCCCGATTCTCGAGACGCAGATTTCAACTCATTGCTCAGTATTTGACAAGATGGATCTCAAGTAGTGTATTTAAAGCCTCTGGTGAGCGAACCTTCCTGGATCAATCTACTCAGATCATCTAAGATCGTTTTTTTTTGCCGGCACGATCGAGGTTTAGGATTGTGAAACGTAGACCTAGGAAAACCGGTTTACAAACCAGGATTAGTATGTAAATAACGTATGGTATCTGCCTCGTTTCTGAAATTCACGTCTTGGAAATCCCCGGCATGCCCGTGCCAGCCCCATAAAAATGGGTTTTATTTCGCCTTGCCTTGGAAGGTATTGGATAAAAAAATCTGGCATGTTCACATGTAGGACTGTAATGAAATTTTAATTCTGAGACTGCCGTAGCGAAGTACAGTACAGGTAACTGTCAATCTAGTCTATTGCACGCTGTTACCTGTTGCATGTTCCGACCGTAGCGAAGCACGGATAACTCCTAGTCTCTGCATCATTTTCATTTTAACAATTAACGGGGAATTACCAAATCGCGGCGTCCACGGTCCGCCCAAGCGCACGCCGATGTCGGTTGAACTACGAAAATCAAAACCATCTATCATTCCGGAAATTCTGATGTTTGGGAGGCCAGATTAGTCTCCCTTGGCAGACGCTTTAGTGTACCTAGCTCGTTCCTCGCTCAATTTTTGGGAGGCCCAAACCAAAGTTTTCC
The DNA here is from genome assembly GCA_029289565.1 of Mycena galericulata. NCBI lineage: Eukaryota > Fungi > Basidiomycota > Agaricomycetes > Agaricales > Mycenaceae > Mycena > Mycena galericulata. The sequence continues at coordinate 304,188 of JARKIA010000168.1, read as the reverse complement.
AGAGTATCGTTTTGCGTTTAGCCATCAACGGGTGAACCATTTCAAAGCAGTGGTGGGTAGATAGGTATATTGCGGTGCGGTCCCTTTAAGAAAGTCCGCACTACATTTATCGTGTCCGGTCATGTATGCAATCTACAGCCACTTGTCCGAGTATCATCCAAATCGGGCATCCAAATCGGGCTCACCGGGAACCAAGTTGATCCGATCCGGTACAGCGCAAACACTGCGGAAACGGTGACAAACCTTGCAAGTTACTCAGCCCACCCTCAGTACAGTAAGTTACTGCACTGAACAGCAGAGCCAACATGTCTCCGTAACGAATCGCCGGCGATGTAAATCTGTCAGCAAGACATCCTCCTCATCCATATTCTTGGCGCGCTTTATAACAGTGGGCATGAATTACTCATCCTCACAGAATGTCCTCCTCTCAATTGCTACACGGTGCGGTTTCAATCGATTGATACACGATGGTTTTTAAACCTTTTCGCAGTCGGCTCTATGGAAGGAGGTGCCGGAGGCGCTGGAGGATCAGCCACTGCTGGTAGTGGTGGACCCGGTGGTACTGGCGAGGGTCCTCAATTGTCTGCCCGTCAAGCGAATAATTACTACATCACCAACATTGGTACTTTCTTAGACCCTCTGTGCGTCGGGTATATGGTCCCACAGCATGAAATGAGAGCCGTTGACGAAGCCCTGAATGGTATTTCCATCGGTACCTCTAGTCTATGGATAAATCTCACTAATTTCTGTAGGTCGCGGTGAGGGCTTAAGAACTCACCGTGTTGGAGATAACTCAGTACAACCGCTGATCTTACCCAATTCTTCATCGCCAGCCTTCCCTACACCCTCGTCGCTCGGGATGGACTGCCTACGCACCGAATCACGCTCGGACGTGCAACGCTCTTTGACCACCGACTTCGGAAGCGCCTGCGCAACCGAAGTAGTCCCAGAGAACGCGACCCCCGCCGGTGCAGGGGAAACCATCGATCTCGTCTCGCCCGCCCCTTCCGCACAAACTGCGATCAAGGTCGTGTTGCCCACCGACGACGAGGGTATGGATGAGACCACCGCAGCACAGCGACGCGCCGCCAAGGGCAAAGCGAGAGCACGGACTCCAGTGCCTACCTCGCCGCCCGCGCTGTCTCCGACCCTACTAACGGGCGAATCTGCCTTCCTATCCCTCATCGAATTCGACGAGATCGCACCCCTCGCTGATGCGAATATCAGATTTTTCGAAAATGGCACTCGCCCGGACCCTTGCTACACGGCGCAAATCACGGAGGCCCTCGCTGCGAGGCTCCCCGATCACGCCGAACTCCACACCCTCATTGTCGCAAGCGAGGAAGTGGACGTCGCCCCTGTAATTGCGGCGAGCCGCGTTCCCGACCGCACAACGCAGGGAACCTCCACGTCCCGCCGCCCCGAGGGCTCGTCAAGGTCCCCTCCGATGTGCCCCCGTCTGGATCCCGTCGCACCCGCCGGCCCCCCACGCGTCTACATCACCGCGGACCGCAATCCCCCGCGTGTATACTACACCCCGACAGATACCCTGCCGCAATCCACAGTGGACCCCGACATTATCCTCAACAACGTGGACCCCGCATGCATCACGCTGTGGGCGAACGCCCCACACACACTCCTTGCGTTCGTGGCTGGCGGAAGCACGGACCCCGTTGCCGAAGCCCTCGCAGGGGCGGCCCTCGTCTCCAATGCCCTCAACCTCCCCCCCGGCACCGTACGCATGGGCGCGGCGAACTCCGCCAACCCCCGCCTCCCCGCGCCGAATGCCTTCGGGATCACAGGTGTCCCTCCCGATCTTGGCGTAGAGCTGGTACGCCGAGGCGTGCTCTGCACCCCCCGCATCACCCTGTTCATCTTCCCCCTCGATCCCCCACGCTCCGGCTTCCTCGGCATTGTCGAAGGACTTACCTTCGAGAACACTGCCAGCGGCGCGAAGGAAGCAGCCAACGCGATCACTGGCGCGCTCAGCACCAACACCGACTTTGTCCGGCTCGTTATGAGCCACCGCGACGCGCTCCCCGCCAACTTTTCATCGCACCAAGAAGTGCTCGCCGCCGTTCTGGGCTCTGTCTCCGTCGTCCCGCTCGAGCTAGCCTCGCCGTGCGGCCTCAGGCTGCGCGTCGTCTGGCGCGTCTACATGCGCGTCACCATCAAAAGTGCCGACGGCTACAACGCGATCCGCCGCGCCTTCCGCCAAGTCGTCTTCGTCACGGCCTTCAACAACACCGGTCGTGTACGTGACGACATGTCGTGCCGCATATGCCGCGCGATTGACCACCCGACGCTGCTGTGCCCCTTCCCCGATGCCCCTGGCTGGATGGGGCCTACACCCACCTCGCTCCCCCCACCGGGACCAACGTTCGCGGCCGCAGGCTCGGAAACCCCCGCGGACGAGCCTAGCCCGTGGTGCTCGCAGGGTACGTGGAGGACGCGGTTACTAATTGATAAACGCACAGGCCACATATATTTATTCACGGAACATTGACATGTCTCGCCGGAATACGCCTACTTACCTACCTACCTAACTGACTGATTGCCTTGACTCACACTGTACATGTAATGCCTCGACTCGCACTGTAATACTACTTACTGCCTTGATTCGCACTGTAATTACTATCATATCTAAATCCCACGTCGTGGCCGGCACCGCCGGGTATAGGGTGGCCTTGAAAATATCGAATGATAAACATTTAGATCTAAATTTTATCATTCTTGTGATTAAACGGCCCAGACAGGGTAGATAAAATAGGTTTAAGTCTGGTTTGAGTGGAAGTAACTCGGTATTGTCGGGTATGGAGCCACGCCGAGATATCTTCCAATTTTATTATTGTATCGTACAAAGTAGCCGCTAAAGGCCATTATTTACTGACTATTCACGGCAAACACTATATGCATGAACATAACCCCGCCGAAACCCGGAGGAATAACCCTCCGCACCAAGTATCCCTTGGCATGGGACACGGACAATAGCCGTTCTGGCTATACACGCACCGCGGAATCTTCAGCCTTCTGGGAACTTACCCCATCCACCGACAACTTGTTTCTCGCAGACAGAATTGTCACCGGTCTAGTTTTTCAGTGTTGAGTCGATGGGTAGAACTCCCATCAAAGATCTAGCCCCATTTGGACCTATTCGGCTCCCGACTTGGGCGGCGCGCGCCACGGCGCGGTATGTCGTGGATGGGAGAGAACAAGATAGAACACATTCCTGAGCATATTCGAGTATCTTTGCCCAGTTCATGCTGCTACACATCCTGGAAAAAAATGAGAAAAACATATCACTGTGAAGATTCCAAGAAGATTCTGGAATTTTCCTTTTCAAGGTGAAATGTCATGGCGGAAAGTTGGTTTTGACGGCCACACGTTGGTCGGCGTAAATCGTGCGGCGGTGCATTCAAGCCCTTTAAACCAAGAGAACTGTTGACAGTAGTTTTGATGTCTAAAACAAGAAACTTCAATTTCTCATCTCCTGTTTCTTTGGCCTCCTTTACAACCCGTCGATGGACCTTCAAAAAAGGCTGTACGAACACGAGAAAAAAAGACGAAAGGGGCGCTTGTATGCTGCAAAATAGAGTTTGAATATTTGTTCATGACACATGCTATGATATTTTGTTTTATTTTTTTTCATTTAGACTCGAACAGAGTCGTCAGCCCAGAGAGCATACAGCAATTTCTCAGCCAGAATTTGACTTTAGAAATTTCAAGAGGGACGCGTCCAGGTGTCGGCAACTGTCGGCATCCCGCCACTTAACCTTTCCGAACTGATCGGAGTTCTACCATCTCACTACGAACTCCTACACTCTGTAAAAAGGCTCATTTTGGGCCTCCAAAAAACGAGTCTGAAACCTTTAGTTTCAGGCGTGCTCCTAATACCTTTAGTTTCAGGCCACCCAAAACCCGTCGGCCCGGCCCGGTCCGGCACCTTAAACTAAACGTATCAGGAGCGCTTCTGAAACTAAAAGTTTCAGAAACGTTTTTGGGAGGCCAGAAATATCAGAATTTCCGGGGTGCTAGTTTTTCTCTCTAAAAGAATAGTGCTGAGCCAATCAAAAATCGGTGACGCCAGGCACGGCAAAATCTCGGCAGGCGTCGCCCACGCGGCGGCTGTGCTCGAAGAAGCTGTCAAACTGTCAAACCAAATCGGGCAAATTAATTATCAAGATCTGCATGTGAGATTGATCCGGCAACTTCGGATCCGAGAAACAACATGTTTCCCACGCTTACTGCTTTCACCGAGCGAGATCAGCGTCTGCTATCCGCCGCAGCTCTACACTTGTCGTCTCCTCTAACAAAATGACTCGGTACGACTAGTTGTTGCGCGAGAACGTCGAGGACACGTTTTCCAGCCTGGAGGTCGCGAGGCTTCGAGGTTCTGCAGAACGGCGAGAAGAATCGGCGCATCTATGCGCAGGAGATTGACCCGCACAATCTGCGACCCCCCACAATCTTTGCAAAATCTCCTCCGCATAAAAGCACTGGGTACCGTACGAAGCATACTCCAAGAACGAGAAGACCCGAATATTAATCACCGGTTACATCTTGTACTGATCATGGAAGATGAATTTCGGCGTCAAAGACAAAGACGCCAAAGGTATCTCAGTCTTCGTTTGTTAGAGCCATGCAAGGCAAGTCTTAGTTTTGTGTTCGAGTTCTCGATGTACGTTGAAATCTTCACTTGTGCCACTGTCATACTGACTCTGGATTGGTTCAGCTGAACGATATTTGACTCGACTTCGTCGTCGTCGACTCATCGATCCATCCATCTCAAACCTTGGTTGATCTGAACCTTGGGTCCGAGCGCAGTAGTTTTGACTTTCTACTGAACAGTCATATCTTCCTCTTGGATGCTTCAAGACTCAGTTAAAATTTACGACCAGCAAGTATTCGTCAGACTTCTCAAATCCCACAAACGCTTGGCGCATTCCTACTTGCGGCTCAAGTTGATTCTCTATTTGAGCTCCCAGGTACGTTACAATACCCAGCCAGAATCACAATCAAAACCAAGGGATCGGTTGAACCGGGTGGCATTTCCCGCACTTCTCCCGCTTGTGCCTGCATTCCGCGAGATAATGAATCAGCCACCGTTGGTTAATAAGGAATAGACACGCAGCGCACCGACAAAGTCCCTGAACGCGAATCTGTTCCTGCACCTCTGCGTCGCGTTTAGGGCTGCTGCGGCGCGGGGGTGGAAGCGGGAGAGGCGTCATCCAGGGCTCCTGCTGCCCAGGATTCGCCCACCGCGGCGGTACATACGGTGCCGGGATGGGGGTGCGCGGTGGGGGCGGGGGCGGGGGCAGCGGCGCGTACATTTCAGGAATGTATTCGATGATCTTACGTCCGATGACGGGCGTGGACTTGGACTAGAAAAAGAGGAAACGGAGTGCAGTCAGTCGACGTGATCGTAGGTGGTGGCAAACTGGATTGGCGGACGTACGGGACGGAGGACGGGTGGGGCTGGGGCGCCGGTGCCGGTGCCAGTGGTATTTCTCGCACCGGAGGTCGTTGCGGCGAGAAGGGAAGACTGGCTGGATTTTCGAGTTGAGATCATTCTGGGAAGTCACTTGCGATGGGATACGAATGCGGAGATATGGTTCGAGGAAAGATGGTAAGAGTTCACAGCGAAGGGTGGCAGAGAATAATGCATCTTTATATAGTGGGGGGACGACCAAAGCACAGTAAATTGACGAGCCTCCGAAGGTCACCGAATAGGTAAGTGGGACAATGCAGCGATCGCCGATCACAAAGCGTAGCTGAGAGCGAAAGAGTGAGGTCCCAAAACGGATTTGGGGTACACTGCATAGTGGCGCAGTCGGTGTTAGGTTAGAGCCTTTTCTGGGCCGCTTGAAAATAGGCGAGGATCAAAGCATAGTGGTCCGTTAATGGTCCTGCTTCGACAACCAGGATGCTTGGGCCTTGGTCCAAAATGCAGGCAATTTTGGCCAGGAGACGAATTAGGAAAACGTATCAAAAACAGCAAGGAAAATTGAAATTTATCGAGGAAACTGTAGTACACAAGTGGCGGATTGCACTCAAGATTCCAGAAGGGGGCTTGTACGGAAATGGGTTGAAGGCGCAGTTGGATTCAACCGCCGAACATCAAACGTTGACCGGGGGGGTACACGAATTCGCAACTAATTTATTAGCCTATCTTAAGTTCAGCTGGTCGAGACCATATAAGACTTAAGTTTCCCATATATCTTAAGTTATTTCGACTGTAGGGGAAATCTGGGCAGTAACCTACCCAGAATACATATGGCAACTTGGATCTTAAGTTCTTACCACTTGGATCTTAAGTCCCCAGGAACTTAAGTTCAAACTGCACTTGAGTTCAGTAGTAAGTCGCATTTAACAGATGTACAACCAGTAAAGAAAACTACTTAAGTTCCATGTCAAACTCAAGTGGTGGAACAGTATTTAAGTTTCACTTTCGCAACTTAAGTTTCCACCGGACTTGAGTTCTGTAGAATAAACTTCAGTTTTCAAAAGACATATTAGAATAAGTATGTACCTTTACTAACCACATCTTGGGTGTTTGCAGCTGGGTCTTGAGTTCTGGGACTTTGGGAGAATCCCTTCAAAGGCAAGTGGTATAAATATTGAGGGAAGAGAAGGAAGTTAGCACAGAATCTAACCTCTGGTGAGGATAAACAATCCGGTGGACCTGTTGGGTCACATAGTCAGCTCCTGAGAGTGTTTTGTGAACATGAACAGGGTGGCATACCAGGATTATGTTTCCACAATGCCACTGGTCAAGCTGGGTCGGCACAACTGAGCATGTAGAAATGAGCTTCAAATTAATTTGGGTTAGTTCAGATCTGTGTGGGTGAACTGTCACGAAGAAGAGGTTGTGCTTGAAGAGCTCATGGAAGTTCGAGCTAAGTCAAAGTTGGTGTAGTGGCACATTTGGCCAGGCCACACTGATGTGGTGATGCCACTGTACCAGCACGTGCGACTCATTCTCTTTCTTTCCACCCCCCATGCCACCACCCACAATGCTCAATTCTCAAACAACTCACCATGGCTCCTTGTGCCTGTTCCCCTTCGCTACTGAGCTCTGGTCATCCACATTGATTGATGGTTGGCAGGACATGGTCTTCAGGATGGTAGAAATGGTGAGTGCCACGAATTCCTCAACATATCTACTGTTTATTCACTACTAGAGCAGTAGCAGCTGACTTAGGTCATCAAATCCGATCCCTCAGCACTTTAAATCCCTTCTCGGGCGCGGAAACCGCATTGGCGGCGTGGTTATACTGGTCGTCGTTGCACAGCCACCATGAGCGCACTTTGGTGGGACTTCAGTTTGGGCCGGACTCAAGTTAGATATGACTTAGATCTGATTGTAACTCAAGTTTTCGTTTTCACAATGTAACTTAAGTGTTTTCCAGAACTTAAGTTTGGGTAAGGGTAGATTGAGGTGCACTAGGCCACTGGGGTGGGTGTACTGAAGGCAGACAGGAACTTAAGTTTTGGCGCACGGACTTGAGTGCACTGAGGTGTCGACCAGCAGAACTTAAGTTAACCTAATCTTATTTCACGAATTCGCGACGCAGATCGGCCTGCTTTGCAGTATATATCCTTGCTACAAAGTCGGGTCAGTCAACAAAAGGAAGGTACATACTGGGTTGAGGCTGGGACGAAAAAGAATTACCTGTCTTCCACGACATTCAAGACCCGGCCCCGAATCGAACGGGTGACTCCTGCCAAGTTGTAAATGAGACCAGACCGAAATTATTGCGAGCGGGGGCACACCATGTGCTACCGGGTGTCTGTACACTCATCGCACTCATCGTGCATTTGAATGTGTTAGGACTATTTTGCACACATAGGTTCGTTCAACAGCACGGCGCACGTGGAGAGGGTGGCTGGGGCTCGATTTGATTCGATGCTACTTGAATTACCTGTTGTACATCGAACGGCGAACGAAGCTCGAACAAAATCATTCTGGAGCTGTCCCGATACATTCATTCCGTGGATTTGGATCTGGGTCAATGCCCGGATAAAGCGCGGGGGATAAGTAGAGCTCACCCACCGAAAGGGAGATGAGTGGTAGGCGGACACCGGGTGCCTCTACATACACCTTCTTCAGGCCAGTGAGTTCAATCACATAATTGGCGGGCGGATTGCGTTCAAGTTTCAGGAAGGGGAATGGGTTGAAGGCGCAGTGGGATTCAATTTTCAGTACGCACGTATGTTGAACATCGAACGTCGACGGGGGGCTACAAGAATTGGGCGGCGCAGATCGGCCTGATTTGAATTTGATTGGCAATATACAGTATCCTTGCTACGAAGTCGGGTCAGTCAATGAAAGGAAGGATAAGGCAGAGGAAGGGTAAGGCAGGGACGAAAAAGAACCAACCACGACATTCAACACACGGCCCGAATGGAACGGGTGACTCAATGCCAGTTTGTAATTCAGGAAAGGCCGCAGTTACTGAGAGCAGGCGTACGCCATGTACCACCGGGCGTCTCTACGCTCATCGTATATCTGAATGTGATCGGACTATTCACGGCGCGCGGAGAGAATGACTGCCTTTGATTCGATATAACTTGATCTCTTGAACGTCGAACGGCGAACGGCGAACGAAGCTCGAACAAAATCTGTCTCGATTTCATTTATATTCATTCCATGGACCTGGATCTGGGTCAATGCGCGGATAAAGCGCGGAGGATAAATAGAGCTCACGCACCAAGTAACTAGATCTACAGCTAGAAAACCGTGACTATATCTACAGCTCGAAAACCAACCCCACGTCTGGCCCATACTTCCCCTCCGCCAGCCGATCCCAGCCTTCCTTAACCGCCTCCATACCCTCCCCCCACTTCAACCCCACGCCCGCAATCGCGCCCCCATCCTTAAACGCCGCCCACCCCGCTTCCAGCTCCGCGAAATACCGCGCCGCGCCGTCGGCGCGCATCGCGCCTGTCCTCAGCATATCCACACTCAGCTGCACGACCCCGCTGTTGGGGTCCGCCGTGAGCGCCGCGAGCGTGCTGCGCCCGGGCGCGGCGGGGTCCGAGCCCACGATGACTGCGTGGGTTTCAGTTGGTGACAGAGCTTGGAGCGCACGGAACCAGGAGAGCGCGGCGTCCCCGCGCGCGCCGAATTCCACCAAGACGATCTTGGTATTGGACTCCGCGAGCCCGAGCTGCTGCGCGAGATCGCGTGCAGCGAAGTCGTCGTAGAGGAGGACGTCGTCGAACAGACCCGTTCCCCTCGTGAAGGCCCGCGACGACGCGGAGCCGACGCCGATGACGCGCCGCGGGGCCGCGGCGGTGGGGCGCGCGTGCCGGAGCTGGTGCGCGAGCGCCAGGGCGGTCTTGCCGGAGGGCGCGAGGAGGACGACGATGGCGTCTGCGACGGAGGCGTCGTGCGGTGTCCACGCTAAAGACGGGCCGGAGGGGTGCACAGGCGCACCGCCCGCCCAGGCGAACGCGTACCGGTTGGTAACGTAGGATGTTTCGAAGAGGACGCGCATCAGCGCGTCCCATGCGCGGCCCGTCTTTGTGGGGAGTTGAATCGGCGGGTAGGCGATGTACCGATTGTAGATCGGCCAGAGGTGGTTCCGCCGGGGGCTCACCTCGACATAGTGGCTCGCCACTTCAGTCGGCGCGATGTGCAGATCCTCCGGGAGCGTCCCGATGGGGAGGTATCCATACAGCTGCGTGCCGGCGGGCACGCCGGGATGCGTGCTCTCGAGCACCTCGGCGTACCCCCACGCAGAGACGCGCCCGAACTTGGAGCCATCGTCGTACGGCGCGGGGAGCGACGGCGGCTGGGCCCAGACGTCCCACCAGCCAAGCAAGTGCCCGAGGCGGGCGTAGGTAAAGTTGTTGCTTGTTATCGAGATGAGGCGGCTGACGATGCGGATTGAGTCGGGCGCGAGAGGCGGAAGCGGGTACGCGTCTGGGAGAGAGACGAGGTGTTGTTTTGTAAAGTGGGACTTGTCGAGGATCTGGACGACGGGGACAGATTCAGCCATTTCGTGGGGGTCGAGTCAAAGTTCAGCGGGTTAAGTAGAAATCCGACCAGTTAGTCATCGACCGGGGATGAGCGGCGTGTTCCGAATTCTCCCATCTTGTGATGCAGCACGCGATTCGCTGAAAATAACTAGCATCCTAGCAATCACAGTCAGTAATTGCAGCCAGGACTCGATACATACGATGCTAAGTACTGTAGAAGTGAAAGGGTCATTTTACACACCCACAAACAACACGTCCACATGGACAAACGACGCGTCGGAGAAAGCGGGCGGGTTGGGTTGGGTTGGGCCAAAGTCAGAACAAGGTTTCCGATTGCAATCTTCAGAATCTTGAAAACTATATGCAGGAAGAACAATCAGTCGCGAGAATTAGAGGCAAATTCGAATAAACAATAAGACCTCTACCGACAATCTACCGACGTACGCCATTTGTGGGCTCATGATCTCCTCTACGTCTTGACTCTTGCCCATCCATTCGATAGTTTCTCGCGCAGGTGGTACTTGAGTCGAAATGACAACATTTTAGGAAGACTGGATACACGGGGGTAGTACACGTTGGAGTCTTGGACTTGAAGCCAAGTTCGCCCCGGGGAATAACCTTAAAGATTCTGAACCAAAAGAAAGGACGAGCGACGCACCACTCGAACCACCCGTTTCCTGCGGTTGCCTGTGAACAACCACAGCATGGGCACGTATTATTCTGAATCGTCGCGCTGCGTTTTTGAACCTGCCGCTGCAGGATGCTTATCTCAAGTAGCATGTACGCCTTCACTGTCTCCGGGGACTCCTTAGGCACGACGAAGTTGCCGTCCTCGGATACAATGCTGTAGTCTCCGCGCTCGATATAGCGGCCCCCGGATTGCAGGAGGCGCCGCAGATATCCCTTGAGAATGTCGTCGAGAGTCTAGCAAGCGTTCCGGTCCACGCGCGCGGCGGAAGCGCACGAGATGAAATCAAGAATGAGCCAATAGTGAATAGTGCAGCAGATACCCACTGCTTCGTCAATCTGCTCCGCAGAGGGGCCCATTTCCCGTCGAGAGGCTCGTGGAACGCACAGAGCGAGTGTAGCCGGGTGTAACGTCTCGACGAAGGCGGCCAACGCAGCGTGTGTAATACGACTAGACTTGTAGGTCAAGCTGCGGGGGAAGTGGGCTGCCTGCCCCGCCGTCGAGCCCACCACTTTTCGCCCACCCGGCTCTGTCCGCCGCGGGGAACGTGCTGAGTCCGAGTGCCGCTGGCGGCACGACAAGCTTGCGAGGTTGGATACCTCGGCTCACGTGTACCCACGTATGTAAAACGGCGGGAGATATCCGGATGCGCTACTCTATCTGCATCTCATGTGGCAGGCCCGGATATGGTGAACTTTGCGAGCGTGAAAGATGGGCATTCAAGGAGTTTGCCGCGTACTTACCTGCTGCGTGCGCCATAGCAAATGTTGCTATCGCACAAACTGTCGGAGCGGCTGCAGGTAACTTGGTGAGGTGTGGTGCAACCAGCGCGCAGGACGGGAGCGCATCCATCGTACGTGGATGCGGCGCTAATCGGAGGAAATTAGCGGGAATAAAAACTCAAAGTGGGCCCGCGGAAAAGGTGCCAGGATCCTGGCGCCCGCGTGCAAATGCGGTAATGGCATGTAGAAGACCCAGAACGGGAGGCAGGTTCAGTGTGTCCATGTGTGGAGATACAGGCGAGAGAGCGGGAGTGAAATGATAGCAAAATAGATCGCGATCAGGATCAGTAGTCGGACGAGAATGGCATCAGAGTGAGGATATCTCGGATATACGTACGGGGTATTTGTTGTGTGTGAGGGAGAGAGTTTAACCGTGCCCGGTAGATTCGAGAAGCTTCGCAACACAACGAGAAAAAGCATTGGGGAAGTTCGAATCGGAAAAGGACGGAAGCGCGGCCACCGTACGCAAGGGCCACTGAGGGTCTGTGCAAGAAATGAGGCCGGAGGCAACCCAGCTGAGGGTAAGCTCAAAGAACAGGGACGGGAGGGTGAAGCGCTATCATGATATTGCGGTGGAGTTGTGGAAACAAAACGCGACACTGGAACGACGCAGAAAATGATTAGAGGGTGAGTAAATTCTGCTCTCCAGTCCCAACGAAAATATCCATCCCATCCGCTGCCAATTCTCTGAACGCAGCAAGGATGTCCGCCGCAGGCTTGGAGGGTTCCGGTCGCCGTGAGGTCTCGATGTGGACGACTCGGATTTGAGTACGACGAGCTGAGAGCGCGCGAAGTAGCATCTCCCAGAAGGAACCGGGAAGAACAGAGAAAACAATGGACGAGAAGGGTTGGCGGATGGTCACATCTTCAAGGTTGGGGAGTATGCGGAGTGAGGGATTCGCTAAGGCAGCGAACAAATCTTCGGCCAATGTGGTATTCGGATACCACAATTCGAAGCGGGCAAGGGTGGGGACAAGAAAAAGACACTCCGCCAGGAGGGTGAAGTCACTGCGACCGCGTCCACTAACGACGAAGTCTCGCAGTGGCGGTGACGAACGCTTCAAGAAGGAGAGAAAATCGTCATCAGAAACACCAATCATCGAAAGCGAGAGGGCTTCCAGACGCGGAAGTGTGAGATGCCTCAGTATACTGTCGTCACTGTCGGGGTCCTCTACATTCGGGCCGAACAGCAACCGGCGCAGAGATGGAAGGATCGTATTTTGCGTATTGTCGCCACCGTACCTGGGGCTCACGGGGTACACATTTTCGAATATGCATTCGACAAGGTTGGGAGCCAGACGCAGCAATTGAAGGATTTGAAAGTTGGAGAACTCCTGACGTGCATCACCAGGGTCGGTTGAACCGTGGATCGCTAGGGCCTCAAGCAACGGCAGTGGCCCTGGAGTCAGGCCTCCGATAAGGTCACTGATCTCGTCGTCATCTTCGCCGTTTTCCTGGCATATTGTGAGGTGCCGTATCTGCTGGTTGTGCCGCCACACGATGGCGGCGACTTCTTCGTCGAGGGTTCCAGAAAGTGATACGGATAAGGGGCGATTGCGGGCACGCTGAAGCCAAGTGCATAAAAGTTCGGGGAAGCCTTCGGCGCGCGGAAAACCGATATGAATGGAAGCCCAAAGGGCCGGAGTTGATAGCGCGATGTCGGTCCATGCGCTACATACGTTCAGGAGGAGCATAGGAATATGATGGGCTCGGGGCTCCGAGAGAGGAGGGAGGGATTGGAGGAAAATCTCAGACGAAATTTCGAGAGGTAACTGTGCCACTGGATCGCGGACCGCGTTGAGCTGACGCTCGGCAAGGCGTTTACTACGCTCCAGATCATTCAAGATCTTCTTCTGTTGCTCGATATCGGCGGAGATTTTCTTAATCCGTGCCTGCAGTTCCTCCACGGACATGACCTATAATATATTCTCCTTGAGCTATGATGAGGGAAATTAGAGGGACTTTTCTTACGGCCAACAGCCAAGGGATCTTTGACCAACCCTCTTTGTCCTGTTTCGAGCCGGCGCAGGCAAAAAAAACCTACTAAACAGTGCGTAACGCGTCAGAATGTCCTCGATGATATAGAGATTTCCTACTCGTTCTCCAACCAAGGCACAAAGTAGTTTTGTAGACTGCCAAGCCAGCGACTATCCAGTTGTAATCGCACCTGAGTGGCAAGTTGATGGTGGTGGAGAAAGCGAGCTGGGATTACACAGGGGGCGACCACTAAAATGATTTCCTATTTTGGGTGGTACTATGTTCTAGTATTTGGTTTCTGATGCACGTGTTCGGCAAATCGGCGGTACATCACGGCCATCAATTCGGGTACGCGCTAATGAGAGACGCGTTGTGGAAGCACAGTGTGTGCCAGTGGCGCGCACTATGGAATTTTCAATAAGTGTTACCAGAAGTTATGTTTTGAAATGAATATTACTGACCTGGTTGAACTGGAAGCCTCCTATGGAATAAGAGACCTTCAAAGTCCTGAGAGGTGGTTTGGGAGTCCACTAAGTGTGGTCCGCGTGGCACCACTGTTGGTGCTGCAAAATTGGCTGGAGAGCTAAAAACATCCTCTTCCACAGGCTGAGAAATCCCAACAATAGGAGAGCTGGAAGCTGCTGAGATATTCTCAGTGTTTGAAGCTTGCTGCCTCCGAACCAAATGGTCGATAGCCTCCTGGGAGCTAGATTGAGAGTCAAGAAGACCACCCGGTTGAAAAGGCCTGTGATTTAAATTGCATTAGGTGTTATAGTGACAGATAGTGATGCACCCTTACATGGCTGTGTCCCTGCGGGATACATCTGCAGATGGACGGGGGTATCTCCGGGGGGTTTGGAGCAATTCCTGCGCTACTGCAGTATCTCTGTTTCTTTGCCTGCTCTTTGTGGACTGTGTTTCTTGATAAGAGGGAGAGCGTAGGTATTCAGAGTCCGCATCTGAATGGCTGGGACTATAGCTACTCATAGTGGGGATTGGGAGGTAGCGAGAAATAGAAAAACGAGCACAACGCGTGTAGAACGCGTTCATCGCATTAGCGCGTACCCGAATTGATGGCCGTGATGTACCGCCGATTTGCCGAACACGTGCATCAGAAACCAAATACTAGAACATAGTACCACCCAAAATAGGAAATCATTTTAGTGGTCGCCCCCTGGGATTACATAACCACAAATCTTGTTCCGATAATCATACTACGACAGCTTTTTCAGTCGCCTGAAGGGTCCTCATTAACAATATTGGGCGAACAAGTGTTCGATAAATCGACTTGAGGGTTTCGCGGCTAGGTGAGGAATACGATGCTGCGCGCCTCACTTCTCTCCTGATCCAGCTGACAGATACACTTACTAGTAGTATCGCCGCGCTGGCCCACCAGGCGAGTGACGAGTGGCGAAAATCGATCCAACTGAATCCGCTCTATATTCTCGATGTCTGCGGAAGAGCTCGAGGCGCTCATCGAAAATATATCGACCGACAGACAGAGGTGCTACGACAGTTGCGACATCGCAGAAGTGCTGCTCAACGCCGGCTCAATGCCATCCGCGACCCAGTCAGTCGCTCAGCTTCCCCTCGAAATCTTCGTCAACTGCCTGGACCTTTATCCCCAACCCAGAGCCATCTATTTCCCGATGCTGTTCCTCAATATATGCAGCGCGTGGACCAGGATCGCTCTCTCCACTCCTGAACTTTGGGCGGCAATCGACTTGAACGGTGATCTAACCCCCGACTTACCCAGCCTTATGAACACCTGGTTCAAACGAGCCAGCACTCATACATTGCCCATATCTTCGCATTCTGGAGGCTGGCAGAGACATCTGACTGCTGACACTGTCGCCGTCATCGCGGCCAGAACCCATGCGTATCGTGTGAAGGAGCTGGATACTAGGTTGGGCAGTCGACTTCTAATACCTCTTCTCTTTGAAGGGGCATTCCGCGCTTTAAGAACGATCATAATTTCAGAGGGGGCCAGCGCCTCCGACGTCATGCAGATACTCCGTTCCCTGCCTCATCTCGTGGAATGCAACATTTCCGAGGTGTACGACGCCAACCACGAGCTAGATATGCTCGTTCTTCCGCATTTGCAGCATCCCGAGATTTATGCGGGCCGCGATGACATTTTGAAGTACTTATTAACATTGCCGGGGCTCAAAACCCTCTCCTTTCCTTGGGAATTTATCCCACCCCCAAACCTGCACACCTTCCTGGCTCGTTCTTTGCCTCCGTTGACACAAATGAACCTCGGATCTTACAGGCAGAGGCGAGAAGGGAGAATGGACGGCATGGAAGAATTCTTCTCGCTTTTACCCATGCTCACGAATTTGAAGCTATCGAATCCGTATCCGACCACCGCAGTCAATGGGGTCGATATTCTGGAAGACTCGCCCCATCTGCTGCCAAATCTCACCAGCCTCACGTTTGAATTTCGACATCGTATGCCAGTTAGCTCGTGGTACGAGGAACTGCACAGGGCTCTTTCGGCACGCTGTATCAAGTTATGCCTTGTACGTGTCCTGCTGAAAGATGCCCCAGAGGAGGCGGACTTCAGACCTACACAAGAAGTGATGGGCGGACTGAAACAGCTTGTAGCAAGCGGGATGAAGATCTACATCGGCCCAGAGGAGCAGAGTTTGGTCTGAAGTTTTCGGGAATGGTGATACCCTACGTACCACACGTATCAAAAATTTTATCTTACCTTAGCCCTCTCGTCACCATAAAACACTTGTAGGCTGAGGCTTTGCATGTGCGTGTTTGGCATTTCCGGGAGACGCGATCGATCACGCGACCGTCCACCGCCTTGACCACGCTCGCAATCGTTTGCGTCCTCAGCGCTCAGCAGCTCTAGCCTCTCCTAATCTACCCACACTGAATGTGTAGCTCACGACAATGAGCTCCCTTGCTTTTCTAGTGACTGAGCTCCAGGTACGTATGCGGTTCAAGCTTCAAATTTTGTACTACTTTAACGGGACTGCTAGTCCTTGGCCAGTGAAACTCGGAGGAAGCATCCCGACATCCGCGAGGTCTGTAGCACCTCTAATTTAGCCTTTAAACTCGACTGACTGAGTCCGAAGGCTGCAGAAAAGTCGTTGGCGATTCTTAGAGCTTCACCCGAACAGGCCACCGCAAATTTGGCGTCGGGTTCGTTATTTCTACTCTCCCTTCGCATGAGGCTCACTTACTCACCAGATGGGCCCCAATCCGATGATCTCTTGCGACCCGTCTTCATGGGATGCGCGACTAAAAACGCCAAAGTGGTCGCCATTTCACTTGGCTCGCTCCAGCGACTGATCGCTCTCAAAGCCGTCCCGCAATCTGCGGTCGAACTTATCATCAACACCATGAGCGATGCTATGAGCCAGGGTGTCGATATCCAGCTTCGCATTTTGCAGACACTGCTCTCTCTCGTCACCAACTTCCCGGCGGTCCACGGCAGTTTGTTAGGCGAAGTGCGTCTGTTTTCTCTCCAGTTTTCGACGTGTTCTCAATCCAGCAGGCGCTTCTGCTCTGCTTCAAGCTGCAGGAATCGAAGATCGCGGTGGTGTCGTCGACCGCGGCCGCGACACTTCGGCAGCTCGTCATGTTCGTGTTTGACAAGATGGTCGACGAGGACCGTCGGGATGACCCGGATCCCTCGCAGTGGCTTGACATGAAGCTCCCCAACGGGACCACAAAATCCCTAGGCCCGTCCGCCCGCGATGCGTTTTCCGTGTTCGAGGATCTATGTCTTCTAGCCAACTCCGAAAAGCCCAACTTTCTCAAGCTCGAGTTTCTCCACAAGACCTTTGCGCTCGAACTCATCGAGAGCGTGCTCACCAACTACCACGATCTGTTCCGCAAGGTATGTTTTAGTTTCACGGCGGCGGTACAACCCTGCTGACTGACTGCCTCCAGCACACAGAGCTGGTATTACTCCTCCAGCTGCACCTTTGTCCCCTACTCCTCAAGGCGCTGTCGGACCGCCCGCTTTTCCCGCTCACTCTCCGTTGCACCCGCGTCGTCTTCCTCCTCCTCAAGCAGTTCGCGCGTGAGCTCGAGACCGAGGCAGAGATTTTCCTGACGTTGCTCATCAAAATCATCGGCGACGACCACTCGGAGCAATCGGACCAACAGCCGCGCCCCCAGTGGATGCGCGTGCTCGCAATGGAAATCATGCGGGGGTGAGTCCTACCTGTACATGTATCTTTTTGTACCCACCAATGAGCATCCCCAGGCTGTGCAGCGACGCGGAGCTAATGCGCAATGTCTGGGCCCGGTACGACGCGCACCACTCGGGCTCGAATGTGTTTACCGCGCTCATCACGGCGCTGAAGCGCCTCGTCACGGAGAAGCCCGCGCTGCTGGGCGTTTCGTCGCAGATCTTCGGCGTCGGCGTGCAGCCCGACGCCAACAGCGGCGCCGCATCCAACTCGGGATACGGGCTCGACGTCGCGGGGATGGCAGGGATAGTGGCGAATGCCGCGAGTGCGACGGTCTCTGGCGTCGTCGGCATGATGGGCTCTAGTGGCGGCCTCAGCTTGCAGGGATCGGCGATGAAGCTGCAATGGTACATCTAGATCTTTTTTACGATACTTTCGAGACTGACAAGGGGTTCAGCATAGACCAGCTCGACAAGGCGGATGCGCCACCGATTCCCGAACCCTACATCTATCTCCTTGCGGTGCAATGCTTTGTCTCGCTATGCGAGGGCTTCGCAGCTTTCACGGGACCCTTGTACAGCACCATCGTGATCCAGCGACCGCGAGCCGCGGGAGAGGCGGTCATTCGCGCCCCTCCCGCTCTCGACCTTGCAGCCCTGCCGGAGAGTGATCCCTCAACGGCGCAGCTTCGCATCGTCGGCGCCATCATAGAGAGTGGGTGGCCCGCGCTCCTCGCCGCGCTCTCCTTCATCATCGCCACCAACCTCTCCGACGACCTCTTTGTCGAGGTACTAGCGAGCTACCAGGCGATGACGAACGTCGCAGGCATGCTCGGCCTCACCACACCGCGCGACGCCTTCTTCACGAGTCTGTCCAAGTTCGCGGTTCCCACTCGCGTCGTCTCGAGCCTCGACCACTCGTACGGCGCCGAGGCGCAGACCCCGCGCTCCGCCGCCTCGCTCTCGGAGAACTTCGGCTTTTCGACGGGCCCCGCTCAGCCGCCCAGCCTTTCCGAGCGCAATCTCGCCTGCCTCAAGGTGCTCGTCGCCAGCGCCCTCTTCCTCGCGGGCAGCCTCGGCGAAAGCTGGTTCGGCATCCTCGAAGCGCTGCAGAACGCGGACTACGTGCTGACGTCCAAGGGCGCCGGGGCGGGGGCGGGCACGAAGCGTGGGCCAGGGAGCCGTGCAGTGTCGGGCAGCGCCGGGACACGGCACGCACTGCTTTCGGATCTCGACCCCGATGCGCTGCAAGGCGCGATTCAGCGCCTGTTCGACGCGTCGAAGAACCTCGAGGACGACGCATTCACACACTTTGTGAGCGCGCTGTGTCGGCTGAGTGCGGAGATGGTGGGGATGCAAACGGAAGGCGACGCCCAAACTGTGGATGCGACCGACAGCAGTAATAGTCTGGAGGAAGCGCCCAGTGGCACGCTGTCTCCGAGACCTGACGCTGCGCATCGGAGGCGGGTCAGTGGCATCCACCTTCCGCGCACCCTTGTGAGCATCCCCCCTTTGTCAGTGATTGGCCCCACGTCTAATCTTCATTCAGCGTTCCGGAGACTTTGGCATCAACAAACTGGGGGGAGTCGCCCTTCTGAATATCTACCGCCTCATATACCGCTCCCCGGACGTCGCTTGGGATACCATTACTAACCACCTTCTATCTATTATCCGTCTTGCATATGCGCCGCAAGCCATCCGCGTCCAGGCCGCACGGGTCCTGGACGAGATCCTTGTCATCGTCCCGCGGAACCTCACAACCACCGGCGACCTCCAGGCCGAGGTGCAGAAACGCGTCCTCAACGTCCTCGCACAGCAGGTCGTCCCGGACTATTCTGTTAGCGGGGGTAGCACCACCACGAGCGTGGAGCTACGACGGATGGGTCTCGAGACTCTGCATCAGATCCTCGAGGCGTCCGGGCATACTCTCGTCGTGGGCTGGGAAACGATATTCGAGATGCTCGCGAGCGTGTGCAAACCACCGCCGCCCGCCCGCACCGCCTCCCTGGACTCTGTATCGGCGCTGAGCTCCCCGCCATCACCTGTGCTTCGCATCAAGCCCATGCCCCTTGGCCTCGGCATCCCAAGCGAGAAGAGCTACACTGCCCTCGTCAAGATCGCCTTCCAGTCCTTGACGCTCGTCTGCGACTCCGTCTCCTCCCTTTCGCCCGCCCACCTCCGGCTTTGTATCAGCACTCTCGGGCAGTTTGGCCGCCAAGCGGATACCAACATTGCGCTGACCGCTGCTGCGAGCCTGTTGTGGAGCGTCTCCGATGCGATTCAGTCGAAGCGGAAGAACGCCGAGGAGGAGCCGGAGTACAACGCTTTGTGGATGTTCCTTCTCCTCGAGGTGCTGGGCCTGTGTACCGACGCGCGGCCGGAAGTCCGCGACGGCGCTATCCAGACGCTGTTCCGAACCATGCAGCTCTATGGCGCTACTCTGAGCCAGGAAACGTGGGACCAATGCATATGGAAAGTGACGTTCCCATTGCTCGACTCGCTTACGACGGAAATTCGGCATTTTGCTGTTTCTTCCCCATCGCGCACCCCGGAGGCAGCGACGACGACGCCTGTCCCGCCTGAGCAGGCATGGGACGAGTCGAAGACACTCGCACTACAATCCATCGGGTCCATCTTGCACGATTTCCTTGCGTCCAAAATCATTCATTTGGACTCGTTCGTCAGGGCGTGGGACGTCTTCGTTAACCACATCCAGGATACGGTCTTGCTCGACAACCGATCCATCAGTCCACCGGCCCTTCGATCCTTGGAGAAGGCGGTTAAGGCGTCCTCCGGCGCTTCGCCAGACGTCAGGACCAAGGTTACTGAGATTTGGGAGCGTGTGTGGACGATGTCGGACACTGTGGGAGACGCTGTAGTGCGAAGAGGGAGCGCGACGGTC
This sequence comes from Mycena galericulata, assembly GCA_029289565.1. Taxonomy (NCBI): domain Eukaryota; kingdom Fungi; phylum Basidiomycota; class Agaricomycetes; order Agaricales; family Mycenaceae; genus Mycena; species Mycena galericulata. The sequence continues at coordinate 283,702 of JARKIA010000168.1, read as the reverse complement.
TCACACGCGCCTGGCGCGGAGGGTCCTCACAAGCCTTTCACGCAGGAGAGTCTCGTGGCTTTCTTGGATGTCATACGGTGTACCAGGAGTACCAGTCGCGCCCTCGATGGGGTAGAATGGCCTCTAGAACGTCTCACCCGACTCATGGCCATCCTCAAAGGTTTGTTGACGCACGTGCATCGTTCTTGTCGTAGTACTCAATCTGTCCAGGCGTTCTGACATATCCAAGCTCTCCGGACTACAGGCCAGATATAGATCAATTACCTCCAGTTCAGGTACGGAGTACTGGCACCCGGCTAGCTTCACGCTGATAGTGTTTGCTTCCAGACCATCGTTGTCGACACCATCGTCGATATCGATCTCTCAGCGCCCGGCTCTCCATCTCTTGTCATGAAGGATTTGTCGGAATTCACTACCCTCCCTTTCCTTGCAGCGTTTGATGTCCCTTCAAATCCCAAGACACAGACACCGCAGAAACGGATCACATATATCGCACTTGCGAAGAAGACCATGCCGATGTTGGTGGAGCTTTTCCTGCGATTTAAAGACCGGGAAGAGATATATACGGATGGTACAATTGAGGCTGTCCTTTCGGTGCGTTTCTTACTCGTTATTCCTTCGGGGTGATATCGACGCATGGCTATAGGCGTATTCGATCCCAGTCAAGCTGAAATACGATTGCCCTCCGGCCTCTAAGTTTGGTCACGATCTTCCGCTCTGGAAAACCGCGACCTCAAACTTCCTGAAAATCGTGAAGGAATGCGCTCTTTCTATAGAGACGTTGGGCAGCGGTGAGTACCGCACTAAGTTTTCGTACGCTCCCTGATCTTCTTCGACTCGCAGTCATTGCGGATCAGCATATAGAGGGTATATGGAGACAGGTGCTCGACGTCTTCAGAGGCGGCATCCTCGCTGATTGGTATGCATGCGTGAATCTTGGTGTCTTCCTTAGATGCTTATGTATGGCTTTCAAGCTCGGCGACCGAAGCTTTCACTCTTGAAGTGCAGGAAGCAGAAGAGAACTTCGACCTCGCACTCATCGGGGCCCTGGAGATCGATGTCGTTCCCCATCTCGGGGATAAGCGCGTGCCTGATTCTCTTGTCGGCCAGCTTGCGAAAGTACTTCAGCAAGGAAGCCGCCTATACGAATCCGATTTGGCCTCCAACCCTCATTCCCCCGTGTCATCGTCTGGGTCGCGAGAATTCGAGAAGATCGAGTTGGATGGCCCATACGAGAATGGAAGCACGCAGTCCGGCACTCTCCTACCAAGGGAGCGCTTCTCGTACTGGTGCTTTGACCTCCTCTTCTTGATATGCTCGAACACGACCAAGGGTAGGTCTTTTCCTTCACGACGCGTTCTTGGGCACTCACGCCATTGTCTTCAGACCAGGAGCCATCACGACGAAGACTGGCTGCCCTCAGTCTCCCATCATTGATGGCTCGATGCCGTACCGTCATGGTGGGATACGTCGCGGATGAAGCCTTGCGCGGGAATCTGCCTTTTCCTCGCGCACGGGAGGATGAGCTGCTCTACGTGTTGCGCAAACTTCTCGAGCTGCGGCTCTGGCCTGGCTCCTTGTGGGCCGCACTGTCGGAACAGCCGACGGCATTTGCTGTCGAGCAGCCTGGTTAGTACCGTCTCCGCTCTAGCATAACCGAGTGGCTTACGCCTCGATAGCCATCGACGCGACCTTGAGTCCGTCACTGCTCATTGCGGACGCCGTGAAACGATCCTCCGTCGCTCATCTCTTCCACTTTTATCCGGTGCTTTGTGAGATTGCGTCAATACCCCGCAAGACGCCGTCGTCCTGGGTTCTGTCAAGAGCCGCTGACAAAGCTTCTTCGCCTGAGCGCGACGAAGTTACAGAATTAGATGCACGAGTCTTAGCTAGAGATTGTTTGAAGGAGGTGGGACGAGAAATGGGTGTGCTTCACTGATGTGGGACACTGAATAATATATATATACTGCTCATAATTCGCTTACGGTCTTCCACATGGAATAGATATTCCTTCATAACGCATTTCCGGGCACTCACAACGACTGGCTGCCGTAAGTGTCCCCTCATTGCTGAGTCGATGCCGGATCGTCATGGCGGTCGCGGACGAACTTGAAGGTCTACGTGGTCCAGGAATCTGCCGTTTCCTCGCGCACGGCGCGCGCTGCTCCAGGTGTCCGCTACCTTGCGTACGTCTTGTTTCTATCACTTCTATCGATCTTGCGTTTACTTCACTGAACATTTGTAAATATCACCGCACGCATGCCCGCCGCCGCAGGACCTGAGACCTAAAGAGTTATATCGCACGTATGCACGTACGGCGTGCATATATGTACAGTGCTCTTGATTCGCATACTTCGGAACGTCTAGCCTAGAATCCCGAATCACAGAGCTGAATTCTACAATTAATACACGAGTGGCGGGCTACAGAAAAGGAGCTAAAATATACGACAGCACCAAGGCAGTGCGAAAGCGATTGTACAGACAAAATACAGAGAAGGGAAACCGGAATCAAAGTACTAGGAGGCCGTCAGCGTGAGGCTTAGGTACCGAGTTCTGGGCTTACCTTCACAAGCTGAGCCGGCGATGTGTTCTTTTTGCCGCTACTGAGCAGCCCAGACTTCGACGTTGGTGTAGGTGTACAGGTGTCCTAGTTTCCCACGGTCCCAAAATAGGTGGGTTTTGATTGTCCCCGACTGTAGCGCTGGGTTATCAGAATGGTCCTGCTGGCTTTGGCTTTGGCTTTGTCGAGCTCGGGGGTCGGGAGGTCAGGACTTGGATTGACAAGTCCTTCTTGCAGGGGCGCAAGTTGCTCCTTCTTCTTCTGTTCGACAAATTTCCTCAAGGCCGATCTCAACGTACCCACATGTCCGGCTTTGAAGTCCGGCGGTGCCACATCCGTATCGTAGGCCTCTAGAAGTCCTCCCACCGTCCGGAATCCTTGGCCCCGAAGAAGTTGTTGAAGTTCCGCACTAATTTTAAGATTCTCCAGTGTCGTATGTGGCACCAGACGTCGAGTATCCTCGTCGATACGTAAGAGGCGCTTTGGGAATTTGGAGCCTTGACCGATTCCCCCGTGGCCGCCTCGAATCTCGGATCCACCTCCGAAACCGCCGTAGCCGCCTTTCAAAAGTAAATGGACGTCGCGTCAACGAGATACTGAGTCTAGAATTAGCTTACCGGTAATTGACCGAAAGACGCTCACTTCCTCTAAAAGGAGGTGATCTGCCTCACCTAGGCCACCACGACCACCTTCATGTGTCCCCCATCCACCGGGTCCTCCTACGCCGCCTTCGGATATGCAGAAGTGAGGGCGACATACCAAATAATGAAGGGCAGGCATACCGAATAGATCAGGAAGGCTTTCTTCTTCATTGGTTGTCGCTACTTCTTTCGCAGCCTGTTGTTGGAATTTTATCTCTTCAGTTGTTCCGTCGAGGCCGATTTTTGAGCCCCCGGGACCACCCGGACCACCAGTACCTCCTGAAAAGAACAGTGAGCAGTCTGCGTGCATCGAGTCCAGAACATACCTCTAATGCCACGAAACCGATACGCGTCCTTGATCCCGATTCGAGGTGGCTCTCCGGGCCCACCATCACCGCCTCTCTGCCCACCTTCTCCACCACCCCCTCCTGTCCCACCTATGAGGTTCGATGTTCGATCAGCACAAACGGCTTCGAAAAGGTTGTAGACCTACCCGATATAGCGGGGGTGGAATCTCCTTTTGCATCTGCGCTCCCTATCGTTCCAAAGGTTTCCAACAGCATCGTGTTTAAAGCCCATTTCAGTTCAGCGACATGTCCAACTTTGAAGCCCAATTCCTTCAACGAGAGATCGCTGTCGAGGAGCGAATCTGCCGTCTCGTATCCGTGTTTGTTGAGGAGGTCACAGATCTCTTTGTCGAGGTGGTATTTCGTACAGAAGGTGTCTGCATCCAGATCTGGCACGTCGGCCTTCCTGGCCTCATCAATCGACGTCAATGGCCTCGGAGGATTGAAGCCTCCACCCTGTCCGCCGTCGCCGCCCACGCCAACTTGCGATCAGTGTGAGATTAAAATCCAAGTCCGGAATGCTTTACTGTAGTATGAAATGACTTACTAGTTTGAGTTTCGGAGCTGCCTTCTGGGAGAGGTCAGTGAGTGCTGCATTAGAGTTATTGCGCGTACCAAGATGAGGTGCGATCGGGGTGGGCTCATCGATCTTGGGTGGGTACTCGTCGACCTTGGGCTGGGTGGCGACCTCGGCCTTGGGCGCCTTCTCCTCCTTCTGCGAGACAAAGTTAGGGTTGATGAAAAGGGAATAAAGAGATTTGTCGCGCACCTTCTCTTCCTTTACCTCCTCCTTGGGTACCTCAGTGGGAACCTCGGGAGCAGCCTCGGGGGCGGTGGCCTCCTCCTCGGAAGGCTCTGGATCCTCAACGGCGGTGGCGGCGGAGGCAGCAGCCTGTACAAGGCTGGTGAGGGTGGAAAAGCAAATTAGACGGGATAAGCGTACCTCAGGCTGCTCCTTCTTCTTCTCCTTGGGGGTCTTGGGGGTCTTGACCTTCTTCTTGACCTTGGTCTTTTCGTTCTTGAAAGGGGCGAGGAGCTTGGCGAGCAGGCTGGGGCTCTTGCGGCGCTCCTCCTTCTTGGGCGCTGCCTCGGCCTAGCGACTCGCGAGGGTGAGATTGAGGAAAGCGGCGATAAAGAACGAAAGAGGCATACATGGGCTTTGGAGTCCTCGGTGCCAGCGGGGGCGACCTCAGCGACGACTTCGGAGGTAGACATTACGGAGGAGCTGGGGGGGAGATAAGGATGTCAAGAGGTGTAAGACGAGAAATGCAGTACTGTGTCACCCGTCACCTAACATGTTCATTTTCTTCGATGTTCAAAACTCGGCAATCATCGGAAATTTCCCATAAATGGTAGTCCGGCGAATAGCGGATCGTAAATTTTGGCATTTTTGGCCTATTTAGGCGCGGAGAATCGGTTGTCCGTCACCGGTCTCAAATAGGTTCAGTTCACGAGCCTCTGTCACTCGTCACTGAACATCCCCGTCAAAATAGTACAGTACTGCCAACCAGGTCATGGACCTTACTAATACAAGCGGCACCGCTGTGGGAAGTCACGTGCGTGGTACATCGACGCGACTTGACGCGTTGACGGCGGCATAGAGCATAAAATTTATGGGTACAGGGACTCTTAATCATGCAAATATATTAATTTAACTTAGAAGATTTGCGGAGGTCTATTTTGACCGAGATTCGGTTGAGGAACTGAGGATGATGACTAATTAAAATATGGCCGTAAAGAGCCTGGGATGAAAGAAATGCACCAGAGAAGTGTTTCCGCTTTTTTTCAAAGCTGACTGAACTTTTTGGATGCTCTTTAATTCCTTTGAGGCTCAAGATTCGTGCTGAATAGCACCAAGACGCGTGAAAGACGCGTAAAATAAATGAGTTGTTTGGTTGTGTATCCCCATCACGCGGTAACTAAAAGAGGCGACGAACGAGCCTTATAGCCTCTGTCTAGAGAGACTAGGAGAAATGGTCATACAGAGGTATTATTGAGTCATTCCGTGTTCGCTGCGGAGGGGCTGGCTGCCAGCGACGGTGGCCGCGTTGCTTGTGGTCTATATCTACCTCATTATGCAAGATGGGAATGGTCCCCCCACTTTTGAGAAAATCGCTTCAAGCTATATGTAATTATTCTATAAAGTAGTCCATAAGTACATAAGATATTCTAAACCTTCAGTCATCCAAGTTATGTATACAACAAGATACATTTGAATGTCTTCCAGACCTGTGGGCTTTACTTGCCCACCACAAATTTCCTCAGGGCCCCCGTTAGCGTATTCGCATGTCCGACTTTGAAGTGCGGCGGTGCCACATCCGTATCATAGGCCTCAAGAAGTCCCCCCACTGTCCGGAATCCACGGTCCTGGAGACGTTGTCGAAGTCCCGCACTAATCTTCAAAGCCTCCAATCTGGCAAGCGGAACTTGCCGCCGAGTATCCTCGTCGATGCGGTACAACAGCTTTGGGAATGCGGAGCCTTGGCCGGTTCCCCCGAGACCGCCTTGAATCTCGGATCTACCGCCTTGTCCGCCGTGGCCGCCTGTAAAAAAAAATGCAGGTCGCATCGACGGCATAATCTCGATAGCTTACCAACAATCATACGATAGGCCCCCACTTCCTCCAAAGGGATATACGCTGCCTCGCCAAGGCCACCGTTGCCACCTACATAAGTACCCCATCCGCCTGGTCCTCCCATGTTGCCTACGGAAATCTCAAAATGAGGGTTAAATATAAGTGATGACGTCAAGGATACCGTATAGAGAAGGCTGCTCATTCCTTGGCCAGGCTCGCGGTGTTGGGAATGTCGTCGGTTCGCTTCTTCCATTGAAACCGCGATACCACCCCTCCCCACCTGCACCACCGATGCCGCCTTGAACGAACAAGTGAACAGGTTGGGCGCGTCGACATCCGGAATGACGTACCCCAAATTGCACGAAACCGATGCGTGTCCTCACTCCGGATATCAGGCGCGCCGCCATGTCCACCATTGCCGCCTCTCTGATCACCGCGCCCACCGCGCCCTCCTATCCCTCCTATGCAATTAGAGGATTAGCACAGATAGGTTTTAAAAATTGTACACGTACCAAATATAACGGGGGTGAAATTCCTTGTCGCATCTGCGCCCCCTGTCGTTCCGATTTTTATAATCAACCACATTTTCAACGCCGATCTGAGCTCAGCAATATGGCCAACTTTGAAGCCCAATCTCAGCAACGAGACATCGGTGAAGTCGAGAAGGGAATGTATCGTATTGATTCCCTTGTTGCGGAGGAGCCAGTAGATTTCCTCGCCGAGGTCGTAGTCTCTACAAAAGGTGGCTGCGGCCACATCGGGCCGCACGTTGTTCTTCAACCAAGCCTTGTCGATTGACACCAAGGGCCTTGGAAGATCCTCGCCTATGCCCGTTGTACCGGTGGCGCCATCTGAGGTCACTTTTCTGAGACCAAAAGTCGGGAATCCTGTACTGTGAAATGACTCACAAGTTGGAGCCTGTCCAGGTCCAAAAAACGGAGGGAAGAAGCCAGACATTAGCGTGTCGGCAATCCGTTTGATAAGGGGGCTGGGGAGTCTCCGCTGGGATGTGGATGGAAAAAGATGATATGTTGTGAGTATGGGATGTGCGGTTTTCGACCACTACTGAATACGATGTGGGATGGGGTAGGATGAGAGATGGGTTTGGGTTGAGGGCAACGCCTGGGCGCCTAAAAACGGGGCGGGCTGCGGATCGGGCCGGGAGGATGAGCGGATGCTCAATCCTGGTACGGCGTACGCAATGGGAGTCCGAGCCATGAGAAGGAGGCGACCTGGAACAGCCAAGCGCGAAGCAAAAGGAGTGGGTGGGTGGGACTCGAAAAATGAGATATAAGGTGGAGGAGGAGCTGAGGGAGCCGACGAGGGAATAAACCAAGAATAGTTACATGCATAAGCGCTAGACTCTTGACAGTCTCTTGTCTCCCACTAAGCGGGCTCGCCTCGTCACCACGCAGCGTCGGTGAGAGCTGGTTCGAGATGCTGAATACGCGCGTACCCCCGCGGTGAGCGGACCCTGATCCTGTGCGACACGTCGAAGAACTTCAAAATGAAAATATGGCTCAACGCCTTCTACGTACCCTTGTGAGTTCAGAGTATTTGACGATGGCAGTGGGACGACCTCTAAGTCAACTCATTCAGCGTTTCGGAGACTTTGGTCGCAATTCCGCATACGTCGCTCCCCAGATGCCACGACTTCTTTGTATCCGTCTTTCGTACGCGCCGCAAACAAATCCGCAGGACCTGGGTGGTTTCCATGTCATCGTCTAAACGCGTCCTCTGCGTTCTTGCACAGCAGGGTCGTCTGGGACTATATTATCATGGGAAGCACCCTCCACGGGCGTGGAGCTACAGATGCGTCTCGAGACTCTACATCGGATCCTAGAGGCGTCGGGGCACCGTCGTGGGCTGGGAAACGATATCGAGATACTCGCGAGCGCGTGCGAGCCCCCCGCGCCTGCGCGCACCGTTTCCTTTTGGGACTTATGATCAGTACTAGTGTGTGCTCCCCGCACTCACCTCCGAGGTAAACCGCTTCTCCACAACTGGTTTTCTGGCACTCACGCTGTTACCTCCAGACCAGGAGCCATCACGACCAAGTCTGGCTGTTCTCAGTCTCCCATCCTTGCTGAGTCGATGTCGAGCCGTCATGGTGGGAGCCGATGAAGCTCTGCGCGGTCCAGGGGATGTCTCGTTTCCTCGCGCACACGCACGAGATGGGCTGCTCTAGGAGGAGGAGGAGGTGTTGCGCAAACTTACGTGGGTCGCTTAACACGTATATCCGCCGCAGATCTTCACGTGCGGCCGTCGCCGGACCTGAGCCACTCCTGAGCCTACAGTAACACGCGGATTCGCCTCAGGCGTGGCGTGTGCGGCTGCGGCTGCAGCAGGCGGGTACAAGCTCGGCGTGGTACAGAGGCGCGCGGGGTCCCGCTTTTGTCGAAGCGTGGGTCTACCTACAGGACCTGAGTGCACAGCACTGCCAGTGCGCGGAAGGAGGTGAGATGAGAAATAGGTCTTCGGTGCCGCGGGACTCTGGATTCTACAGTGCTGCTCTCAATTCGCATACTCTTCGGACCGTCGAGCCTTACAGAATCCCGAATAAAAGAGCTAGATTCTACAATCGATACATGAGCGGCGGGCGACAAAGGGGGGGCTATCTACGATGGCATCAAGGTAGGTAGTGCAAAAGCGATTGTACAGACGAGATACAGATAGATAAGGGAAACCGAAATCCGGATACTAAGATGCAGTCAGCGCAAGGTAGCGAGCTCGGGTTCTGTTCCCAAGCTTAAGCCGGCGATTTGTTCTTTCTGCCGCTCCTGCGCAGTGGCGCTACGGGCTCGACATCGGCCTTGACGCGCTTCCGCGACCGACTCGCGTCAGCCGCGCCTTCCTCTTCCCTTCCACGTTTCCTCGACGCACCCGCCGCCTGCGCGGCCAGTTTCCGCCGGAACTCCGCTACGTGCGGGGGCGGCTCCTCGCCCTCTGCGCCCAGATACGTGAAGACCTGCCCGCCCACCATCACGGAGTAGGGGCCCAAGTCCTTCAGATCGGGCTTGTAGAGCCTCGACTCGTCGACGTCTTGGCCCTCGTAGAACCGGTCCTCGAACGCCACTTCCGGGTCGTGTCCGAGGAGCCACTCCTCGATCAGCGTTGGGCGGTCGCCGTACCACAGCTGCCGGGTCTTGTTGGGGCCCCGCGCCCACCAGGCACGTATGCAGCGTGGGAAGCCGTGCTCCTCCACCACGTTGTATCTTTCGGACCCGAAGAGGCGGGCCATTTCTGGGAGAGGGAGAGTCAGTACATAGAGGGTGAGGGTGTGGGGAGCGCGTGCGTACCTGGGTCCTCGCATGGTGGAACTTGGTCGAAAGGTAGAGGGCGGGCGGGATAATCAGACGGCTGAACTCGTGCGGAGGCCCTGTACTTCTCCGCGCGCGTGGTCTGGGCGACGATTCGCCGGAAACGCGGGATATCCGGGTGTTTACCGAGACGCCACTCGACTAACATGTCTTCGAGCGTCTTGTAATGCACGACCGTCTCGCCGGATTCCGCGCATTCTTGACGGACACCGGGCGTTCGCGCCTTGCTGGCGTACATCCCGAAAAGCATCTTCAGCGCTACAGGGGAATGATTAGCTGGATCCCTAAGCATGGGCGTCGCACTGGTACCTCGAAGCTCGCATCTCGGGAGCGATGGATAATCGACGTCGACCGGTGGGTCCAAAGGCCATTTACCGGCCTTGCGGGAGACGGACTCGCCCTTGATAAAGCGAAGCTCGAATGGAATATGGTTGTGGAAGCCAGCCAGCCACTCGAAGACCAGATCGTGGGCCGTTTCGTATACGGCGATCTCCATCTTCCTCTTGGGTCTGGCGGTGTCCAGTCTTATCCAGCGTTCGACCACGCCGGGCTTGACATCAAGGTCGCACCCGAAAGTCGGATAGAGGTCCCCATCGAGCACGGGATTGATGAGAGCTGGGGGGGGGGGGGGGGGGGGAGTCCGAGTTAGTGTGGCCTTGGAGATCGGGCGACGGAGAGGGCATACCGGCTCTACGACTCGGCGGCCCGTTGTATATCTTTGTCAGAACTCGGTCCTCCTTGTAGGGGGTCCGGGAAGTAACCTCCACCTTGCCAACGACAAACAAGGGCTAGCAGACGGACATGAGAAGGAGATGAGTATCATATGAGGAGGCGTACCCGGACTCTGATTTCAAGTTGCCTGTCACTCTGACTGTGTCCTTGAGAAAGGTAGGTCGAAACCATGGGGCGCATGGTATCCAGAATGGTGTCGACATCTGCATTGATATTGCTCTGGAGAGTTTTGTCAAGAGCTGGGTTCATTTTGATTGAATTGGCGAGTGCGATATTCCAGAGGGGGGATTTTAAGGAATGGCATCGCTTGAATCCAGTTAGCTTTATACTATATCCTTACGCTTTGGCCGTCAGGTTTCGGGCCAAAGCACAAGGCGAGCTAAAGTAAGGGCCCGGCCAAAGTGTAGCGCGGTTCGCAGTGCTCATAACAATAGGATTTCCTATCAGGATGAAGCGAGTACTGGTGCTGAGGTCAATTGTGAACGAAGCACTTGGAGAGTCTTCACAGTTCGAGTAACGGAAAGTTGACGGAATGATCGCTGACAAGTCGGTCACATTTTGGTCACATTGATGGCAGATCTCGCTTTGACCGAACTTTGACCAGCCAAAGCCAGCGCATACAATCGCAAACCAGGGACTCTTGGATCTTTGCAATTGAACCTGGAAACGGGGGTTCGCGGATTCAATTCATGCAAAGGGTGCTAAATAATATCGAAAGTCGGCTTCTCCAGTTTGCGCTCCAGCTCCATCTCCGAGTCATTGTAGCGGTTGTCTGCATCGTACCAGAAACCGACGAGCTCTTTCTCACCCAGGAACTTTTCAGATTCTCCCTCGCTGAAAATTAGGCGTGCAAACTCCCACTCCTCTCCGATGAACGCAAGGTTGCACCCAAACGATTCCTTGTCGCCCTCGCTCGCGAAGAACGAGGTCGACTTCTTCTCTGCGATATGTGCGTCCAGGTCGGAGGGCCTATAAAACTCAACTCTATAAGGAATCTGCTCAGGTATAGATCGGACGACGCACCTGGCTAAGACCTTCAGCACTTCCGCTCCATGTGCCGCGTCCACCAAAAAAATGTTATGCGAATCGTACTCGGACAGCCTCTCCCAGCGGTCGTAGTCGGGGTGGCCCGCGCGGCTATACTTGTCTACCATCGCCAGGCGCTTGTATCGCTCGTTCGCCGCAGGCCATCCCGACTCTGGATCGATCTCCGCGAAGGTGTGCGCCGCCCAGAGTCCTTTCGCGCAGTGAGTGCCCCAGTCGTACCGGTTCACCCAGCATACGCGGGGATTTTCTGTACGCGTTTCCCAGGAGACGGAGCGAGCGAGGAGGAGTAATTCAAGCGGGGAGTCGTAGGATGAATGATATGCGATCCAAGAATCCTTGGGCATATCTGCGAATCCGTATCCATTCACTTTTGCGAGCTGCAGGGTAGATGAGTGCGGAAGGACACAGATACAGAGAATGAAATCTGATACCTTCCAGACTCCGACCTTGGCGGGAGCGCGGTAGGTGTAGCCCTGGGTTAGAATAGTCCCGCTGGCTTCGGCTTTGTCGTGGTCGGGGGTCGGGAGATCATGACCTGGATTGACAAGTCCTTCCAGCAGGGACGCAAGTTGCCCCCAGATTAATTCGCCTAGAAAAACGACAGTCAGGCAAGACGTGGATACAAAGAACTGGAGTAATTATACCCGATGTTATGGTAAAAGTTCCTTGGAGTTCAGTGACCACTGCAGGCTTGGCGTCCTTCCACTCGGGGTTGGGACGATAATCTGGTCCAACCGGCCGCAGCTCCTTCTCTACCAAGCCCGACTCGCGCTGGCCGAACGCGATCCATTCAAGCGGTTCACCTGTGAGCTTCCAGCTCCTCCAGTCACGGCTGCTCTTCAGCTCCTTCACCGCCGCGAACACTTTACACTCGCGTTTGTGTCCGGCGTTCCACGCATTTGTTTGGCATTCCTGGAGGACAATGCATAAACCTGACGCAGATCAGGTGAAAAACGCGTACCTTTCCGCAGTATGAGGCACCGAGACAACGTGAGCACCGAAGTAGGCTGATCTTATCGGGATGTTCTTCCTTGCCGCACGCTTTGCATTTCTGAGCTGAATCGACTGGGGTTTCGCTCTCGATATCATCGCTGATTCGGAGCAAAGTCTCCAACCCGCACGGGAAAATCTTTAAGAAGAGAAACGATTAGCATTGTCTCCCTGAACGAGTCCCACGACACTCGCACCTTGACGAATTTAGGATGCTCCAGACGCAGCCCGTAGCTACCGTCGAGGAAATAGTGTTTCTCTGCATACATCACAGCAATGGTCGAGCCAATTTTCACGTTCTTGAAGTCGAAGCTTTTCTTGTCGTCAAAGTAAAACGCCACTCGCACATATTCGCCGTCTTTGTCTTTGACGCCGAGGACGACGCGAATCGGGGAGCTCTCATCTTCCACGATCTCTCCAAGATAGCACCAGTGATGGCTCGGCGGGTTTTCTTCCTTCTTGGAGTATGCTTTGTAAGGCGCGCAGTGCTTGTATGCGGGGAAGAATTTGGGATGTCGCAGATTCTTCGCCTCAAACTCCTGGCACCTGGGGTCTCGGCGTTCGGGCCCAAAATCTGGGGGCGGGGGCTTGTACTGGCGTCGAGAATTCATATGGAAATCGATGGAAGGATGTGGAAAGAAAGCTTAGAGGTTGGAGGGAAAAAATGACGCGTCAAATCGCGCACACGTGATTTTAGTGTAATTACATAATCAGGCGCGGAGCGGAATCCGGATATTGGTTTGCACTTGCGAAGCAAAAGGCGATCCCAAGGAGAGCACGTTCTCTCAGTATTCAGGGAAAAGTAACTATCTGAACAAGGTCACAGCACAACTCCCGACAGCAAAAATGCCAATCACAAGTCCAATTAGGGCGCTGTTAAACAAAAGGGTTCAGTCTGCTAAATCTAAAATATTACGGTCAAAATGTGTATAATAATCGCAAAAGAAAGGATGTATATATATGAGTCCCGGACCATGGGTCCTTAACTTTGAACCCCCGCATTCTGCTTCTGCACCACAAATTTCCTCAGGGCCGCCTTCAGCACACTAGCATGTCCGGCTTTGAAGTACGGCGGTTCCACATCCGTGTCATAGGCCTCGAGAAGTCCTCCGACCGTTCGAAATCCACGGTTTCGCAGATGTTGTCGAAGTTCCGCACCGATCTTGAAATTCTCCAGTGTCGTATGTGGCACCAGACGTCGAGTATCCTCGTCGATACGTAAGAGGCGCTTCGGGAATTTGGACCCTTGGCCGATCCCCCCGTGACCGCCTTGAATCTCGGATCCACCTCCGGACCCGCCATAGCCGCCTTTCAAAAGTAATGAGTGTCGCATCAACGAGATGCTGAATCTGGAATTAGCTTACCGGTAATCATCCGAAAGCAGCTCACTTCCTCTAAAACGAGGTGTGCTGCCTCACCTAGGCCGCCAAGGCCACCTGCATGTGTCCCCCATCCGCCTGATCCTCCTATGCCGCCTTGAAAAATCTAAAGTGAGGACGACATCCCAAATGATGAAGGGCAGGCATACCAAATAGAGCAGGAAGGCTTTCTTCTTCAATAGTTGTCGCTACTTCTTTCGCAGCCTGTTGTTGTAATTTTGTCTCTTCAGTTGTTCCAGCGAGGCCAAATTTTGAGCCCCCCGGACCACCCACACCACCGGTACCTCCTGAAAAGAACAGTGAGCAGTCTGCGCCATCGAGAGAACCGGAACATACCCCGAAGTACACGAAACCGATACGCGTCCTCCACCCAAATTCGAGGTGCCCCTCCGAATCCACCATCGCCGCCTCTGTGACCACCTTCTCCACCGCCCCCTCCTGTCCCGCCTATGAGGTTCGATGTTCGATGAGCACAAACAGCTTCGAACAAGTTGTAGACCTACCCGATATAGCGGGGGTGAAATCTCCTTCCGTATCTGCGCTTCCTATCGTTCCGAGGTTTTCCAACAACATCGTGTTTAAAGCCCATTTCAGTTCAGCAATATGTCCAACTTGGAAGCCCAACGCCTTCAGCGAGAGATCGCCTACGTCGAGGAGAGAGTCTGCCGTCTCGTATCCGTATTCGTTGAGGAGGTCACAGATCTCTTCGTCGAGGTGGTATTTTGTACAGAAGGTGTCTGCATCCAGATCCGGCACGTCGGCCTTCGATGCCTCATTAATTGACGTCAATGGCCTCGGAAAATTTGAGCCTCCACCGATTCCGCCGGCGCCGCCCATGCCAACTGTGATCAATTTGAGATTAAAATTCAAGTCCGGAATCCTTTACTATGGAATGACTTGCAAGTTTGAGTTTCGGAGCTGCCTCCTGGATAGGTGAGGTCAATGAGTGCATACATTACAGAGTTATTATGCGTACCGTGAGGGAGTTTATCTGTTCTGAATTGCATCATCGCGAGGTGAGTGTTCGTTTCGGTCGCCTGGTGGTATGATATATACTGTGGAATCGGAATGAAAATACGGTGCCGATACAGCTTTGTTACAGCGGTACCGGACAGGAATCGCCCGCCGTTAGAACAGCGTCTCTGTCTTCCGGCTCTGTGGGTGTATCAGTGCCCAGTTCAATCAAATGCAAATGCGATTCAGAATGGCCACTATTTGTCGACCTTGTCCCCTAAACACTGCCATGAGAGCAGTGGAGTTTACAGCCCCCGAACTGACATAAAAATACGATAGAACCGATGATATAGGAACGACCTCAACGTGGGATCCCAAATTAAGGAATTTGACTGGGGCAGTGTTGATCTTGTGGGAGCAGCCGTTGGTGAACTTTGAAGGCGAAAAAAGTGTTTTGCAGTACTAGTGTCGGGTTCCCAGATAACTGGGGTGAACAGAGCAAATTATTATTCTGGGAGCTATGTTATGCATGGCGGGACGACAAAGCTGATACCGTGAAGCGGGGTACAGCGGTCCCGCAACAGCATGCTAAATCTGACAGGCAGGCGGAATTGAGGCAGGACGGTGGACGTGGCGGGCGAGCATAGCAGGACGAGAAGAGCAAGTGATGGCTGTGGGCATTCAATGCTTCCCACGTTGCAACGATGGGAACGCTGACAAACTGATGGCAGATGATCATGATGTGCCAGGGGTGACACGAACTGTCACAAATCTCGCTTTCTTCCGTGCCACCAACGTCGTCGCGAGAGCGATTGAATTTGCTGGCTTCACTACCTGTGAAAACTCTTTGTTCCTTGGTTTGTACTCTGACTTACTCAAAAGTAACAGAAAGATTCTGTGAGAGGTTGGGACTATTTATCTTGTTTGACGCGTTTTTTGTCACTAATCTCTCCAGTCTCTAGCATCTGCGTGCCAAGGAATTCTCGGCTTTTCTTAAAATCACATTTAATTTGCTGGTAAGATACCCTCTCCCGGCGTTCCGTGTTGTATCTTAATTGCATTATAGGTCATGTTCGAAGAAGAGCTGGAGGCGCGCCTCGAGAAGATCTCTGCCGATATCGAAAGACAGAAGGAAGTCTTGGAAAGGCTAGAAATCAGTAGAATCCTCGTCCAACGCCAGCTGAACGCTATCCGGGATCCTGTGGCACGGCTGCCACTCGAAATCTCGTCTGAGATTTTCATTCACTGCCTTCCTCCCCACCCCGAACCCAGTGCTCATAATATTCCCATGCTCCTCCTGAACATCTGCAAAGCATGGTCCGACATCGCACTATCCACCCCCGTCCTGTGGGCTGCGATTCGTGTCGTTTTCCCCCGCGCCCAAGGCTTTAAAGAAATCTTTGGAGTCTGGCTTCAACGCGCGCGCAATCGACCCTTGTCTATCTCGCTCCATAAAACATTCGAAGAAGACGTGGCAGCCATCGTTTTTCGACACAGTCACCAGCTCAAAAACCTTGAAATATATCATGAAGAACACGATGAGCCTGACGATGCAGTCGAAGGCCCCGACGAAGTCCTTCTTTTGGGAGGGATAAGCGTGGGTCCATTCCCGCTGCTTCAGACATTGGTGATCCGTGGCAATTCAGGATACCGGCAGGGATACTGGTGTTACCAGATTCTAGATTTGCTGCGACTTGCTCCCAACCTGGTCCACTGCGCCTTTGACCAGATGTATCCTGTATACAATGTTTCGACCACCACGGAAAAGCTGGTGCTTCCGGCTTTGCGCCACCTGGCCTTTGGACGACAAACCGATGTCGACACGGATGACGAAATTCTGACCTGCTTGTCGTTACCTAATCTGCAGACCCTATCCCTGCCGCTGGCCGAGATCAAGGCCGATGAACTTGTCTCCTTCTTGAAACGATCCTCGCCCCGGCTTCATACTCTTGCAATAGGTTCTATGGGGTTTGTACACTTCCCGAGGTTGGAGGAGTGTCTTCATCTCGTCCCCACCCTCATACGACTCGAGCTATGGGGAGGTCATCTTCTCGTTGGGAATTTGGTAGCCGCTTTGGCAGAATCCCCATCGCACATGCTCCCCAACCTACGCAGTCTGACCATTCACCTCTACTCGGAGATCGATTCCGCGGCCGTCTTTTGGATGACCTTGCTTGGTGCGCTCTCAGCACGTCGGACCCAAATCACCAACGTCGAGATCGTACGCATCTCGGAGGGGATTCCGCCGCCCGATGATGAGCTCTGTGCTGCATTCGGCCGATTGGGAGCAAACGGGATGGATATTTACATCGGGACTGAACGGAATGATCTTTCCTTCTGACTTTCGGTGTCATCTAGTCCCTGCCCATATGATGCGGTGTTTATTCAGTTCCATGGGAATCCGTGCTGTATGTGTGACGGAATTTACGGCGAACGACGTGCGAAACAGGTCGGGCGAGAATTGGGCAAGCTTATTGCCAATCGTTACTAGGAACTCAGGATGGAACACGCAACCATGCGCCGATATAGCGCCGATATCCATTTTGGGATTTTAAAAAAATCTTAACTAATTGATATACAAAGTGGTCCACGAGCAAATAGATCCTAGATTGATATTCCAAACCCTTCGGTCAACCAAGCTATGTATACAAAAAGATATCTTCGAATTTCTTCCAGACCTGTGCGCCTTTAGTTTCAAACTCTACATTCTGGTGATAAATTTCCTCAGGGCCGCCGTCAACACACTAGCATGTCCGGCCTTAAAATACGGCGGTTCCACATCCGAATCATAAGCCTCGAGAAGTCCCCCCACCGTCCTGAATCCATGGTTCTGGAGACGTTGCCGAAGTTCCGCCCCAATCGCAAAATTCTCCAATATCGTATATGGCACCCGACGTCGAGTACCCTCGTCAATAGATAAGAGGAGTTTTGGGAATTTGGAGCCTTGACCGCCTCCCCCGTGACCGCCTTGTCTCTCGGATCCACCACCTGGTCCGCCGTAGCCGCCTGTATATACATATAAAGGCAAATTGCATCGACGGCATAGTATCGATCCGATTAGCTCACCAGTAATCGTCTGAAAGGCCCTCACTTGCTCCAAAGCGATATGTGCCGCCTCACCTTCGCCACCTTCGCCACCTGCATAAGTGCCCCATCTCCCTGATGTTCCTGTGCCGCCTACGGAAATCTCGAAATGAGTGTCAAATACTAAGGGATGAAGCCAAATATACCGGATAGAGCAAGAAAACTCTCGTCATTCACTGCCACGACTCTTGTTGCAGCCCGTTTTGGGAATCTCGCCTGTTCACTTGTTCCACTGTGACCGTGGTTCCGGCCCCCCGCCCCACCTGTACCACCGGTTCCGCCTTTACCGAACAAGTGAACAGTCTGTGCGCGTCGACAGTCCGGAATGACGTACCCCAAATTTCACGAAACCGATGCGTGTCCTCACTCTGAATTTGAGGTGCGCCGCCATATCCACCATTACCACCTGTCTGACCGCCATAACCACCGCCACCTCCCGTCCCTCCTATGCGATTCGAGAATCCATTAGCACAGATATGTTTTAGAATTGTCCACGTACCGAATATAGCGGGGGTGAAATCCCTTCTCGCATCGGCGCCCCCTATTGTTCCGAGGTTTTCCAACAACATCGTGTTCAAAGCCCATTTCAGTTCAGCGATATGGCCAACTTGGAAGCGCATTGTCTTCAACGAGTGGTCGGTGGCGTCGAGAAGGGAATGTGTCGTATTGAGTCTGTTGTTGTGGAGGAGTTGGTGAATCTCTTTGCCGAGGTGGTACTTTGTACAAAAAGTGGCTGCGTCCAAATCCCGCACGTAAACCTTCCAAGCCTTGTCGATTGACGTCAGGGGCCTTGGGATATCCTCGCCTCTGACGGTTATACCGGCGGCGCCAACGCCAACTGAGGTTACTTTGGATCAAAAGTCGGGAATCCTCCTGTCAAATGACTCACAAGTTTGAGCTTCGGAGCTGACTCCTGCGTTTGGAGTCAGTGTTGTGCACGAGATAAGGTCATGCATACCAAGACGATGGGTTTTCTCTCTCCCAGATCTCATCAAGAAGCCTAGGTGGGGGGTTCGTCCTGTTCTTATTGCGGTATGATATATACCTAGGGAAGAAGGATAAAAATACGGTACTCAGATATGGAAGACACACCTCTGTTACGGATGATAATCATCCAGCATCATCGGGCCTTCAGAAAGTTGCCTCTCCTTCGTCTTTGAGGGTAGTGCCCAGTTCATTTATCATTATCTCGAGATGTGAATGGCCGCAACCTACCGACCTCGTATGTCTTCCACCAAGAAAAGGGTCCAGTGGACAGGAATAGGACTGCGCCACGACTGACAGTCAATCTGCCGTGACTGACTTGGGTTCTCCCGCAGGAGCCTCAGGCCGCATGGAGCAACAAAATCGTTTGTATGGCCACGTCGAGTGAGCGAGCCTTATAAACCGACCGTATACCGATCGTTTTAGGGTCTGAGTCGGTATCTGAGTGCTGGCTACAAATGGGGGGAGGCGGAGAGGGAGGCGCCAGTTGAGAGCACGAGGTCATGTAGAGAAGCACGATGCGTCATCTTTAAGCGCCTTTCAGAGCAACAAGTGGCGTCCCTTGCCAACTTGCCGCGGTCGTAGTCGTTACTATACTATATAGCTAGATGAGAGACCCTCGGGTGTATTTGCCTGATTTTGAGGAATTCAGATCCGGAGAGGTGGGCCGAGTAGCTCAACAATAGTACCTAGACCCATTTCGGTCCAGATTGTGAGCAAATATCCGACAGGTTGCCAACCGAACGAAGGAGGAGCGTTTGGGAGTGAGGGTTGGGAGGCTTCTCGGAGTTCTCCGGGTTACATCAATCCCGGCCCGGTCCCTAAACGGGCCGGGCGCCGCATGCTCAAGGGAATTACTTGGTCAATATTTATCGACTGTTAAGTAAATTATTTTTATGTGGGAAGACGACTCTGGCAGAGAATGTGGAGCTTCATTGAGCAAAATAACGGGTGTTGGACGCGTCAGAGTCCGGTAACATCATGCGAGCATCGCGCTCACAAAAATCGGCCAATCAGAGCCTCAATGTGCTTAATCCTTCCTATTGATTATGATGAAGTATTGTACTTACATATTAAGCATAATATGAGTATCTGTATCGTTGTTACCCGGAGCTCCCTCGATGAATCTGGGTCGAAGGGCGGAAGGAGAGTATGGTAAGACTCGTGAGAGTCGTGAGAACCACGAGGCCTAAGAATCCACCAGACAATGGTTTGGATGCTCCACCAAATGGGAAAAAAAGAGCACCGATGGGAAAAAATGACGACCAAAATGTGGCTGGGGTCGCTGCTTTATAAAGAGTGAGCACCACGACACAGGCTCGTGTATAGACGCTTACGACGGTGATTGTTTCTGCCTACGCCATTATCTGTGAAATCCGGTGAGACTCGTGAGCCTCAACGAAGAGCCGACCAGAGATACTTTGCAAAGAGGGCAATAGCTCGTCAAGCAAATTGTCCGGATAGCGGCACAACAGTATGACAACTTGGTTGGCAAACAAATTGTCAATTACCCGAGGACCCTGGCCGTCACCACCACGGCCACCAGCGGCGTCGTTGCTCGCCCCTCCGCCGGCTCCTCCGACGCCTCCTTGCATTGGGGGTACTACGAAGGAGGTTACGAACGAGAATTATTTAATCAATTCCGCTCGCACCGTGGAGGAGTATGCTCTCGTAGACAGGCAATTCGGGCATCATAGTATGAAGTGAATAGACGCAGGAGATGGTCAGCCCGAGAAAGAACGGAGAGGATGCAAAAAAAAACGGCGGAATGAGGCCAGAAGCTTCTTTATATGGAATACACCCACAACGGGGATACTGTCATAATCACCATTTTGAAAGCGCCTGTATGCTATGTCTGTTATTTGATCTGTCATGTTTCGGTGTTCAACACGGCTATCTGCACGGAGATAATTTCTTGAATCTGGTTCTACGCACCCTAATGTTCTGCTCAAAGGGAAGTTCTAGGAAGTTCTTCTCGCCAATTCACGACCCGGATTCAATGAATGGGAGCCGGGATCTTGAGGCCCCAAACCGTGGCCCGGTGCTGCACTACAACGTCAACATTGAATAACAAATAAATCAATGACGGCTTGAAATTTACCTTTTGGGGGATGTTCAGAGCCCGAAGCGATTCTATTATACGATTCCAACGGATCCAGGACAGCCGCAATACGTAGAGTGATGTCCGATGTCAACTCGGTCTCCGGACGTGAAACACCATATCTTTAGCGCCCTTCCACGCTATAAAGTGCCACCAGTATTGCCGCGTCAGCTTCAAGAAACCCCGTCCAGTCGAATTCCGCAGGTCTGAAATTTCAGACTAGAATCGATCCAGAAAACCGATGGAAGGCGATGTAGAAAGTGAGTTCTACTAGCGTTTATTGCTACAAAAAATCACTTACATCCGTTCGCGGAAAGGCGGAGGGCAGAAGATATCCGTCGACGGGAAGATCATTTCCGTACCGACTTTAAACGTGGTCGATTTTTGCAAGCAGTATCGCCTCAGTGACGGCATCCTTGAACGTCTTCAGAGCGAGAAATTTGAGACGGCGGGGGCACTTCTCGAGGTAGCTGAGGGCAATCTGGAGAAAGCCGGGTTCAAGCAAGGACAGATTGCGGAGCTAAAGAGAGCATTAAGAGAATTTTTGTCAACAAGGATGGTAATTGCACCGGCACCGAACTAGGAGAGCGTAATTACCGTATCCCCTTTGTATCCCCTGCCCAAAAAAAAAGATGAAAAACATCACTGATCAACAGTGAACACCGCTGCTAAAATTTGTCATTGACCGAGAGCTCGCAAGCGACATGGAAGTCAACGACACCAAGACTGCACACAGCAGATCACTGCATCCGAGAAGAATACGTACGGTTCCAGCACCTTTATCATTGACAAGGAACAGCTGTAAGAAATTCCTGAAGTGGAGACGGCAGCGTTTCGGGCTTCGTCGCGGGATTGTGACAGTTGGGAACAGGTTGGTCCCGGGCGCTCAGATTCATTGTGTTTCAGCTATTTGCAGAAGGTCAGAGCGCCGCGGTCCTGTAAACCTCTATAGCCGAAAAAAAATAATCACCGCAGTACGTTACAAGACTGGTGGCGTGGGGATCGGTGGCATCGTTGTTGGCCTATCCCGGAATATCATCATATGCCGCAATGCTTGGTCCTTGTCCATCCAGAGGCGCCAAAAAAGTACAATTGATTACAAGTTTTCATGCCAACCTAGACGGAGAAGAGAAACTTCGTTCCGAATCGTCCGGAGCGCGCAAGCGCTTGAGCCATCTGGGAGTGACCAACATCAGCTATACGACGCGATACAGTACAAAAAGAAGCTCCACAACCCACGTCCTAAGCTGTTGAAAGACCAGATTGATCATTGAGTGCAAGAGGAGGTCGGAACTGTAAAATCATACACGATGTGGACCGATGGGTGGGGACCCATCCTAGTGTCCGGGGTCCGGCCCCAACTTTTCTTAAAATCGTCAGATGTTTTCTTTCTGTGAACGGAATTTCATGATTCTTGAATCATCTGAAAGTCCACCTCATGAATAGCCTCCCCCCGAAGTAGCTTGTCATAATCTGAATGGGTAGAAAAGATATTCACGAATCGAGTTTAATGGGCCATCAGTCCGAAATTAGAATCCGGTTGATCACATCAAAGCTCGTGGAAGGATAAATCAGGGCTTAGTATAAGTTCTCAACCTATGTAGCTGTATGGCTCCACTTTTGCTCATTTTAACAGTGAGCAGAATGTCATTGTGAATCCCAGAAAAAAATTGGGGGTTTGTGGTTGGATTCACTACAGGAGAAGTCAAGGACCCCATAACTCGCTTTTGTCCCCATACGGTAACCCGTGTACGGGATTACCGTTCCGACCTCCTCTTGATTGAGTGAGTGAAAAGGCAGTCCGACCGTGACCGTGATGACGGTGACGGCCGATCAGCTCGGCTGTGATTGCCAAACATGGTTCACACCTCGACAGCCAAGGACAACTACAGCTAGCTACAGTGTACTAGCGGCGGTTAAACGGCGGAGGTTGTTCATCCCGACCTATCGACTACTGCAGCTCTGCAGTTCGATGCGACGTGGAATCTGATAGTGACACCGTGGCGCCCTGGCGTCGCAATTGAGCGCCATGGGCGTCATGCTGAAAATAACTTAGCAAGAGCCTAGTAGCGCCTCGGAAACACGGAAACTTCCTGAGCTGTGAAGTTAGGGTGAAGCTCGCTGCTTTATATACGACCGTTAGTTAACGGTGCACGTCTCTTCTTGGGCATGCCCCAACGTCCCCTGCTGTTCCCCCTCCGTTCTCACTAGCAGCATGTCGCAGCACCGGCACTGGAAGCTTTCACGGTATCGAAAAAGTCGCACTAGCCGCGCAATGCACGCACCTTCGCCAGACGAGATATGTGTGCCTGCGCAAATTCATCAACGAACGGGAAACATTGCCGACCCCCCGAATACCGCTCTGAACGCCTTGAAGTTTACATTAGAGACACTTAGCTCTATTTCCAACAACATTCCAATCGGTGGGGGGCTGAGCAGTGTCATTGACACTTTCCTGGCTGTTATGGCACGGATTGAGGTCGGCGATTATCATAGCTGTATTCATCATGCAACTAATCCCATCCCCATCCAGCAAACTTCGGCTAACGCACAAGGTCTTGCTCAACTGGCAGGAAGAATACAGCTTCTTACGCCCATTATCGTGTCCGAAACTGCGAGCCCGCCCAGTAAGAGTCGAATCGTGGAAGCTCTGGAACGGTCAGCCACGACTCCACTGCGATATATGATTTTACTTACCTCCAGGTTCAGGGAATTACAATCAATCACGAAGGACTTGGAGGCTTTCGGATCGCGAGGGAAGCTCCAGCAGTTCTTCAACAGCTCCGAGAACGCGGCATGTCTTGCAAGACATAATATGAGTCTCATGCAGATAGTTTCTACTGCGACGGTACGCTCTCCCCTCCGGAAACATGCTCCCAGTTTCTTAATTGCATAAATAGCTTGCCAACGTCCACGACGTTCGCGAGATTTTGAAAAATGCTGAAGTAAACTTCAACTCCTCCCAGCCCATGAAAAGAAGACCAGGTGAGTCTAGCCGTATTTTCTGAGCTCCCGACTCAATTCATTGTCGCAGAAGTTGGGATGCGAGATATCACCGGTGAGTGCAGTTTCTATCCACGAGAATTGAACTCAACTTTGTACGCAGGAGGGTTTGGTGGTACCGGGGCCTACGCCCGATTTGGTGGTGAAGGAGGAGAGGGTGAAGGGCCGCGACTCGACATCGAGCATGGCGAGAATTTGAAATTCGGCAAAATTTCTGGTGAGTGAATACTGTTTGGCTCGACAAGTATATGTCCACTCACCACGCACAGGTGGGACAGGCGGCGCTGGCGGAGCAGGGGTCGAGGTAGGCGGCAAGGGCGGGACTGGCAAAGGTCCAGTGATCGTATTTCGCAGGAATACGATTTTGGTTGCTGACCCGAAGCGGGCTCAGGGTCAGCAGATGGACTTTCCACTATTGTGACCATTGTATTTCTATTTTATGAGACATCAGTAAGTCGCGAGAGTGACTCGGGCTAGGATAGCAGAAGTCTTGAGTCAAGACACGGCCCCTAGAGATGCACGAGAATGGATGACAGGCTGTGGAGATATTTGGCAGGTTCGAGGCAGGAAGGAAGTTTTCATTTGTTCTGACCCGTAGAGGTATGCACCTGATATAGCGACAAAGCACAGTATGGGAAATGCGCCGGCTGTGCTTCATAGCACTGGTAGCAGAAGAGTCACCTCAAGACGGCTGTAAACACAGCACGTGTACACGCCTGTAAAAGTAGTAGTACTACGCGTTTCTCCCCCGAGCCCTCTCTCTGTCTCCCTCCTTATCATCCCCCGCCCTCCTTCTCATGTCGCACTGCTGGTTAGGCAGGTTCTTTCGGAAAGCTCTCAGTCTCTTCGGATGCCATAGCAGCCGTACTGAGCCCGTCTCGTCACACGGCGCTGGCGCGCCACACACCGCACGGGATTCCCTGAAGTCTTCACTACAATCGCTCAGCTCTATGTCCAAGAATATTCCGAATGGGAATGGGCTGAGTAGTGTCAGTGAGCAGCTTTTGGCTGTCGTGTCGCAGATTGAGGTCAGACTCGACCATGGTCAAATTAACGAAGACTGATACCTTGCTGCATCACGATCCAGCCTACTGCCGCCAATTCGAAAGGCTTTATGGACCTTACCGATCATATAAAGGCTCTCACACCAACCGTGGCTGCCAGTGGAATGGGCTTGAATAATGGGTCGTCCGTCGTTGCAGACCTCCAGCAGTCAGAGACACACATCTACCGTGGTCTCGACCCCTGAGTTGACTTGTTACGCGCAGGCGATTACAATCGATGTCGGAGTTTCTCGCCAGCATGAACGACAAATCATCCGTTGCAAAATACAACATGGATCCCACTACTATGCGGAACGGAAATGAAGGTAAGCTACTTCCTGATCGGTCGACTCGGACTTATTGTGATTTATCCTAGAGTTTATTGAGATAGTCAATATCTCAGGTGAGGATGCCTGTCTGTCGGTTTTCAGTCTGTTTAATGCCATATTTAGGAACACAGGGCAGTCCGGGCGGCAATGGACGCATTGGTGGTCAAGGAGGCGAAGGGGAAGGGCCACAACTCGAAATTAATTCAAGTACGCCTTCCAGGTATGGGGAAATTGCCGGTTAGTCTCTTGGAATCTTTTGTAACGCATTTACACACCTTCCAAAGGAGGTCAAGGTGGTCCTGGCGGGGTGGGGGATGATGTTGGCGGGAAGGGTGGGACTGGAAAAGGTCCAGTGATCGTGTTTAGCCGGAAGAGAGCTTCAGGCAAGGAAAGGCTTAAGGCGGAGGAGGTGTAGGAGCCTCCCCGGCAGTCTTTTGTCGGCGATTCAAGTCGTTTTAACCCAAGGCAAGAGCTTAAAAATGCTACTTTTCAAGCTAATCTGAGCCAATCTAATCTGATCTAATCTGATCCATTCCATGTCGGATCAGCTACTCCGAGATTAGATTACCGCTTTGAACTTGGACCTCCAAGGACCCATTCCACTACTACCGACTACATAGCCACCTACCACGGAGTCACTGTAATACGCTGCATGAGAGCCACTCATTTACTCTGTTGTGCTGCCACCCCGATCAGAGCAAAACACCGCTAGTTTACGGACCCCCTGAATCATTGTCCGAAAAACGGTCTTTAAGGCCTGGTTGGTCCCTTTCACGTCCGTGGGACAATCAAGTCACGTACACGCTTATTCTTGAACACGACACGGAGATTAGCCATAGATTATAACACTCTAGATGTCGGACATTTACCTCGTTTCTGACGTTGTAGGCACCGGCTGTCCCGTTCCCACCCCAATCTATGGGAGAGAAAGAAAATTAGAGATTAATCCAGAGTATATACAAAAACACAATGTACGATGGTTGTTGCTCCAACCTTCACCACGACCTGGTAAATTCGTGAGATTTTTCTGGAGCACCAAAGCAAAAATCGTACATACCATTCACAGAGTTCTGAAACCTATCGTGGATCATGGACCTCATTTCATGCTCTGAGACCAGATTCCCGGGTGCCAGTATCGGAGGAAAGATCATGATGGTAACATTGGTTACGTTGAAGTTGCGTTGGTTGGCGTAATTGTTCGCTTGGGTGGTAAACAAATTATCAAACAATCGAGGACCCTCGCCGGTACCACCGGCTCCGCCAATGCCATTTGTAGCTGGTCCCCCATTGCCACCAGTACCTCCTTGCATTGAATTTACTAAGGGAAATAATTATAGCTGTCATCTATCAATCGTTTCAAATCGCACCGTGTATCCCGTGGAATGGAGCCTGAATTGCAGACATCTTGTCATTGGTGGGTGGAAATTCATGAGACATCCACACCTAGTATTTATGCGGTACTGAAAACAGACCGGAATGGGGATATGGTCCAGTTCAACGGTTTGAAGGATTGAAACAGTCACACTGCATTTTGTATAAGTCGACGGTAAATTCTGATCGCGGGATCTGGCTCACAATTACAGTTATTTCTCTCTCCAGAGCATGACCGTCCCATGCTGCAGCAAAAATATAACGAGGTGAATAAGTTACACTGTTTATGCGCTGTCAACCAGTCCCCGCCAAGACCCGGATTGCGGGCTTTCCATGTACAACGGACTCGACTACCCCCGCAACTTCGGAATCCAGGGAAGTCGCACAGTATAGACTGTGCCTTTCCCCATCTGAATCGCCCTCATAGGCGCCAGATGCGGTTCGAGGCGCCTTTGAAATGACAGATTTCAATTACTTCAAGAATAGATGGTAACCATTGAATCAAATACACCTCCTATGAAGGGGTTCGGAACACCAAAAGCGTCAGTCCACCGACGGTTCAAAGGGTTAAAAAAACCCAAGACTTACACTTTCGAATAACTGACCTTGTTTCGTGAAGGACCTACATCCAAGTGTCCGGAATTCCACATGCCGTTAGTGTTGTAAGAGTTGGCGTGTCAGAGACCAAGCCATACGCGGATTGCCAGCCTATCGGCTATGACCGACGACATGATCGGCGTGTCCAATGTCGCCTGTGCCCCGGTGCTAAAGTGGACTATTATAATCCAGTGAATAGGTTCTGGCGGACGGTTAAATGCGCGTAATGTCCGACACCTCAGATCTGAGATCTGTCTGCCAATATTTTCGCCGTCTTCCCCCGCTATAAACTGGGCATAGTTGTGTCACGTTAATTTTCACACCTCCCGGCCTTCAGCGAACGTCTAAAACCGAAACCAACTCAGACAATTGCACCCATGGACAGCGAGTTTGAAAGTGAGCTCTACTTGCCTTTTTCCGCGAACAGCCTTCACGTTTCGTGTAGGCACAGGGCGGAGTATATCCATTGATGGGAAGATCATTTCCGTGCCGGTTTTGAAGGTCGCCGATTTTTGCAAGGAATACCGCCTCAGTGACGATGTCCGGGAGCTCCTCGAAAATGAGAAATTTGAGACAGCGGGTGCACTTCTCGAGGTGGCTGAGGGTAGTCTGGAGAAATCCGGGTTTACGCAGGCACAAATTGGGGAGCTGAAGAGGGCGTTGAAGGAATTTCTGGCGGCAAGAATGGTGATGGGGCCTATGCACTAAAGTCTGCGTAATAAGCCTTCAAAAAATACGAAGAATGCTTTGGAACGGGTGTTTCATAGTGAGACACAGGAAAGATTAGAGTTGACGCTGGATTTTCAACCACACGCGACGAATAACGCAGTCTGAGGGGCATCTTGGAGGAAGTCTGGTAGCAAATTGCTGAGCGCCTGTCGGTGTGTATTGACACTTGACAGTGGTGGCTGATAGTTGTTTATCCCGCTGAAGGCGTCAGAAATGTTGAAACGAAGACAACTTTTCTAAATATTTGGTTTCTCGACGGTTGGGAATCCAAGCTAGCGGAGCGGCATCATCTCCAGCGGCTAATTTCTTTGGGTGTCGTATTAATGGAGAGTAGAGATCCATTGCGATCCATTGAGATGTCCATTCAGCGGGGATTGATTAATTCGCGATGAGAAGGGTTTGAGTGGGACATGTACATGTGGGAGGCTCGGGAGGACAGCCGGGGAAACAGTAAGCCACGCCCCACGGGACAGGCAGGAAAATTCAACGTATATTCCAAGGTGCCAGTTGGGTGCCAGCGTCGTAAGGTAAACACAGGACTACTCGTCAATTCGATCAATGATCTCGGTTTGATCTTCCCGAGGGCCGGCCCGTCGCTTAGTCAGCGCAATCCAGGCACAATCCGCTGTCTGAGTCTCCTCTCGACAGGACCAGTATCCCTTGAGATCTTGGCGTTGGACTCGAAAAGATATTTGCAGCACGAAAAAGCACGACACGG
Source organism: Mycena galericulata (assembly GCA_029289565.1). Taxonomy (NCBI): domain Eukaryota; kingdom Fungi; phylum Basidiomycota; class Agaricomycetes; order Agaricales; family Mycenaceae; genus Mycena; species Mycena galericulata. The sequence goes on along the minus strand of JARKIA010000168.1, from coordinate 255,198 downwards.
ACAATTTGATGGGCAGCCGGGCTTAACAAAACACCGGGATTTTGACCACCCTTGACCTCTGACCGATGGCGATACGAAACCATTACTTGGCCACGAAGAATGTTCCCTAACCTGGCGCGACGCAGCTGGCAGCTAGTGTTTTTAGGCGTGCCACATCCAGCCTTCCGCGACGCCGCCGCTTTCGAGAGTCTCTGCTTCTATCAAGCCTGCGCAGCTTCAAAGTGTAAGAAAACTTGCATAGTCAAACGTTCTCATTGATTTCTCTCTCGCCAGGATTTTTAGCAGGAATCATTTCATATTCTCGAGGTTCTGCATTCAAGATCTCGCGGACCGCGCCCAGACGAGAATCACGGCCCCCGACTGTCTGTGAGGCTGCTCGACCGTCATCTCCATGCAGAGGTCGAGAGCGCGCTCCGAATCGGAACTGCGTGCGGAGCTGACCTGTGCAGCGCACACGCGGTGGAGCACGATGGTCAAGTCCACCCTCACTCGTCCGCACTCTGCCGCTCGTCTGGCCCCTGGGAACAAGAGGCACTCACTGGACATCCTTTTGGCGCATCGGATTCTTCATGGGCATCGTCGAGGTGAGCCACGCCTATCGTGTATTGCAGTATTCAATACTTACAGGCATTCTGAATATATCAGATAAGGAGGTTACCTCCAAGCTTCGCCGTGTTGAATAAGTCCTGGCGTCAGATCCTCGCCGCCTTCCGAGATGAATCCTCGCCGACTAGTATGACTAAATTTCACGTGTCTCGAATCCCTATTTACCTCTTTCATGCCTGACAAGCCCTCATTCTCGATCCTGCGGCCTACTTTGGTGTTTCTTGCCGGCTCAACTACATGTAACGGAGGATGTTTATTATCTTTTTTTGACATGCAATGTAGTTTATTGTCATCGGATTTTTCTAGTAACGCCATCACCTCTATTCCGCCGACAGAAGCTTCCGCGAACGTGAATAGGAGACCAGACCCACGAATGTCATATCGATATCACGCTGTTGATGTGGCGACGAACCAAATGTCGTCCCTCCATTCCCAGAGTCTATGATCATGACCGTCTTGGGCTTCTCAGCAGAGGCGCTATGCGCCTTCTATCTCCCTGCGCCGAGGGTTTGGTCTGCATCACGATATGGGATGGGAATGCGACATAAAAATATACGCCGGGCGTCCACCTCTGGGGCTCATGATCCTGGCAGCGGAGTGAAAGGAAATCGGAAAATCGAGGTAAATACCGACGGGTCATCGTAGCTCCAACCTTACCTGGACGATTCCGGAAGTTTTTATCATATACTGCCTTTCCTCGACCCTTTTAGACGCCGTGCACGAGACCAGAGCCTGGGAAGGGTGGCGCACATACGTACAGACTCCGATTTGGCAGGTGGTCTGCGTGCCCAACAATTTCTCAAGGTTCTGATACCGAAGAGACTCTCCGTCGCGCTCTCCCACTTGTCTAGGCACTGTGCAAATCTTGTAGAGATGCATAGAGTGTGCCCAGCACCCAAAGAGGCTGACTCGCATTCGCCGAGCACGATACAGACGTCCGAACAATGTCCCCCTCAGGAAAACGCAGCCGACCTCTTTCCTGGCCCATATGGTCGAGGGAATGCCCTTAAAGTTGCATTACAGACCCTCAGCTCTGTTTCTGACGATACTCCCGACGGTACCGGACCCACGGCGCTGAGCACCGCCATTGACCCTCTTTTGGCTCTCGTGTCTTCAATTGAGGTCAGACTCACCATATTCATCCCACAAAAACTAATGGTCATCTGCATTCAGCAAAATTCGGCGAACGCGCAAGTTGGCTGCACTGATAGAACTCACGTTCGTAATCGCATCTGAAATGGCACAGTGTTCGCCCTAAGGCCTAAGGCCTTAACCCTTAAGGCCTTAATTAAGGTCTTAAAAATGTTTTGCCCCAGTTTCCCGACCTTAATAAGGGCTTAAATTATCACGTGTATGATTTGTAATTTTCCAATTTTTCGCCGATGTCGACCACAGTCTCACTCCAGCAATATTTCTACCAGGGAATAACCAAACAGAATGTGTCTCACTATCACACCTACTGTAAAGCATGTGTCAAGCATCACCTAGATGGGATGGGAGCAACAATGTCTGACACTCAGACATTTCAACAGGATGGTAAGGAATATTTTCTTGTCCTCATGTCGCTGTGTTAATTTGTCTAGTAGCCTGTGCGGCTGTTGGAAGCACTCGTGGAGAAAAGACAGCTTGGATTAGCCACCTAATTGGTGGGAAGCATAAGGAGGCATGTCCTCATGCTTCACCGGAAGCCAAGGCAGATGCAGCCACACTCGTAAACCTTTGGCGCGCGTGATGTCGGAGGAGTATAGCTATTTCGGCTGCGTTCTATACCGTGGGAATTTTTTTTGAGAAGGCCTTAAAGACCTTAAGAATTAAGGCCTTAAGGGGCGGGCGAACGCGAATTGAGGCCCTTAGGGCGAACACTGAAATGGCATGCACGCCGAGCAAAAGTGAGGAAACCCCCGCTATGTTTCCATTCAATGTCCAACCTCTGCCTCGGTCAGTGACCGACTGCCGAGATCTTTGACTTGACTGACTAGTCGTGGGCAATTCCATGACGAAGGATCTAGAGGCCGCCAGTTCTCTTGGGAAGCTCCAGCAGTTCTTTGACAACACCGAGAACGTGGCGTGTCTTGGAAAACACAACACGAGGCTCACGCACGATAGTCTGTGATACACGGATACTACCACTCATCTACTAGTATATACAAATGGAACAAAGAGAATATAATCAGATTGAACTCCTCTGGGCCGCACTTTGTGCATGTTGGGCTATGAATTTCCTCAAGGTCGCCGTCAGCACATGGACATGTCCAAGCTTGAAGTGGGGTGGTTGGAAATCTGTGTCATGGGCCTCCAACAGTCCTCCCGCCGTCCGGAATCCAACGTCTTGCAGCCGTTTGCGGAGTTCAACACTGATTTTTAGATCTTCTAATTTCGTGCAAGGTACGCGACGTCGAGTCTCTTCATCAATGGATACAAGGAGTTTCGGAAATCTGGAGCCTTGACCTGTTCCGCCGAAGCCGCCTTTGTTGTCCGACGCTCCACCTCTTCCGCCGAAGCCACCTGCACAAAAGAAAATTAAGGTGCATGTAAGATATGAAGATAGACAACTGCCTTACCAGTGATCTTCCTGAAAATCCCCACATCCTCTATCGGAATCTGTGCTGCCTCGCCGAGACCACCGGGACCGCCTGCATTATGGCTCCGGCCACCAGCTCCTCCTGATGCACCTAAGAAAGTTTTGAATTCGTAGTGACGTCTGAAACTACGAAGGTATGCATACCGAAGAGAGCGGGAAAATCCTCCGCAGTGTGCTTACTATCTCCAGTTGAGATCGGATTTTGCGGCGTCACCCCTTCCATGCATCCAGCATAGGCACTTCCCTCACCACCCACCCCACCTTCACCACCGACACCACCTTGAACCAACTTTGGTGAGTCTGCGTGCATCACAAGTATGTAAAGGCCTACCGTGAATTTCACGAAACCGATGGACTTGCTCAATGGCAATCCGAGGGGCCTCGCCAAACCCACCATCGCCTCCCTCCCGACCACTGTTTCCACCGGCACCTCCTGTCCCGCCTACCAAGCTACGAGGTTAACTTGCGAAGAGAAAGCAGTTATGAGGCCCACCAGATACACGAGGCTTGTAAGTCTCTTCCTCGCCCTTACCTCCCAGGGTTTTGAAATTTTCCAACAGCATCTTGTTCAAAGCCCAGTTCAGTTCAGCAATTTGTCCAACTTTGAAGCCTAGCTCCTGGAGACCAAGGTCTCCCACGGCCAGAACAGCAGCTGCTTTATTAAATCCTTGTTCCTCAAGAAGCTTACAGATCTCATCACCGAGACTGTATCGTGTGCAAAATTTGTCTGTTTCCAAATCTGGCAGGTCAGCCTTTAGCCCTGAATATGTCGAACATTCCCCGATGCTGGCTGTTCCTCCTCTTCCACCTGCCTCATAAGCTGCTAACGTTTGGTTCTTTGAAAAAATCTGTACAAACTGATGACTTACGTTGTTCAGTTTGTTGCACATTCTGAGATAGCTCAGTATACTCAACCTCGCCACTGCTTCTTTGCTCAATTCTCTTATCACCAGTTCCTATACTGCATTGAAGTAAAGATTCTAAATCAAATATCTGTAGGCTTACCAGAGGGAGGGGGCTGCTCTCTTCTCATTCTCGGCATGCGAGGTTTGGTTTGTGGCCGAAATAGGGAGCTGTGGTGTGGCCAAGGGGTGTGAAGCGACGATACCACGTTGGTCTAGTGTGTGGTTCTTTATAGAATGATCCGCATCGGACACAAATGACGACTTGACAACGGACTGTTTTAGGAAATAACTCAGACGGCAGGTTGACGCTGGCCCAACGACGGCCCGCACTTCTGACCATTTGCCATCAAGTACATACCATGTCTCGAAGACAAGCCGAGAATGGCTTTTTTTTTTTTTTCGTAAGGCAGGATTCCGCCTATCTCAAATATACAACCGCTGCGACTTGAATGGCACCAACGCTTCTGGTTCAGACATCCGGAATTGCATATTTGGTGCCAGCGAACTATTCCCAATGAATGTGCTCAGACAGCCCGGCGGAACAAGCGCGGCTCAGGTAAAAGGACCCTGCCGAGCTACGTCGCCATGCGACAGAACTGTGCCGAATGATGATGGCACGAAGGTGTCCACCTAAGGAGCCGCCGGTTTCGTTACGTTGACCCTTCTTAGGTAGGTTTCGTAGCAATAGTAAAACCTACCTAAGAAGGCCCGAATACGCGCCAGAGCCAGAGGCTGTTATGTAAGTGTCCCCATTAAGGCAAATTGTGGGCACGCGCTCCCTGCGGCATTCACGCCGAGTCCGCGGGATTTCCGGCCCTTGTGCAGTGTCTGGAATTTTGAGGGAAAATTTTTTCTATTCAAATATAGTCTGCGGGGAAGACACCCAGTATGGGTGTTTTGCTGAGCGGTCATTACCTCTTGTTTTTGATTTTTCGTCACATGAGACCCAATACTGGTCCATGGTTCGAACCTGGCAACCTCCTTTCTTTTACTTCCTTCATAATTTTTTTCTGTGTTGCGGTGGTTGGTGGTACATGTACAGTTTCAGCTCAGAATCTACTTGAATATAGGCTGGGCAGCCCTCTAGCATTCTGTCTAGACCCCTGGAAATTTATCTGATCCATACAGTTGCATTTGTTGTTTCTTTACTGAAACTGTCTTTGCCCTTGTCCGTCTTGTGTTGAGTGCTGCACAAAATAGTGGTAGCTATCTTTGACCCTTGTCTTCATTTTTGTACACTTCTGCAATGGATACTGGCTGGTCTCAAACTGGAAGATTATTCCATTGTGAAATCCCCATAGTTCAATTTCCAAGTCTCATCACCTCTTTCAGATGAAAAGGAAGTGACCCGGAGTAATTTCGATCCCTACAGAATCAAATTTTAGGAGTATTGTGCCTCCCATATGCCTGGGCTCATATTGGACCCTAATTATCAGTAGAACATGTTATATTCAAGTGGGAACTATCGGGTTGTATAGTCTTACCTGAGCTTAGTTGGAGGTGATTTGGGCATATCAGGCTCCAACGTACATAACTACATGTATGCCAAGGCTGATCTGGAGGTCTCGGGACCACAACACACTTTGCTTTGGTTTTCTGTCATAAATAGATCAAAAAAAACACAGCTTAGTATCTGCACCAGGTTCAGATTGGTTGACATGCAAAGTGGAGTTTTCCAAAGTTCTGAATGTCCTCTACTAGTATTCAGAGAACCCGCAAGGTAGTTTCAAAAAAGCGAAATAACCACATTTAGTCCCAGTAATGGGCCGGAAAAATACTTACAATGCATGAGGCTTTAAAAGCCAATGGTACACATCTACTGTAATATTTTCAGATTTATCGGACAGAAGATACACAGGGCAGACATTATTCAAGAGCCCGAACATGGATTTGATGAGTTAGTGCCTAATCGAGACTAACTTTGATGCTGGGAAGATGTGTCGGCTATTAGTCCAAATTGAGACTAAATAGTCCAAATCGGGCACTAAATTTATTCCGGACACCGCACGACGGCCGGATTTCCCGCATCTTCCCACACGGGTGGCCTCCGTCGCGCGCCGGCCGCGGCGCCGCTTTCAATTGGCAGCAGGCCTCCAAATTATTCTTCAACCCATGGGCTGATGTAAGTACATTTTTCTTTCCGAAATTTACGCTGCTGCTGCCCGGAATAAAATCTGGAGGCCTTCGGCATACCAGTGGGCGGCATTCACGCCAAGTCCACGGGATTTCCCGAATCTTCCCAGCTGCCGTTGGCCTTCAGTGCGCATGCCTGTCAGGTCCTAGATTAGGTTCCTATCCTGCTCAATCATACGTGTATTGCTCGTTGAATTCTGTGAAGATACCCTTTGTAAAATGATGCACACAATGCGAATACTACCAAATTTACAGGTACATCAGAGGCCTTCGGTGTCCACCACACTGGGCATGGGGTTGAATCTGGCAGGCTGGCCATGCAGAAGCATTTCATAGGTATGTCCCTGCCAATCCAGCACAGTGCCAGTGTATCACCCACAGGTGCTAGTTTAAGGATCCAAATGATTGATGTGACAACGATGGCCTCTGGCTTTCGCTGGTTCGTGTCGAATCTATTAGGTAGGGTAAAACATCGAGCCATAGCTCTGAGAGGGAGGATTTGACTGTCCCACCCTTCAATAGCAAGCCTCCGTATGAGGAGAAGTGGTGTGGAAAAAGGCCTCCATCCCAGTGTTTTCTACTTCTTGGAAATAATCCTCGGCCTTTCTATATTCCTCTTGTACAGTACATTCTCAGGCAATATTTTTGAAAGGGGGAAACCAAGGGAAACTGAAAAGACCAGTGCCTACACAAGGTTCACCAGAGGGCCGAAGGCCTCCATCCAGTTAAATGTAGTCTTTCACATTGATCTGCCCATGTGGATATAGATTATCCAATCATGTTCGAATGCCAGGAGAAAGCTCTGCTCTATCTGGGCCTAATTGGGGCCGGAATCAGTCAAGGCTTTAGAACATTAGTAGGAACTTGAAAATTTTCGTTAAAATTGACTTCCCCCTTCCTCTATGCTCACCCGAGTGTCCAGACATTTATATACAGGTCACTGACTGATTTACAGAGGTCTCAAATGACTGTGCAACCGAAATTCAACATCCAACTGTACACACAGTGTCCTTGGTAAAATGCTTGACTGAGAGTGTCATACTTTGCCAAATGTACCTTTGCATTGACCCTGACTCTGAACATGAGCATCCAACTATGGGAAGGGCCTCAAATCCATGATTTTGCTTCATATAAGTGTGCCATCATTTTTTGATCTGTAGGCCGAAGGCCTCTGCTCTGTGCTTTTTTGGATCTAACCAACCACTGCTTGTTGAATATTGAGTTCAGACTACACCAACAGCTAAGACGATGTCATAGACACAATATAGGTATGATATACACCAGAATTTCAACAACACCAGAGTCATACCTGAATTTTCGATGTTCCCCCTCTCAAATTTGTCTTCTATCCCTTCCAATAAATACCACTGAGCACCTGTATACATGCTCTGGGTTTGCCCTAACTCAATTTGATGATTTGACAAAGTCCGACTCATTTTACAGGCCGTTGAAATGGAGTTGGGGTAACTTGCCCAAGGTTCAATTATTGAACTTGGTTGAATTCAGCTCTTTCCTGTGCACACCGAAACCATTTTTTTCTATGGTAATAGGAGATAAGATCTGTCCCTTATTTAATGATCGGGAAAGCAAGGGCGTTCATTTGGGGTCTGGGATCAGGGTTTCTGCGTAGTATTGAGCTCACAATAAATGTTTTACAGTTAAACGACGTTTATTCTCCTTGTGATTGGCCGATCAAATGTCCGGCCCGGCCTCTACCCGTGACTTCGGCGCACTTTTCTGAGGCATTGAACAGTTTGTATAACACTTCACAGCGCATGTAATGGCCTGAGAGGCACAGAATCATTGTTAAAATCAGGTACATGTCTTTCACGTTGTCCAAAAAAAAAGAGGTGAAGGAGGCCATCAGCACGGTGGCGGGTGCCTCTGGCAGGCCTCCAGTATTGGCAAGGGACATTAAACAGATCATCCAATGATTAACTGCAACACTTATGACCAATAGCCTACATGGAAATATTTTTTGGGCCAGTTGAATGGGTTCAGTTTGTTTCTAAAAGACAATTCCAGAGTGGCAGGAGGCAGTGATGGCCAGAGGTGAAGGAGGCTACTGATGCCTCTGATAGGCATCTGCCTGGATCGATACTGGACACTGAAAGTGCTGCTTCTCATGGGTAAATTTGGTTCCTTGACACTGCAAATTATCAGTCTTATTGTACTCAGGTATGCAGATGTCAGTCCCATGCCAGAGGCTTCCCGATCATGAAGGTCAGTGATAACAGTACCAGCCACTGCAGCCAGTATTTTCCGTTTTCTGTGTGTGTCACATGCTAAACACGCTGGATTTGTGGCATTGAGCACACCAACAGGTCAACATCAGAAAATCAGAGGCCTTCTGCTGCTTGGAAATCCACTAGTAATTTACTAGGATGTTAAGTTTTCTGAATATTCAATCCCCTGAGTATTAGCAACGGAATGAGGTCCTAGAGCGAACAAGGAGCATGCTAAAACCAGTCGGATTGTCTACCAGAGGCCGTTGATGATCCCCTAATTCTCCAAAATATAAACACCTACTCCTCTTTAGACAGTCGTAAGTACTTTACCTTCATATGTACAGTTTGTGTCCAGTACTACCTATGAGCCACGGTACAGGAGGGCCGAACATTGTGGCCGAAGGCCTCTGAATATTTATTCCCAGCACTGGGGAAAATTCACAAGGGGAATTTATGGGAAGAGCAGTATTGACATTCACACAGGAACACTTCAGACACCTAGGACCCATTGAAAAGTGGTGCACAAATGAAGGCCGACGGCGCGACAGCAGCCGCACGCGTGGGAAGATTCGGGAAATCCCGTGGACTCGGCGTGAATGCCGCCCACTGGTATGCCGAAGGCCTCCAAATTTGATTCCGGGCAGCAGCAGCGTAAATTTCGGAAAGAAAAATGTACTTACATCAGCCCATGGGTTGAGGAATAATTTGGAGGCCTGCCGCCAATTGAAAGCGGCGCCGCGGCCGGCGCGCGACGGAGGCCACTCGTGTGGGAAGATGCGGGAAATCCCGCGGACTCGGCGTGAATGCCGCAGGGAGCGCGTGCCCACAATTTGCCTTAATGGGGACACTTACATAACAGCCTCTGGCTCTGGCGCGTATTCGGGCCTTCTTAGAGCCTGTTCGGATCATCCTGAAAACTTTGGTTTTCGAGGATTTACGGACCTGGGCCCGGTGAGCCGATGAGCCGATGTCTCGCTTGTTGCTAGGATGACTCAGCAATGATTCGGCCTATCATTTGATATGGACCTTCGAAGTTCCAGGTCCTTCCTCATCGTTGCAGTGTCTTTGCCCGCCGCCCGCCGACCCGTCCCGCCCTCCCGCCATTTGATGCAACTGCAAGAACTCGAGTGTTAGTTATTATTTTGAATCATAAATTACTCTACATATATCTACTGACCCTTATATTGATTACACTCAAAGTGCGCCATCATTTGGGCCACTTTCAAAACTCGAGAAAGGCGGTTGGGAATGGGGACGATGAGGAAGGGGGGTTCATCGTCAGCATACAGACCACATCATGTGGGTCGGAGTATTTCCGGATATCAGTGATGATTTGACACGCGCAAACCATAACCGAATGCCGCGGGGCCGAAATCCTCGAAATTTTGGAAAGCAAAGTTTTCAGGATGATCCGAACAGGCTCTTAGGTAGGTTTTACTATTGCTACGAAACCTACCTAAGAAGGGTCAACGTAACGAAACCGGCGGCTCCTTAGGTGAAGGTGCCGCGTAGCTCGTTGTAACTCCAATAAGGTCTGCTGCGCGGCTTCCCTGTAGAGATTCGCAGTGTTCGCCCTAAGGGCCTTAATTCGGGTTCGCCCGCCCCTTAGGGCCTGATCGGGTGCACGGCTTGTCCGGAGCTACGGCTACGCCTTGGGCCCGTCACATCAGTCACCTCGCTCCGAGGTAGTTCCGAAGAACACCGATTGCCGATACTGGCAACGCAGAAAACCCTCTGCTCATCGTCTTCGACACCGACGATTTGTCGGGATTTCAAAAGTGCTTCAAATTGAGGCACACTTGTGAGATTATAATCTTGCGTAATTCATTATGAGTTTCTGTATGTTTGTTCAACGAAAGGTTTATTACAACTCATGATATTGAAGGTTTAGAGATGGGAGGGAGGGGGCGGGGGGAGGCGGGAATGAGCGGATACAGCGGCGGCAGATGGTTGATGGTCGTCGTCAAGTGTGTCAAAATGATGGGTCCAGACCAGAGTGACTGGGCCGAATCACGGTGGAAACGAAGCGGAGCGGAACACAGGTGTACGCTTGATTTTTGGCAGAGCCGCTCCGGATAGGCCGTGCACCCGATGAGGGCCTTAAGGCCTTAATTCTTAAGGTCCTTAAGGCCTTCTCAAAAAAAAATCCCACGGTATAGAACGCAGCCGAAATAGCTATACTCCTCCGACATCACGCGCGCCGAAGGTTTACGAGTGTGGCTGCATCTGCCTTGGCTTCCGGCGAAGCATGAGGACATGCCTCCTTATGCTTTCCACCAATTAAGTGGCTAATCCAAGCTGTCTTTTCTCCACGAGTGCTTCCAACAGCCGCACAGGCTACTAGACAAATTAGCACAGCGACATCAGGACAAGAAAATATTCCTTACCATCCTGAAATGTCTGCGTGTCAGACATTGTTGCTCCCATCCCGTCTAGGTGATGCTTGACACATGCTTTGCAGTAGGTGTGATAGTGAGACACATTCTGTTTGGTCATTCCCTGGTAGAAATATTGCTGGAGTGAGACTGTCGTCGACATTGGTATGGCGGCGAAAAATTGGAAAATTACAAATCATACACGTGATAATTTAAGCCCTTATTAAGGTCGGGAAGCTGGGGCGAAACATTTTTAAGACCTTAATTAAGGCCTTAATTAAGGCCTTAAGGGTTAAGGCCTTAGGCCTTAGGGTGAACACTGGCTCAGATTCGAAGATCACTTCGGCTTCGACCATCGATTTCCTGTGTCAGAAATTTTAAAAATTCAGATAATAGAATTGAAGTGTATATCACAAGGCACTCTTGTAACCTTGCTTATAGCAGTACTAGCCTTACGGTATAATATTCTTCCGAGGTTCTGATGAAACGCTTGACGCGTGTGTGATAGTGAACTCGAAATTCCAACTCAACCCAACCAAATGCTGACCAGCAGCAAATCAACCCCAAAACCCAAAACCTTCCAACTAAATCCTTCAGAGTTCGACTTTCCAACACGATCGTCCTGCGCGCAAGTTCGGGGGCTCCAATCAAAGTATATGATTGTTGCAATTCAGAAAATAGCCGTACGTTCAACTTTGTTTTGATAATTGTTCCGTTTCGTTCCGTTCGTTCCGTTCGTTCGTTCCGTCCCGTTTAAGATAGAGAGAGAGTGAGAGAGTGAGAGAGTGAGAAATCACAGGTGGGTAGACCCGGGCGTTGTATATTATTTCCCCTATCTAATACACGCTCTTTTATACTACGACTGTTTGTACTTCTAAAATAAACGAAAACACCTGCAACTCTTGGTGTAGATTTCTTGAAACACCAATGCGATGCCCATATTCAGGAAAATCCTGTCCCAAATTGGTTCACCTCTGGTATAATACGGCTGGTATCCCAGCAACCCAGGCTATGCACAATAGCTCCTCATTGTTGTAATAATATTTTCTCCTCGTATTCCATCCCCTATGGTTACCAGAGCGGTGCTACCGAGTCATACCAACCCAACACACGCTTCAGGTCCCGTAAAAACACGTTTGTGCCCACTTGCGACACGTTTTATCGTCCATCAACCGGGTGCACGTGACCGCTTTCCAGCCATCATTGTCCCGTTTACATTATTGTCGCCCTCCCCATTGTCCATTGTAATTTGACATGGTTACAGGCTATGCCCCATTGTATTCAGAGTGTTCATTGTCTCCCGTGCAGCCCGTGTCCACGAGTTCGCTGTTTCAAGACCAGAACCGCGCCGATGATGGCCGATCAAATCGCGACGGCACTTTCCCGTACCGATCAAATTCGTGATTTCTCTCGCTTTTGCATGTTTTCCCGCGTACGGCGAGTACCTGCTCTTCACTGATAAGACCTTATAGGGCCTGTGGTATAAGTACAGCGTTCTCTTCTATTTCAAAATTCCGACACGGGTCCCAATCGCGCCTCTTATGGTGTTCACCGGTGCTTTATCGGGATAGTGACTTATAAATAAAACCGCGATATGTATCAACCGAGGCAGATCCTGTTTATGAACAGAGTCAGAGTTTGGACCCAATTCAGAGATCTTGAACCACTTACTATCATAATGGTCCAGGATAACAAAGTGTTCAAGCCAAATTTCGGAGACTATTCCGAACTTCGAGCGCAGTGCCATTATACTAGGTGATTTGGGAAAACAGGCAAACTCTATCGGAAAGGAAGGAATTGTTTCCAGTACACAATAAATAACCCTACTTGAAAATTCAATACATCCTCCCCATCGTCGCCACCCTGCTGTTACCTCCAAGGTGGTCTCGACCTGCTATTAGAACGGGGATCCGGTACTTTACCACTGCGGACGGGTGTGTCTTCAGTGTGCGGCTTCTTGCGCGGTGGCCTGGCGGACTCATCCTACCGATACTTCAGCACGTGTACTCAAGATCATGAGTCCGTCCATTTCTAACCTTGTCTTCCCGCTCACGTTTCCCTGGATGCTCCTTGCCGACGTTACCCCTAACATCGCCGGTGCTATCCTCGGTGATAGCGGTAGCACTTGAAGAAGGCCTTCCAGCCTGCTTTGTATTCGCCGCACTCTGTGAATGATGGTTAGCATCTTTCATGATACGGTAGACCATGTCGCTGACCGTTTGCGCTGAGCTCCCACCGCCATCTATATCCTCTACCTCAGGACTCTCGCACTGTTCTCATGACCAGGATTAACCACAGACAAAACATTAACTAGATATATACCTTTGCTTTCCCCTTACCAGATACTGGGCCACTGCCTGTGTCAGTCCAACCTTGAAAGAAATAAGCACGGAATCGGAGCCCCCATATATCTGTGTCTTCACCATCGCTCCAGAAGTCAAGCCCTATTGAAACCAGGTGAGAGCTGTGAAGACCACGGCGAACCAACCAGAAATACCATTCCAGGAGTTCAATATTTTGCTGAGAATTGCCGGCAGGTTCAAAGCCTGAGGAAGAATGCCATGCTTAGGCCGGAGGCCCGGTGGTGGATCACCAACGTTGATTATGATACGGTTGTGGATAAGATTGTGGATGACACGGTTGTCAAGGTTAGCTTTCTCGGTGTGCAGTTCGTTGAATACGCGACCCCCCTCGGCATAACCACCTTCGCCGCCAATGCCATGATCTGCCCCTTTTCCCCCAGCACCGCCATGTCCTCCTCCAATTGAATCCACTGTGGAGACATTAATAACACATGCGGTCTGATCATTTACATCCATGCCTTGTATGAGCATCTCGGTGGATTTATACTCCATTGTGCAAGGCAGGCGGGAAAGGAGAGAGAATAGTTGAAAAAGCAGTGTCGGACGTCGCACCTTATGTGGAGCCACGAACGCCCACAACGGTGATTTCGTCAAACGCGCCGCTCTGTAGGCCTAGCGCCTGTACGAGCGGCTATATGCAACATCTCGCAGTACTTGCATCTGTCAAATTTCAGTGTCGATTCAACGCCACAGATCTGCACGGAGATAACGCGCGTGCGCGGGGTGGTTATACACGGTTGTCGCTCCCTTCACGTTTCTTTGAGTTGAACCACGGATCGGATGTGTCGCAGTTCACTGCAAGTACCCGATCAGATGCTGATGACACTGAGAGAGGGAGAACAATTGGAATGGATCCCTTTAGCGCCGACGATGGCCTGCGTCAAAGCCTGACAGTAAGATTGTACTAATATGATAGTTTGAGCGTTACGTCCTGGGGAATTCAGACCAAACCGAGTATGATGTATGTCCTGTGGGGGCGATGCCCGATGACAGCGCGGAGGGGAGTCTCCATATTTTAAACACTCGTTCACGGGTATAAAGTGATCGTTGGCCCGTCAGAATTTCAGAAGTCCCCACCCAATCCTAAAGGTCCAAAGGCCGAAACCAAACCAACGTCCGCAGCATGGGGGAAAGTAAGTTGAGCCCATTTTCTTGAGACAAAGTTTTTTATCTTGTGTGGAACAGGCGAAAAACAAAAGATATCCGTTGACGGGAAGACTATTTCCGTGCCGATTTTGAAGGTGGCCGAATTTTGCCAGCAATACCGCCTAGACGATGGCATCCGCGAACTTCTCCAGAACGAGAAATTCGAAACGGCGGGGGCTCTTCTCGAAGCAGATGAGAGCAGTCTGGAGAAAACCGGGTTGAAACAAGGCCAAATCGCCGAGCTGAAGAGGGCACTGAGGGAATTTCTGTCAGAGAAGATGGTAGTGACGACTGCGAGCTAGTGCCAATAAAAATAGTGACGGGGATAGCAGCTTTGTGTTCGTCTTGTCGTTCATCATGCCTATCACTGGAAAGGGGAAGTATTAAACTCTATGCGCGGCCAGAGATACAGAAAACGACCAAAGACAGGCAGACTTCGTGAAAGAATTCAAGTCCTTCTAGTTCGGAGTCCTGCAAGTCGTAGAATTCTTTCAAGACGATCATCTCTAGCATTGCATGAGCAAAATATGGCTCAGTGTACTCCGTAATTTCCGCCGGCGGCTTTGAGAATGCAAGTATAGCTCCTGCCAGTGCCACCCGCAAATTCGGCCCCGGATATGTATCAGGATAGCCAAAGTACGGCAATTTTCAAAGTACCCGTCCATGGCGTCAAGAATTAACGCTGTCGATGAATCCGCAGGAGATCATGAGAGTGACTCATAGAGAATAACGCCGGACTGATGAGTTTGATGCGGATGAATAATTTCGGGTTTGTCCGATCCACCTTGTCACGATGCACCTCGATATACGAGTCCATGACTCAGTCTCGGGAATCTGGCAGCATACAAGGCAGATACCAGAATGCCGTTCAGCCTGGTCCGTAACGTCTAAGGCGCGCTCCCAAGATCTCAATGCCTCTCATGCATCTCGGGCAGTACCAAGGCAGTACCCAAATAGAAAGGACTCGGAGCGCCGCTCGGAGCTGGCATGTCTATTGTAACATTTGCAGTACAGGCTTCAATCTCTGGTCGGTGCGAAATACGACTGAACTGGATCCTTTGTGCAGCTTTTCTTGTCTTCGATCTTGGATCTTGACCCCCAACCATTTTCCTTCTATTCTCTCTAACCCTCGGCTTTTTGCGGCCAACGAACGACACGAGATCTCCAAAATCAGTTCGCATCGCGGAAGTCGCCTCGAATACTTTTTAAAATCAAGAGTCAAGCGCCTTGGCGTCTAACACAACCCCTGAATTCTACCTCTTGCGACGGAGGCATGTGGCTGCCTAGCAACGGTGCATACTGGAGAAACTTCAAGTTGCCGCATCTGGTTAGCTGTCTGCGTCAGAAATGTCGTTCTTGAGGATAGCTCTATTCACGTCGGCGGAGCGCTCTAGTCTGTAAACAAATCTGAGGGTGGGGACCGCTGCATTGAACCGCGCTGGAAGAGCCAACTGAATGTGCGCCGCAGCCTGTAAGTTGCTTCAAGGTTAGATCATGTATGATTCCTCTTCGATGTTACAACCAATCTTATGATTCAAGGTCTCAACACTGGCATCCGATGACACCGGGAAGTGTTGGACGTTGGACAAGTAACCGGAAGAAGTTTCGACTTGCGCCGTATTTTTACCTTTATCATCTCCGCAACCACGCAACAACTGGAAGCAGACTGAAACTTATCATTGGAAATTCGCATGTCAGGAATGAAACCGAAAGAGAGTCGGCTCGTAAGCACGCAATTGGCTTGTCGGCTTGTTCATTTGTTCAAAATGAATGAATGCTCAGAAATGATGACTAGATAGCAATGGACCCACTCAAACAAACAAAAAAAAACAGGCTTGTCCGATTTTTGACATAGCTTGTGCTCTTTTCGGTTTTTTTTCAGCCGCGCTTGTGCAAGCGCAGAAAAGCACGGGCAAGTTGTGAGAAGGCAGATACGGTAGGCCTCCGTGTACATCCGACCCCCACGGGCCCCACCTCGGATTTAGGAGTCAATCGTACAATGACAGTTCCTGGAGACGCCTCTCCGGATATAGAACAACAAATAGAACATAGTAAGTTGTTGAATGGAAAACTTCCGACTTAACTCGCCGTATAACCAAATTAAAGCCAAAGACGGTACCAGCAACGGCCCGAAATTTATAACACTGCCCATAAAGCGGCATCACGGAGAAGATTCGTCAATCAAGATTCAACATCAGTACTCAACTTAATAGCCTCCGGTACGAAGATTTCTGACAGTAGGAGGACTTTTGGAAATCTACGACACCGATCTGGACCGGGAGCCATCCAAGCTTGGCACAAGTCGACTTTGGGCGTGCCTCGAAGAAATTTCTGCAGGAAATGGAGAGGTTGGAAAGTTCGTGGTGGTTAAACTTCATACCCTAGGGGGGGCTATGTAGTTGAAAGCCTCCTTGCGCCAATCATATATTAAATCTATGTTGGCTTCAACTTGAGGTAAACGAGGCAAACAATCCGAGTCGAAGTCTCTCTCCTTGGCTTGAAGACTTGAGTCCGTGGCCGAGAGCGATTGAGGGCCTTCGCGATTTCTCACCAGACTTGCACCGGGCCTTGAGCCAGGTGCTTCTCTCGCTCAAATATCCCTCGTTTCCCGCAACCATCGCGATTGGTTCATTGACGGTCCAACTCGACCGGAAGAGGCCGAAATGTCCGATTCGGCACGGTGATCCGATCTCTGGACAACGCTTGATCGCCACATCGAACGGCGGCCCATCCAACGCCAGGACGGGCCCAAGAAGACTGGCCGGAGGATAGTTCAACTCGCCTTGGTCCTTCTCAACTTTCCCTCCCGTCATCGGACAACGGATTCGACTTGTCCTCACAGAGTGTCCGACTCACGATTCGACTTGTTGCTTGACGTCACGCACGAGTAGCGCACGGCCTTCGTTCAAAACTCCTTGCTGCTTCAATAGCCTCATTGTGGCTGGATTTAGGTGCTCGGCGGAAATTGTGGGAGCCAATCACGGCATGAAGTAGCCTGTTGAAAGCTCATCGTGACGTTGACTTCAATTATTGCAGCCTGCATTCGACTTGTTCCTTGGGTTCCAATTCATCTCCGACCTCGCCACGCGCATAATTTGTCGGAAAATTTTAAAACGTCGCATAAGCCCTTGTACGGCCTGATAAGGACATAATAGGATCTAGCGTGATAGGACTCTTACGCAAACAAAGATCCCTAATAAGATTGGCCCACCTTATCAGCGCAGCCAATCTTATCAGAGTATTCGCTCCGATAAGATGGCTATCAGAGGCTTACAAGCATACAAAAAAAATTGTTTCGTTTATAGTGCTCTTACTTGCGTACTTACTTTTGTTAGTATCTAATTGTTCTGACTTGTTTTTTGTATTGAAATCTATTATTGCTAGTATTAGTTTTGGGGTTGGTACTACAATGAAATGAACTGACTACTTATACTTGACTTGACTTTAATTGATTGATTATTGATATGACTGGGGATCGAACCTGTGACCTGTTTAGCGCATAAGATTTGCAAAACTGATGAAGTTAACAGTTTGGCCATTAGGCCAATAATAAGTAGGTAAATTACCTCCTCTTATCCCGCAACTGCACCAGATTCTATTCAGTCGACAGAATGCCTCACCCATTTGGGTACTCGCACGATCCAAAAGACACGAATGAAACAGATATATTGTGTACATACACGGTACATGGCTAGCTACTCCGTTGTCTCGATATCCGCGCCTCACCACGCCGGTGGACGCCCTCCTACGCTTCATCACCACCCTTCCGTCCGCGCATCCTGACCTCCCCGCGGGAACAGTCGCCTTCTACACCGCGCTCGCCGCTCTACGCACAAACGCGCCACCACCATGGACACTCCACTCGCCGCCATCGCCGCGCACTGCGGAGTGCAGTGTGCAACACGCGTGGGCGGACCTGCTTGGTGTGTGGGCCGTGTGTGCAGCGTACCCGCACCAGACGACACCTGAGCACAATATTCTGTGGAGCCACCCTTTGGTTCACGGTCGTGCTCATGCGTCTGTAATGGAAGCTGCCGAGCAGGGGAAGGGAGGCGAAAGTGAGCTGATTATAGATATGTGAGCGGGCAAGTTCGTACGATGGGTGGAACTTACACAGCTTGATATAGGGATCCTGCCACATTGCGACGCTTGGGGCCGGGCGGTTGAAATGCATGCAAATTATCTGTATAAAGAAAGGGTTAGTATCCGAGGAAGGCGAGCCAGATCCTAGAAGGTAGCATAGCCGACGACAAGTGCAAGCTACAGTCAGCGCCAAGATGCCTAGAAGAGCATGAAACATATAGGTTTGGAGTTAATGGAGGCTTGAATAACTTTGAGGAGGGCTCAAGGGTGTTTGAGGGGAACAGAAGAGGCACAGACAAGACGAGGGCGAAACGACATGGGGGGAGAAAGGAAGAGACGTGGCATGGTTTGCCATCAATTTAAAATCACGCCATATTGACACACGTGTGCGGCGGAGTTTGAATGACTTGGTGAGCTCGAACTTCAAGATGGTCTGAGTCCCCAGCTTGCAAGCCCATTATAATTTATATGAACAGACTTACCATTATATGAATTGACCGACCGATAGGAAGAGCACCCAAATGATAAGACACTTATTTGTTCGTGCTTATCTTACAAGGCTCTTACAAAGCTCTTATCACGTGGGTGTCTTATGAGACCAGTTCCAAATTTCCGACAAACAATGAGCTTTAGGCTAAGGATACATACATAAAACCTGCTCACGTTGGCTTAAGCCAAACGTATCTCAACAAGACCCCGCTTAAGCCGGGCTTAAGCCGGTTAAGCCGGAAATGAAAAGGTGTATGTAGCAATTACATTATACGTAGTATGTACTGCAGAGCGCGGCTTAAGCGGCTTAACGAGATGGGTAAATTTGCTAAGTAATATTGAGCGGATAAAGCCGGTTCAGTTGCTCAACCTGGTTAAGCGGCTTAAGCGGCTTGACTGCATAGATCATCGGATCAAGCTGCTTAACGCGGCTTGACTGCGTGTGGCACGCCAAGAGGCAGTGATGAATGAGCCTAGTCAGGGGTGGAAGAGCAGGGCAGCGGGGGGGAGATGCACAAAAAGGTAGAGGCTCAGGCAAGAAAGCCCAGGGAACAGGACGAGGGCCCGAGCCTACATTTGAGGTGTGAGAGAATACCTGCTAATCAGCCAGGGTACACAAGTCCGGAGCCGCGGGAAACATGCACAGTGGGTTGAAACGAGCAACTTGAAGGCCCCGGGGGTTAGCTGGCACCATGAGAGGAGAGAGGAAGAACGGATGTGACAAGTGACTTGGGAAGTGGCATGATGAAACAAAGGAACACGTGACAAAAGAGCTGCGAGGCGGAACAAAGTCAAGTTATAAACAAAGAAAGCTTGTCCCGAACTACCACCACGAAACCCTCAAGCTCTGAGTCGCTGAATTGTCCACTGTCTTCTGCCTGCCTTCTCCCCGCACCTCCTTCCCTGGCCCCGGCGTGTCTTTTCTCCCGCTACCCCGCTTACTGATGTTACGCCAGCGGCTGCCACCCCTCCTCAGTCTGCCCGAGTCCCGGGTTGTTCCCCCCGCTGCTTCGTACCTCTGTCTCCACCCTCCCCTGGCTTCTCACTCATCACCTCTTGGCGTGCCACACGCGGTCAAGCCGCGTTAAGCAGCTTGATCCGCTGATCTATGCAGTCAAGCCGCTTAAGCCGCTTAAGCCGCGTAACCAGGTTTAGCGACTGAATTGGCTTTATCCGCTCAATATTGTTGAGCAGATTCACCCATCTCGTTAAGCTGCTTAAGCCGCGCTCTGTATGTACTACCGTATAATATAATTACTACAATATACCATTTTATTCTTGGCTTAACCGGCTTAAGCCTGGCTTAAGCGGGGTCTTGTTGAGATACGTCTGGCTTAAGCCAACGTGAGCAGGTGACAGTACATACTCATGCACTCTTACGCCTGTCCAGCAAGGTGCATATATCTGTAGGTTTATGTCGTATGCTCATTGAACACGTCGCTGACATTTTACCTACCTACCTAGCTCCCGAACCTCGCTTAGCCGCTCGTCGTGGATGTTACTGCATACTTATCGTGACACCTTGGATAGTTCCTCGCCTGCAAAACGGCCCGAGCGCGCATACTTCGAGTGCCACGGACGACGTACCATACGGCCGATGATATTCGATTACATCAGTAAAACAACAGATTTGTCTTTCGCATCTTTGATCTTTCAAAGTAATCTTGTATCTTTCAAGGCCATCTTTTAACATCTTTGTCTTTCACACAGAGTCTTACATCTTGAACAATATGTCTTTCGCGATCTTTCAGCTTTCGAACCACGTCTTACATCTTTGACCTTTGGCCAGTTTGGGAGACTAAATTCACCTTAGCACCTAGAGTAAATACAATGAGTATGGTTTTCTCTCTCATGTGTTAGGCTATTTCCATCCTCAAAATCCACTGGGCACTGCAGGCGGCCACGACGGACCACGAATACATTACTCCAGCGATCGCGACCCTCAGGGCCTCGGCTCACAAATGAAATATATTGACCATTGGGCATGCAAAAAGGCAAGTCAGAGAAGGATACATTTAGCCGGGCCGTCCATGGAGCGGAACGCGCTACACCGCGGGCCAAATCATCGAAATGTCGAAGTCATTTCGAACTCCGATCAGTGGTCCGTGCGCATGATACCATCAAAGATGGTTGGTTGATGACTCGCCCGCTCCTTGCTTTCCCCCACCATCTCCCCCCTCCCTTTCATTTGCCCGCCCGCACCGCCGTCCCTCCACCTCGCCATATCCATCAAGCATGAGCAACTAACTATTGATCAACTCTGAACTATCGGCACTCAAGCCATTGTGCTAGTCCATCTCCGTGTCCGTGTCCCTCAAGCACCACCAGTTGAGCAAGTCCAAACGCGCAAGCCTCCAAGCCATTGTACTTCCAAGCAAAACCTGTCAAGAACTTCCCAAAACTTCGTGCTCGGACCGTGTCTACCGTCTCAATATCGCCCTGATCGCCGTTGACATCTTTCTGGGGTTGTCTTGGGCTTTACTCTCGCATCTGCTGTCCTCTCGCGCCTCCTTTGAATGATGTTTTATGTTCATTCATGCTTGCCGCCCTTACCAATGTCGTCTTATTTATTTTTGTGTCCCAGGGTGTGTGCGCGGCGGTGATTTCAGTCCGTGGGTGAGTCGTCGTGCTATTTACTCTTATATAAACTGACCATCTATCTATGCGTGGTGGTGCCTATCATGCCCCCGCTTTCGCAGACGCCGTGGAGGCGAACAAGAAGAAGGAGAAGCCGAGCGAACCCCCGGGCCACGCGACGATAGCTGACTACGACCTCTACTGTTGCGGCACTCGTCGGCGAGGGCCTCTCCTTCCTCCCTTTCTCTTTCCTGCCTCCGGGAAGGACTCTCCGCAGCTCGCCGCGCAGCTCGAGGTCACCAACTCTATGGGCCTGCTCCTCCAGAAGACCAAGACCAACATCCCGCGTGACTTCCGCGAGGACGTCGACCAGCGGCGGTACTTCTGGCCACGCGACTTGTACAGCGGCTCGCAGTATGGCGGCGGGTTCGCGCGCATGGAGGAGGTCGACGGCGGCGTGGTCGGTCGGGGCCCAGATACCGAAGCATGACACTTCGGCATCGGCGTTGGATGTCTGCCGTCTACGTGCTGGGGTGTATACAGACGGCTTGCATGTACAGGTTGTAGTTAGAATGCAATATATGATCTTTACATCAATCTTTCGAGTATCTTTTGAGTGTCTTTCAAGGATCTTGGGCAAAGATTATCGGAGTCTTTCACTGTCTTCTACAAGACACACATCTTGCCCAAGAATAGTGAATCTACTTTCAGAAGATGGGTTGTCTTTGTCAAAAATATGTCTTTCGCGTCTTTCACGTCTTGTGAAAGACGCGAAAGACGCGAAAGATGTTTTTGTAGTTTTACTGATGTATTACGCGACCGAGTCTGCGGTGCGTTTGCCATGCTCGTTACGGCGCTACATACTGCTACATAGCCTTCAGAAGCTTGGAATTGACGCTCACTCAAACTCAGGGTCTTATTCCCAATTGATGAACCGTACGACAACCTCAGAGAACCTCAGGCTATCCATCGTCGTGTCCGAGGCCTCGGCGCCGTACGGGCCTCAATCCGGCGGTCCTGTTTTGCTTAGGTGCGAGGGAAGGTACATTTGGACTTACCGTGGATATGAAATGGCTGCGAGTCGCCCTGACTCGCCACTGTCGTCGCCCGTGGGATTGACAGTCCGACTTACTTCTGTAGAGAAGCCTTGCGTGTGAGAGGATTGGTCGGATTCAGCTAGGTGTGTGTATGCAAAGTCAATGTCTTATCTCAGTGTTACCTGCCTTACCTGAAAATATGGAGCACCTAGATCGCGCTCCCCATATTGGGAACTTCTTGGAGATATTCTTGAATATATTAATGAAGGCTAAGTCTACAAGTCACTACGGTGACACCTCAGATTAACGCGAAGGTTGCGAGGATGAATTCATCAACCGGGTTATGAACAGAAAATTCTGAAGAGCAAGACGGCCTAAGAAAAACATTACTTCTAGACTCCCAAGAGAACGGCCGCTATGTGAGAATGGCGAGTTAAGCATATACCTAAATTCTTGATAGCCAACCTCTTGGTTTGATAGGTGAATAATAGCTTTGTCCGGCCTTGTGGTGAAGGGCGGGATCTTTACGGCGTAACAGTGCCGACGTCCGGTTGCCATCATTTATGTGAGTCTCGTGTGCTTCAGAACCTGACGCAAACGATATCTGAAGCGTAATCTCGGAAACGGTCCTGCAGGTGCGTGTTCCGTTGGCGTCCGCCTGGCAGTGGTAGTAAGCTGATCATCCGAATTGTGAGAACCAAACTGTTGGCTTGCTCACTGTGGCGCAAGAAACACGTCACACGTCTCTCAAAGGCCCACAATGACCGCGGTAAGTCGCCCCGCCCCCTTCTGTGCTCCTTGCGATCTGACCATGACCCTCTGCCAGCTCTCTAGGTGGAAGGGCTTCTCGCTCAAGTGGCGTTCGAAGTTACTGTGTCGCAAAAAGGTCACCAGTATCGGACCTCCACAGGCTTCCTCGCCGGATATGACCCATGAATCTAAACAGACCCTGCCTCAGCAGACGCCAGGCAAAGCTAGCCACGCTGACCTTCCGCACACCGCGCTGAATGTCTTCAAATTCGCTCTGCAGACACTCAGCACCATTTCCAGTAACATTCCATTGGCGCAGAGCCTGAGCGGTGTCATCGAACCTATTCTAGTTGTTATGACACGGATTCAGGTCAGATATTTTGATTTCAACACTCGATTGATGCCCATTCGTATCCAGCAAACTTCTGCCAACGCACAAGGATTTGTGGAACTGGCTGCACGGATCAAGCTCCTCACCCCCATCATATATGAAATGGGGACCCAGCCCAGCTCAATTCCAACTGACATTGCAAATACGTCAAGCGACAGTCCAGCCGGCCTCGACGCACCCAGTAGAGGCCAATTTGTCCTGGAAGCCCTTCGGCAGTGAGTTATTACATACATGGTGTGTAATGTGTACCTTGACTAACCAGGTCCAGGGAATTCGAATCAATTGCAGCGGATTTACAAGTTGCAAAATCTCGAGGGACACTGGAACGGTTCTTCAACAGTGCTGACAATGCAGCATGTCTTGCCAAGCACAGCATGAATCTCACTCAGATAATTTCTATAGCCACGGTATGCACTCAACTCTCTAAGTGTGCTTCAGGTTTGTTAAATGCAATAGCTCGTCGGTGTTGATGAGGTTTTCCAGAGCATTAAAGCTCTTGAGGTAGTCTTCAATTTCAGTAGGAGCCTTCTGTGATAATCTTATGTTTGCATTTACAGGCAAAGTTGGGACACGATAACGAAGGCAAGCTGTCCTTTGATGCTTCGGACCATCATCTCATCCCATCCTAGCCCAAATTGAGATGGAAGATATCACAGGTAAAGACAGCTTCCAGCCAAGAACTGAAGTGAACTTGGATCTAGGAGGCATTGGCGGCACAGGAGGCTACGGAAACATTGGTGGGAAAGGGGGTGAAGGCGCAGGTCCACGCCTCGAGCTGGACTTCAAGGAACGTCTGAAAATCCGAAAGGTTTCTGGTAAGTCCCTGCATCAAAGTGTGAGACTACCTACTTACATCTCATAGGAGGAACAGGTGGCGACGGTGGAGCAGGGCTTCAAGTAGGGGGTAAAGGTGGGGATGGTAAAGGTCCTGTCATCAGGGTGCAACACAGAAACAGTGTGCAACCTCTGCCGGAGCAATAACAGCAGCAGGTGTCTTGTCTCAATGGACAATCGGTTTTCCACTAACTTCTTGGTTGCATCATCATCTCATTGTGGTGGGTACAAATTCTCTAGTGTCAGCTCAGCCATTGCGAGAGAGATTGGACTTAACCAGACCTCCTTGGCAGTGGTCAAAAAGTTGAACAAACCCCTTCCGGAATCTATAACCAAAGCCTGCCTGCAAATTGGGTTTCATGCATATTTATACTACTCTTGGTAGCATATGGTCGTGATGCTCTGCGAGTGGTCCTGGACAGCTCCTATACGAATTTATACCGGATGCTCTCCTCTGTACTAGGACATTGAGAGTCTGTTCTCTGCTCCCGCCAACGCAGCACCCTCGTATTCTCAGTGCGACGCTCCTAATATAATCCAGGAAACCAAGCAGTGTTGACAAAAAAAAAATGAAGCGTAGACCGGCAGTTATGAATAAACAGGGACCGTGAATTTGGTAAAGTAAGACATTATCTCCCCGAGCGCTTCAAACTCGACATCCGACCCGGTTGGTTCCACGGCCAGAGCGGAAATATTTGAGTTGCCCTAATTGTGGCGACTCGGAGATTAAAGAGGTCACCGGAGATAATCTCCATCTTGGCGTCGAAACATGTGGTATCGACATACATTCCAGCTGTTAAAGCGCCTGACGATGTAGAATGTTTTCTTCCTATCGGTTTCTTCCGAACGATTCAAATGGTTTCTCCCTTTCCTAAGTTTCCTTCTCCTGGCATCACGTTCTTTGGGTCCCGAAACCCTCGCGGAGACGGTGAATCAACATCGTACCGCATCCCTTTCGACAGCTCTTCCGCGCGTGGTCTGTCCGGGAGACATAATTAATTAATATCCGCTCAACTTGGATGGGAAAGTCATCACCTTCAACATGAGGCTGAGAAGTATTCACTTCACTTGTCACGAAAACTGACCTTCGCAGAATTCGACCGGATGGAGCATGCTCCGCGATCTCTCACTGTATGAATCAGCGTCAATTAAATGCTAAGAAGTGTTTCTACCTTCCTTACCAGACCTCATGAAGCCAACTTAAACATTTCAACACTAAGAAACCGGACTTTGGCCCACTGCCGATCAGATTTTCAACTACAGTAATATCGTTCAATGAAATCAGTTTAGAAAGTCAAAAATGATTGTTCGCCATCATCAGGACACAGCCGAGAGCCCACATATGAACAGTCATTCCATCTGTACGGTTAAGTCTGCAACAGAAGGGACGTTGACATACCACTTACAACTTTGGAACCGCCCACGCGTTGTAGAGCTGATTCGGACTCCGGACCGTAACACCACTGACCAGTGAGTCAGTGACTGCCACCTCTGTGTCGTTGCATATGTACCTCGTGCAGGACCTCGTGCCTCGGAGGCGTCTCTGTCAGTTATTTCTTGAATTCTTCGTCCGAGGCTGGCCTACTCCTTCACTCGGGACCCACTCTATTTTGACTCAGTTCCCAAGAAACTCATCCTCTCGTGTTCAACTCCCCGAGCATCTGATTTTCTAAACGACATACGAAACTAGACTACGGTGACTTGAAACTTGAAAGTTTTGCTCGGCCTTTGGCGAGCTTATTCAAGGTCGCCGTCAATTGCCCGATATCCACAGGGGCGAATTTACAGTGCACCAGAAGATCGTTCTTGGACACCTCGAAAAGTCCCCCCACTGTCTGGAATCCTTGTTCCTGGAGACTTTCACGGTGCAAGTTGATGATATTGCTATCGATGTCATTCAGTACTTTGGTTGGAATCCGCCGTCTAGTCTTATCGTCGATGGATAGAAGCGGCTTTGAGAATGCGTTGCCGTGACCAGTTCCACCGGCTCCGCCTTGGTCGAGTGCTCCGCCGCCATCACCACCGGAACCGCCTTGGAAAAAGAAAGAAAGATCAGGTTCCTCCATCGAAGTTGAACCAAATATCGCACTACTTACCGACAATCTTCCTGAAGATGCCGACTTGCTCTATTGTCACTTCCGATGCCTCACCACAAACCCCAGCGCCACCTGCTCTATCACCCCATCCGCCAGCCCCTCCTCTGCCGCCTACGAAAGCCTCAAAGTCAGCGTTACTTCCCAATTGATAGATAATCATCGGAGGCGTACCTAGGAGCGAGGGAGCAAAGTTTAACTCGTTGCCTGTTCCAGCCTGGTGGAATTCGTTGTTCCCAAGGTTCTCCCCTTTCCCATCGGCGCCATCGCCCGCTCCACTAACGCCGCCTTTACCGCCTTCGCCGCCTTCGGAAAAAAATTCAAGCTTGCGTGTTTCATGTTGGGGATGTAAACAGCTTACCACGAATGTAGCTAAACCAATGCACGTAGCCTAGATCCGAAAATCGAGGCGACTCACCTAACCCGCCCGCACCGCCTTTGCGTCCCCCGTACCCACCCTTTCCTCCTTTCCCTCCTGTGAAATTTTGGGGTCAGACAGTGCTTTTCCGACTCGCTATTACATACCATCAAGATCGGGTTTATTGTTTCCTTCGGTCCTGGGAGCTTCAATTCTACCAAACGTTTTCAACAAAATCTTCTTCAAAGCCCATTTCAATTCAGCAATATGGCCCACTTGAAAGCCTGCATCCTTCAGATCGAATTCATCCATGTAGAGGAGAGCATCTATCGTATCAAATCCGTTGTTTTCGAGAAGTCCCTGAATTTGTCCTCCGAGTTTGTACTCGTTGCAAAATTTGGTGTTCTCCATGGCTGGGAAGGAAGCCTTAGAGACGTCGTCGAGCGATATGAGTGGTTTTGGGAGCTTCACGCCTTGGCCAATCCCACCATCTCCGCCTATGCCCCACGCTTCATCTGGGGTTGTTAAGCTGTTGGAAGTTTTTTGGATGGGACGACGTACGAGGCTCTTGATTTTGTCCCTCAGCAGTGCCTCTGTTACCTGCTTGCTGCCTGTCGGCACCGTTGCATGCCTCTGTGATAGGAAGTGTTCAAAATGCAGAGGTGTATTCGCAATGGATAGCGGCGTACCAGGACGATTCTCTTTCTTGAATTTCATCTGGGGTCAGGGAAGGTTCGCTCTGGTGAAACTGGGTTAGCTAGTGGGATCAATATAGCGTTGAGATCGAAAATTGTTGAGGAGGGATTTTGCGAGTCTCTTGTCACGAAGACGTTCAGGCAAAGACGTATCCCTGCGGGTGCCGTTTATAAATCTATATTAGAATTGTTTAAACAATGAGCGTCTCAACGTAAAACCATGTTTGAGCATTGTTCTGTTGAACAGGACTGACTGCCCAACACGAGAGGCTGTCATAGCCACCTGGGTTTGAACACTCGTTTAAACAGGGTGTTTGAACGGCGTTGAACTGGAACCCTGTGCAAATAATCAGTGTTTAAACGGCGACCGAAATGCACCAAAAATGCATCACGGCTGGATCGAACCAAGGACCAGTTGCAGTACAAAGATATACCAGCACCACCTCCAACTCCGTCACCCTTGACATTGAAAACTGCTGAAATTTAGTGCTCATGTCATGACATCTCATCGCCGGGACTTGTAATTATACTCACTGTCAGGAACTTGTCCACAGTACATATCCCATGAAATCAAGTTGCCTACCATCAGACTTCTCTGGGACGCATTTAGGAGAAACTACCGGCACACAACATTTTTATTAAACTTATGTGCCATAGTGCTTCGAGTACCGCCAAACCTGTGGCTGCATCCTTGTCACCCGTTATCCAACATGTTCACTTTCCAAGAATAAAATGTTCACTATGAGGCTGGACATTGATGCCGGCGGCAAACAAATTCTTGATATCAGGATCTGAAATTGAGCCGAAGCCTTAGCCGAGATTTTGTCTGAGGAACGTGCAGATGATGAAGAAGAAGACCTTGATAGCGAAGACACAGACGAAATTGATTGATCCCGCCGTAGAGGTGAGTGATCAAGCAGTTATCATTGATGTGGCGGAGGTTGACTTAGATAATCGACTTCCTTCACTGAGCTTCAATAAAATTAACCTTGGACGCTACTCTGCATTAAAGGCAAGTGCACGCTACATTCTTGTTCAGTAATTCGAAACTCTGATATAAAATCTCAAGCTTCGCAGTTTGGCCAAGAAGATTGTCCATAGTCTGACTATCAAGGCCAACCTGGCCACTGCATGTATTTGCAGCAAGATAGCTCCTTGTCTAATGGTCAGGGACGTCTCAACGCGATGGAACAGTACTGCAGAACTTATTCAGTGCGGGCTGGATCTTTGCAAAGCTCTCAAGCTTCTAGTTGTGATGCAGGAGCACAACCGGCCGTGGGGAGCTCGCTTGCGGTGATTCCAACTATCTGCAGAAGAGCAGTGGAACATACTGCAAGAACTTTCCCTGCTGTTAGATGTGAGTTACTTGAATTTTCCTTACATTATTTGCATGATTATGTTGGCTTGCAGGTGTTCCTGATCACTACAAAGAAGATTTCACAGAGTCGAACCCCTCTTATTCATGAGGTCATCCCTATCTTCGACATCATCACTGGGGCTCTAGACGAGTTTGTTGATAATACTTCGTGTCCTGCTGCTGTCTGCACTGCCGCCTTACATGGACTGATGATGTTGAATAAGTATTACACCCTTACTGATGAGTCCGTTGTGTTCCGCATTGACATGAGTACGAATTGCTCTTGTAATTTGTTCAACTGCTAATCATGTATAGTCCTCTATCCAAAGTACAAGACCTCCTACTTTGTCAAGGCAAAATGGCTGCGAGAGTGGATTCAAACAGCCGAGGATTTGATTCGCCACGAATGGAGCACATATTACAAAGTCAATCAAATGACTACTGGACCGCGTGCAACCCCATCCGAAGTTGAGTGTGACTACCAGAAGCGGTAAAAACTAATTTTCTTACAGCCTAGCGGATCCTGTAATAAATACTTTGATGCTCTTTACGAGCCGGAGACAGTAATTGATCCACTCGATGACTGGCTGAGTAGTGCACCACTCATTACAACTGCCGATTCAATCACCTGGTGGACCGAAATGGATGCAACTGGTCATCCACTTGCACACATGGCGTTACATTTTCTCTCAATCCCTGGTAGGTTGATATTAATAAATAGTCTCGATTTTCTAGTACTTACAATTTTCAACCCACAGCCACTTCCACTGATGTTGAACGTGCCTTCTCTCGTGGTGGGCTGACTGTATCAAAAATGCGGCATTCCCTTTCGGATGAGTCGACCCGGGCCGCATCAGTCATCGGTTCTTGGATGGATCTCCCCAATGCAATCCCACAGGCGAAAATTGTGGAAAAGTTCAATGAGAAGTCGCAGTGTTTGAAAGTCACTGAGCAGATAGGCAACGTGGAATTTCCAATAGAGGTTGACGAGACATAGTGCAGCTTATTCCTTCATTACACAATAAAATCTCCCCTCACTCGCAAGTACTCTCGAGTACCTGTAAAGTTTTGAAAACCCGTGGGTACTTGATTACTCATGGGTATTTGACTCACGAGTTCGAGTCATCCGTGGGAAGGAACCCGTACGGATCTGAGTACAGTCAAAGTGGTTGCGGGTACTTGTGACCACGGGTGCGGGTGATATGCCTTAGCCAGAGGCAATGTTTTACCGGAAAAAGCTAGGCTTTTTGCCACCCTGGTATCTACAGGATGGCATTTAATCTGGGACCTTCCGAGTACTTGAAAATCCAGGCAGAATAGCAAGTACCATTGAGATTTATTTCATTAAACACTGTTACGTTAAATATTTAGGATAGGGGTAGGGTCGGAGTCCCACACCGATTTAAAAAAGTGTGTAACACTATTTCCTCCAAGCAAACCTGGCATATAACCAGAAACACAAGCAAATGAGCTCGGAATGCTTCTGCCTACTGAGTATTCATTATCCCAAACACTCCCAAAAAAAAGAATAAGCATAAGATGTTCATTCCTCAGCAATCAAGGCAAAATTGGTCCAGCGACTGCCCGAGGACAAATATTCGCATTTTTCTGAGCCCATTTGGGCCAAAAGTGCCAACCGTCACCATCATCTAGACCCAATAGGTTCAGTTCACAACCATCTGTAAGTTTAACCCGTCACCTGACACCGGGGGCAGAGCGAGACGCAGGTGAGATCACATGTGTGTGTGGTGGGCATGCAGTAAAGCACTCAATACTGTACTATTTCGACCAAGTCTTCAGCCCATGTCACGCATCACCTAAGGTCTTCAGTTTATTAGGTCTTCATTCTGACTAATACGATCAAAAATTGCCTTAAATGGAAGGCCGGCAGATGCCGGCAAGACCTTTGGACATTTTTAAGCCTATTTGGGCCGAAAATTTTCAATGTCACCGTCACCACGACCAAAAGTCTTCAGTTCAGAGGGCCGCGTCACGCGTCACCTGAAGACTTGGTCGAAATGGTACAGTAAAGGCACTTGGGTTGTACAAAGGAGGCTTTGTTGACTTCCCACCACTCAACAAAGCCCCCTTAAACCTTTGCAACCACCTGCAACATAGCATGCATGTGCACTGGGTTTTGCCCTGCTTCGGTCGAAATGGTGCAGCTTAGCAGTCCCGGAGATAAGGTGTCATGACATGAGCACTAAATTTTAGTGGTTTTCAATGTCAAGGGTGACGGAGTTGGAGGTGGTGCTGGTATATCTTTGTACTGCAACTGGTCCTTGGTTCGATCCAGCTGTGATGCATTTTTGGTGCATTTCGGTCGCCGTTTAAACACTGATTATTTGCACAGGGTTCCAGTTCAACGCCGTTCAAACACCCTGTTTAAACGAGTGTTCAAACCCAGGTGGCTATGACAGCCTCTCGTGTTGGGCAGTCAGTCCTGTTCAACAGAACAATGCTCAAACATGGTTTTACGTTGAGACGCTCATTGATTAAACAATCCTAATATGGTTACTGGCCGTTTCGTTTATGAATGTGTTTCGAAGGTCCTTCCGAAGAGAAGTAATTTGGCGACGACCCACGCCTTGTCTGCGTAGTGCACGGAGTCCACGTCAAGAGCACGAGGTTGTACCACCCTATCCACACCCATAAATTGAAGTTAGAACAAGATTGCGAGCGTAGATAAAAATCCGCTCGTCTCCTCGAGGTAGGGATTAACCAAAAGATAAATCACGAGAGTTCTGACCTGTCTTCGCTCCAGACATCGCTCGAGCATGGGATACCTAGGAAAATCGTGCTCTCTATTATGGTTGCGCCTTTCGGATCCTTCAAAACGCCACGAAATATTCACGAAATCGACAAAGGATGGTACCGGAAGGACTGCTGCATGCCCACGACACATGGATTCATGCCCGACGTGACACGACTCACCAACGAGGGCAGACTGAGGGCAGCCAGGCATCGTCGCGATAGCTCCGAGCGAATCGTGGGCTGGAGACAACAGCCTCAGTGAAGAGAAGAGGAATCATGCACGTGACCGTAATGAACGAGGCTGAGACGGAGACCTCGAGCATACACCAACTCGACAAGGCGGATGCGCCGCCGAGAACCCTACCACATCTATCTCCTTGCGGTGCAATGCTTTGTCTTGCTATGCGAGGCTAGTTGCAGCCTTTATGGGACCCTTGTACAGCACCCTGGCCATCCTGGATCACGATCGCGAACCGCGCGAGAGGCGCGCCCCTCCGGCTCTCGACCTCGCAGCCCTGCCGGATAGTGATCCCTCAGCGGCGCAGCTTCGTATTGTGTACGCCATCACAGAGAGCGCGGCGTGGCTCCTCGCCGCGCTCTCCATCATCATCGCCGCCACCCTCTCTGGTGACCTCTTTGTCGTGGTACCAGCGAGCTACTAGACGGTCATGACAAACGTCCCGGGAATGCTCAGCCTCACCACACCGCGCGACGCCTTCTTCGCCAGTCTGTCCAAATTCGCGGTCTCCACTCGCGTCGTCTCGAGCCACCGACGGTGATGATGTACGCGCTTTTCGAGGGGAGCATGGAAATTTCCATCTAACGAGTAGGTTCTCAGCTCGCGGGGTATGATGGACTGCCAGAGTACAATATCACGGGTTTCTCGCAACTGCATCAGTCAGGGACTGGGGGGGGTGAGCGTCCGTCCTCGACCACTCGCTCTCGGGGAACTTCGGCTTTTTGGTGTGCTCCGCCCCGCCGCCCAACCTCTCTGTGCCACGAGCCATCCTGCGCACGGATCAGACTTTCTTCTCGTTGTCCCGTGGAACCTCACGACCACTTGCGACCTCTAGGCCGAGGTGCAGAAACGTGCGCAGCAGGTCATCCCGGATCGTTTTCTTAGGAGAGGAAGACCCACGACGAGTGCGGAGCTAGGCGGATAGGTCTCGAGACGCTGATCTCCGGTGGAAGCAGCGCGCCGTCCGCCTCGGCAGCCGTGCGCTTGGCAGACGTGGCAGGGATGGGGGCGGGGGCACACGGAGGCGTACCCGCGTGTGGCACGACTGCGTGATCCAACACCCTCCCAATGGGCTAGGAGACCTTTTCCCTCGAGCTCATCGAGCGTGCTCAGGATCTGTTCCGCAAGGTGCGTTTTGGTTTCGTGGCGGCGGTACAACCCTGCTTACTGGCTGCCTCCAGCACACAGAGCTGGTGCTGCTCCTCCGGCTGCACCTCTGTCCCTTGGCACTTAAGGCGCTGTGGGACCCCTCGCTGTTCCCTGTGCAGCAGCCCGGCCTCCCAGAGTGTGATGTCCCGTGCCTCAAGGTGCTTGTCGCGAGCGCACTCTTCCTCGCGGGAAGCCTCGGCGAAAGCTGGTTCGGCATCCTCGAAGCGCTACAGAACCTGGACTGCGTGCTGGCTTCCAAAGGTGCCGGGGCGGGGGCGGGCACGAAGCGCGGACCTGGGAGCCGCGCGGTGTTGGGCAGCGGCGGGACACGGCACGCACTGCTTTCGGATCTCGACTCCGATGCGCTGCATGGCGCGATCCAGCGCCTGTTCGACGCGTCGAAAAACCTCGAGGACGACGCATTCACGCACTGTGTGAGCGCACTGTGTCGGCTGAGTACGGAGATGGTGGGGATGCGGACGGAGGGGGACGCCCCAATTGTGGATGCGACCGACAGCAGTAATAGCCTGGAGAAAGCTCCCAGTGGCACGCTGTCCCCGAGACCCAACGCTGCGCATCGGAGGCAGGTCAGTGGCATCCACCTTCCCCGCACCCTTGTGAGTATCCCCCCTTTGTCGGTGGTGGGCCCATGTCTAATCTTCATTCAGCGTTCCGGAGATTTTGGTATCTACAAACTCGGGCGAGTCGCCCTCCTCAACATCTACCGTATTTACCGCTCCCCTGATGTTGCCTGGGATACTAAAAGAGACCTATCATCCGTCTTGCATATTCGCCGCGAGCCATCAGTCCATTACATGGTTTCCTTGCGTCCAAAATCACCTATTTGGACTCGTGCGCTGGCTCAGCATTCACGAAGCTCTGCCCAGGCACGTTGGGATCCATGCGCAGTGTAGGTGCGGTGTCTCGGGCCTCATGATGGCGCCTATACTTAGACTCGGATTGTGAGCGGAGTGCCCAGAGGGCGGCGCAGGGCACGTTTCCCACTTTCCTTCAAAATCTTCCCTGTTTCAAGCTACATGCCACGTACTACCTTCTTTGGGAGGCCAACACTATCGTTTCTCCGAACAAGTTTTCCTTTATGCGTAACAAGACGATTGCTTCGCAACGACATATGAAACTAGACTACGGGAACCTGAACCTTCAAAATATCAGGAGGCCCTGGCGAACTTATTCAAGGCCGCCGTTAATTGAGCGATGCCCCCGGTAGCGAATTTACAGTGCACCAGAAGATCGTTGTGGGATACCTCGAAAAGTCCCCCCACTGTCTGGAATCCTTGTTCCTGGAGAAGTTTACGGTTCTTGTCGTTGATATGGAAGTCCTTGAGTACCGTGGTTGGAATCTGGCCTCTAGTCTCATCGTCGATGGATAAAAGCGGCTTTGAGAATTCGTTGCCGCGACCAATTCCACCGACTCCGCCTTGGTCGAGTGCTCCGCCGCCATCACCACCGACACCGCCTTGAACAAGGAAAGAAAGAAAGGAATATCAGGCTCCTCCATCGAAACGCACTACTTACCGCCGATCTTCCTGAAGTCACCAGCTCGCTCTATTGCCACTTCCGTTGCCTCACCACAACCCCCAGCGCCACCTACTCTACGACCCCATCCGCCAGGCCCTCCTCTGCCGCCTACGAAAACTTTACTCTCAGCGTTGCTTCTCATTGATAGATTATCACCTGAGGCGTACCAGTGAGCAAGGGACCAATCGACTCGTTGCCTGTTTCAGCCGGGTGGGATTTGTTGTTCCCATTGACAGCTTTCTCCCCTTTTCCATCGGCACCATCGCCCTTTCTACTAGCACCGCCTTTACCACCTCCACCACCTTCGCCGCCTTCGAAAAAAAAAGCTGCAGTCAACGTGCGTCATGCGGTTGTAGACAGCTTACCACCAATCTTGTTGAACAGATCCACTTGGCCCTGATCCGAAAATCGAGACGCCTCACCAAGCCCGCCGCCGCCGCCTTTCCGGTCAGCGTCCCCACCCTTTCCTCCTTTCCCTCCTGTGAAATTTCAAGGTCAGGCGGTGCTTTTACGAATGGCAGGTGCACACCATCAATATCGGGTTTGTTGTGTCGTTCGGTCTTGGGACCTTCAATTTTACCAAACTTTCCCAACAAAATCTTCTTCAGAGCCCATTTCAATTCAGCGATATGGCCCAATTGAAAACCTGCATCCGTCAGATCTTTTTCATCCATGTAGAGCAGGCCATCTATCGTATCAAATCCGTTGTTTTCGAGAAGTCCCTGAATTTGTCCCCCGAGTTTGTACTCGTTGCAAAATTTGGTGTTCTCCATGGCTGGGAAGGAAGCCTTAGAGACGTCGTCGAGCGATATGAGTGGTTTTGGGAGCTTCACGCCTTGGCCAATCCTATCATCTCCGCCTATGCCCCACGCTTCATCTGGGGTTGTTAAGCTGTTGGAAGTTTTTTGGATGGGACGACCTACGCTGTTGACTTTGTCCCTGCGAATCATGACACACTTCCGCCTGCGAACCTTCTGTACTACCACCACGTGTTACATCTGTGAGGGGCATGTTGTGTTTAAAATGAACAGTTGTATCCAAAATGAATGGTGGTGTACCGGAATCATGGGACGTCTCTTTCGTTGCGCTCATAAGGGATTGTGGGTGGGTTCGCACTGGTCAGTAGAATTGGTTGAGAGGGTGCCATTTTTTATACCTCTGG
Organism: Mycena galericulata; assembly: GCA_029289565.1. Taxonomy (NCBI): domain Eukaryota; kingdom Fungi; phylum Basidiomycota; class Agaricomycetes; order Agaricales; family Mycenaceae; genus Mycena; species Mycena galericulata. Next base: position 219,355 of record JARKIA010000168.1, on the reverse strand, counting down.
TGGCGCTAGCGCTTGTGGGATAAGAGACCGAAGTTTGTTCAGGACGCTACTTGACAGTGGTCATGGTTGCATTTTACGAGAGTACTTGATTCTGCGTTGTCACCGGACTCGGACGTGCAAGGACGTGCGGTTAAACTGGACTCACTGTGTACGGCGTCGTTTACGATCTCTGCAGAGTTACGAATGAGAGAAAACTCAATAATAATGCAATTGCCCACTGGGCCAACCAAAACCAGGAGATGGGAAGTCCATCCCACGAACGAAACCGCCATGCACGAATCACCCAGTCGAATCTGGCTCTTGATTTCTAGAAATTGCCGTCAATGACCTTCCACCGATAAGCCGTGTAGCGCTGAGCTGTCGAGGCAGTGTGAGCCTTTGTCTAGCACTCATGGAGATCACGAGGTTCGCCTTGGACCACCCTATGCGTCCAGTCTAAATTTGAACACGCAGGCAAATTGCAGCCTGCCATCGTCGCGCAGATGTTGAGAGTTTCAGAGTCAACGAACAGTCGCGGCGGAAGATGTGGGCAACATACTCGGTGCATATTTCGCAGACTTGAGAAGAGGAGGCATGCCTCTTTCCTCCTCTAATAACGTTATCATTCCAGTTGTATGATAGGAGTTACCGGCGTTCGCACATACCCCGGGCCTCCCCCGGCGATGGGACTACGCTCCATGGCAGTGTATATCCTCCAACCGGAAACTTGAACGAAGCAAGGTACCGTGTGCCGGCAATGAGCTGGAGATTTTGAGGATTCAAGGGGCACTGAATTGAATATCAGCAATTGGGCCGAGTCTGTTAGTGAAGACGACATGAGCTGCGAGTCCGTACGACAAACATTAGATCCACAGTGCAGACACCATGTGAACGCGAAAGTATGGCAACAGGGACTGGACAGCTTCAAATTTGGACGTTCGAGTGTCGTAAAATGATTCGCGAGGGTGATGTGGCCCATTTGGGTGTCAGGACCCCGGAGATGCATTCCTTACTCCCATGTACGACTACTAATTTCAATGTTCAATTTGTGAAAAATACATTCTTTCAATTAAACCTGGCGTGCTTCCTTGCGTGTGCGGGCAGCAAGAAATCCCCAGGAGTACGTAACCAGCACCGCCACATCCCTTTTCGGGAAAGTGGTTGAATTTCCAACGCTGTACGTCTTCGCCTCACAAGGGTTGCATGGTCGTACTACATTCCAATCCAACTACACACATCTAAAGTGTATATAGCTGCCTTCAAAAATTATCCAGGAGTGCGTAACCAACACCGCCACATCCCTTTTCGGGAAAGTGGTTGAATTTCCAACGTTCAACCGTTGTGCGTCTCCGCCTCACAAGGGCTGCATGGTCGTACTGCAGGTTTATGCCACTCCACTCCAACCACACCGTGATAAATCCGCACTTCCAAAATCCGAATTTTATGCGCAGTATATCCGCAAGGCTGTTCAACCTCAGCCTTCAGGCTCTAGGGTCAAGGTCTCTTTGGGGTGATACATTCAAGAAAACAGTGTTGGGGTCCGAGTGTGGTGCGTTGTACTAGTGTTATACTGTTTCCTACGACATCATGCTGACACGTCCCGTTACCTGGCTTGCACCTGATCGAGCACGACACGCTGCGTCGCGTCGCGCGTCTCTGATGCGACGTGACATCCTCATACTCTGCTCGCGCCCTCCAGCCGCTATTCAATTCAAGTCCCTTCGCATCCTGTATAAGGCTGCTAGTATGGTGGGTAAGGACAGAGCGGTGAGCCTTGCTTGTGTGAGTCGTTGCGCACCATTGTGCCGTCACACTTCTGCGGTCGTAAGACCCTCTAGAATTGTAAAGCAATGACTCGAGTTCTCAATCCACTTTTCTAAAACTGGTGTCGGAGGAGCCTGACTCGACATAATCTTTGGACTCTGTATCCGGGTTGGGTTGTAGGCACCCGCCCGCTAGGACCTTAGGCTCAGGTCTAGTAATCTGTTCGCACATTTTTTTTTGCTTTTCCATCTCGTCTCATCCTCCTCAGGATCCACTCATGATGCCTATATCACAGGGTTGTAGCATCAATTTTTACGGTCTAACCCACGAGATCTGCTACAAATGTCAAGAGTTGCGGGGGGGAAGCGATCTTAGCTAAATCCAACAGTGTTCCCAGTCAAATTTCACAATTGAACATTGTTCATGAGCAAATTCAAGGGTTACGATCGCATGTAAGGTCCGTCAACCAGGCACACCAATGATTCAAGAATGCGGAATATTCAATCAAGTTTTCGGGCTCGGCGCATAGCGCCGCCGAGATCTGCGTTTGATAGCGCAATGGTGGGGATGCCGTAGGATTATTTGGAACACTATGCCGCCGAGGGCTACATTTGATGCCACGATGGCGGGGGGATTCCGTAGGATGTTTGGGAAGATAGTGTGTGGCCCTCCACGCTGCACCACCGAGCGTGCATGAGGTGTGGATCGAGGTCTATAAGAGTTCAATCATAGGATGTAAAAAAACATATGCATAGACGCGGACCTTCGCTCCTGGGAAGTTAAGATATCGAGTGAAATTTCTCCGGTGGCGTTACACACCGCTGCCAACCTGCACGACTGATGGTGCGACTGCGAAAAGCGAGTAACTTGAGCTGGAGATGGGCGCTCCGCTACCAAGCGCACATCAAGAAAAGGTTCAAGGGCTGCGTGCGATGTTCGCCTCTTAAATCTATCACAAAAATAGGCACGAACCAATTCGAAGCAGACAACAGGACCAGAAACGAACCCGGCATACCAATAGACACTAATCTGGCTGCATTGCCAGTCTCCTTACAGAGGTTGTGTGAATTACTAAATTTTCTTTGATTTTCAGGGCCATATTTTGGGAAAGGAATCTTTGCCGAAACGTTGTCAAAAAAAAGCTGAACACATACAGATTACGGCGTAGTTGAGGTTGGTTTTTTATCCGTGACACAAGCATCTTCCTACCCAGCCATCAAAATCACGAGTCTCAAAATGGTGAATCCATACTTAGACTGTACTCTGATCTCCTTCGAACATGGGGGCCGCCTCTAGGCACATATTGGAACTCTTCGAGGTGTTTTGGAAGGTGAATACACTCCGAGGTTTTTTTGGCTAGACTTGAAGTCTGTTTCTACATATGGGAGGTTTAAAGTAAGTTTTGGATGAATATGCTTAGCAAAGTTGGATACATTTTGGGTGGCTTGCGTAGGCTGGTACTTACGCGTCGTCTGACAGTTGGACGGGATGTATATAACTCCGAATACAAGGGAATTTGATGCCCGATGTGTACCATGTCCCAGTGGAGCTGCTTTCAACAGTGACTGTCAGTCCCGAATTTTGTTGAAAACTCTGCACAATATATAATAAATACTTTCAAAGCTCAGATCTCGAGCTCATTTGGACTTCATTTGGACTTCATTTCGTTTCTATTTCATGTTCTCGAGCGCCCGAAATGAAATCCAACCTTGAACCTGATTTCGAAATGAGCGATATGAGAGTTCGGCAGAGTCGGCTTGGCCTCGGCACATCAACGGAGATCAAGAATATGCGGTCATGTGGCATTGACACTTGTGCGCGCGGGGCGCGCACTATATGTTCATGCTCCGCTGATCCCGAGTATGATGCCGAAATGGAGCTCTTGCCGTGGTTCGGTTCGGGGATCGATGAATGAGAATAAAATAAGATTTAAACGAAGTTGAAATGAGCACGAAATCTGAGCTTTGAAAGTCCCTAATTTTTTCACAAGCGCCGAAAAATTAATCTTGATATCCGATTGCATTTCTGTCAGTAAGCATGTGTCTTCTGTCTCTCTTCGACGCAGTATCTGACCTTGCTATGCTAACACTATATAAATCCCCAGCAGCCTCGATTAATCGGGAACACTATTCAAATCAGAGAAAACTCTTGATTTGATAGAACATTGCCAATCTTCAGATACTGTATAGGAGGATATTCATATACATAGAAGACACGTATATAGGGCGAAATAACGTGCCAATATGCTTTCCCAAACCCTAACGAGCGCAACGAATGCGAACCTCTTCAATCACGTAGAATTTTTGATCAAATATTGATGGACGCTCAGTCGTTTGGGGTGCACGCACCATCAAACTCCCAAGTAATACAGGGCCCTCTCCATGACACTAGTACTCTTCATTGACATCAGGTAATGAATATCAACACTAAACTTAGCCATGAACCAGTGATAGCTGGATATGTATGGTGCCTGAATACGAGACAATTACCCTATTTCACTGCACCTACTACATTCGACTTGTACTAACAGGTCAGAACTCAAGTCAGCATGTGTGAATAGGCATGTCATGATCACAGAGTGCTAGGAACCCCTGCGCACCACAAGATGCCATCATGAATTGCTCAAGTTAACCACTTAGAATGAAATCATAGGCCATTTTATGCCTCGAATAGCTTGACACGAGGGGTAAAAATGTATCGGGAAATTCACAGAATCGCCCATGACTCCTCTGGTGAAAAGAAACAGGTGGGGGGGGAAGTTGAAGCGCTAGACGGACAGCAAACAAGCAAAGAAACGTACCTCGATTCACGGGAATACTACTTAGATAGAAGGAAAAATAGGTGTCACGTAGCGCCAACAAACACACTTTATGACGGTGGGCGGTACATGCCCATGAGACATTTGTGGTTGGATTTGGGATGGGATGCAACCTTCCATGCCACCGTTGCACGCGCGAATGTCATATGCACAAACTGGGGACATGTGAGTACATGCAAAGGAGGTGACATGTCGGGAGATACCTTGGTTTGCTGCAATCCGGACTCCATAATATGAAATAAAATCTTTGCAGGCAGCACATATGTTTGCGGGACCGTTTTAAATTTATTCAGAGACTTATTCAAGCCAGAAATGTAGAATACAACTTGGCTTAGTCCTTGCGGGCAGCGCGTAGGTTCGCGGGACCATTGAAAATTCAGTCAGTGTGTTATTCAAGCCAGCTGCCAGCTATGTTCTTAGAATAGAGCTTGGCTTACCGGAATATACCAGCTGAAATAAGGATTCTGACTGCCAATTGCACAATTTCCCAGCCGCCTCACAGAGCCTGGAGCAAGAGGTATCACTGCAATCACACGCCGCCGAAAAGTACCTATTTTCCGTGCACCTTGGCTCGACTCGAGGAAGCACTGTGCATATAATTTTTGAAGGCAGCTATATACACTGTAGATGTGTTTAGTTGGATTGGAATGTAGTACGACCATGCAACCCTTGTGAGGCGAAGACGTACAGCGTTGGAAATTCAACCACTTTCCCGAAAAGGGATGTGGCGGTGCTGGTTACGTACTCCTGGGGATTTCTTGCTGCCCGCGCACGCAAGGAAGCACGCCAGGTTTAATTGAAAGAATGTATTTTTCACAAATTGAACATTGAAATTAGTAGTCGTACATGGGAGTAAGGAATGCATCTCCGGGGTCCTGACACCCAAATGGGCCACATCACCCTCGCGAATCATTTTACGACACCCGAGCGTCCAAATTTGAAGCTGTCCAGTCCCTGTTGCCATACGAAAGGGCCCTTCTTGTTTGGCGTTTGAATCCTGTACATGATACGTCACCAATGTGCTAAAAGCTGTAATACAGCAGCAATCGGACTGTAGTTGAGGCCGAGTCTTATCCTGTATGTTCCCTGTACAGCTTTTTCTACCTGATTAGTATGTCCCATTGTTAGACGACTTTGGAGTAGATAGCTATAGGGCGAAGGAATTTTCCGCTGCATTGCCGCTGTCGCGTGCAGCGGCAGTTTCTGCGGCAGTCTGCGGTAGTCCATTTTTGGGCACATGTCCAAGCGGTGTCGAGCCCAAAGGAAGCAGCAGTCGGAAGCCAAATTGCCGAGAGTACATTCCGGGGAGGACACGCAATGCGTCCATGGCCTCGTCGGCGCCATAGCTCCCGCTGACTCGGAGCGACTTCAGAATAGGAAATTCGCCGTCCATGAATAGGATACAGAGTTCATCATTTTCAAACTGTGCCTCCAGTTCCTGTATCTAGTATACCGTTTCAAGGTAGTCATGTTGTCGCTATCGAATACTCCGCGAAGGGTTATTGAAAGCGCACTTCCCTGCTCGTTGTAACCAAGTATCAAAAAGTTAGGCAGGTCCGAGCACTTTTCGTCATCTAAACGGATCCTAGTATGTAAAGTGCGGGCGAGGAGCGGGCAATATCGGCCCATCCATTACAGACATTTTAGAAACAGCATGGGGACGTGGTCGGCTCCCTTTATCGCGCGGGATGGAAGACACTGAGTGAAAATTTCGGAAGCGATTTCGAGGGGGAGCCGCGCCACTGGTTCGCGAATTTCGTTCAGCTGGCGGTGGGTGGAGATTTTTCTGCGTTCCAACTGCGTTTGGTTTTATAGCAGACAGCACTGTACCAGCTCTCGACGCAGCATGCCAATCAGGAAAATGTTTTCGTGCTGGCAGTGCTGGTGCCAGCACTGCCAGCTCTGCCAACTCGCCAGAATCGGAGCTGGCGACATAAAAAGGTACCTGGCGCCAGAACTGCACCAGATTCTATTCTGTTGACAGAATGCCTCACCCATTTAGGTACTCGCACGATCCAAAAGAGATGAATGAAACAAATATATTGTGTACATACAGGGTACATGGCTAGCTACTACGTTGTCTCGATATCCGCGCCTCACCGCGCCCGCGGACGCCCTCCTGCGCTTCGTCACCACCCTTCCGCCCGTGCATCCTGACCTACTCACCGGCACACTCGCCTTCTACACCGCGCTCGCCGCACACGGGCTCTACGCACACATCACGTCGCCACCGTGCACAGTCCGCTCGCCGCCATCGCCGCGCACGGCAGATGCAGACCGAGGCATGCAACACGTGTGGGCGGGCCTGCCTAGCGTGTGGGTCGTGTGTGGCGGACCCGCACCAGACGACCCCTGGGCACAATATTCTGTGGAGCCACCCTTCGGTCCACGGTTGTGCTGATGCGTCTGTGATGGAAGCTGCCGTGCAGGGGAAGAGGGAGGCGAGAGGGAGTCGAAAGTGAGCTGAGTATAGATATGTGAGCGGCCAAGTTCGAAGGTGGGTGGAACTTACACGGCTTGATAGTGATCCTGCCACATTGCGACACTCGGGGCGGGGGATGGTCGAAATGCATGCAAATTATCTGTATAAAGAAAAGGTTAGTATCCGCAGCCGACGACAAGTGCAAGCCACAGCCAGCGCCAGAGATGCCGAGAAGAGCTTGAAACATAGGTTTGGGTTGATGGAGGCTTGAAGAACTTTGAGGAGGGCTCGAGGGTGCTTGAGGGGAACAGAAGGGGCACTGAGACAAGACGAGGGCGAAACGACATGGGGGAGAAAGAAAGAGACGTGGCATGGTTTGCCATCAAATCACGCCATATTGACACACGTGTGTGGCGGAGTTTGAATGACTTGGTGAGTTTCAAGGAGCTCGAACTTCAAGATGGTCTTTACGTTCGATCTTCGAGCATCCCAACACTTTCCGTCAAGTTTATTACATGTATCCATGGATCCGAGCCATTCTGAAGTGTAGGGAAGAAATCTGTGAAATTCCGAAACTGGCGGTGATTCTGGCGCGAGCTGGCAGATATTCCCCAGCTCAGCCAGTTCAGCCAGCCGTGCCAGGGGTAGCCAGCACCGGCCAGCTAAAAAACATTTTCCTGATCAATGCTCCTGCAGTTTCAATTTAAAAGGGAAATATTCAGCAGTGAGGCAGGGAATCATATATCAACATTTTGGGTGCTTTGTTTGGAGAAGGCACGCAGAACTTAGGTCAAACCGACTTCAACTTGAACCCCAATTGACGCTTCACGTGATCGTCGAGGCGGAACAATCGGAATTGCCCATCGGCTTGATTCCGGCAGAGTGACTTTCGACCGACAGACTCCGAGTCCGAACGAATACGGCCCGAACATAAAGCAGATATGACTAACCATAAAATCCAATCCGGACCTCTTTGCTGGCTCGGTTACGGTGTTTGTGGGTGCCCAAAAGAATTAATGCGCCCAAAAAGGAAAGAGGAAAAGAGGAAGAACAAGAGATTTGGGATCAAGATACATCGGGACGCATGAAGATTCCATACACTGCAGGCCTCGAATTTGCCTGCATCCAGCTAAAAAATTCGGCCGCTGCGCGGTGTGCTGTAGGTTAAAAATAGGGAGCAAGAAAGTCAAATCAAAACCTTATAGCTTCGAAGTATTCGGAAAATACAGAAGAGAGTCCCATTTGTAATTCATTTACCTCATGTACTCTTGTCTTCAAATGCACAACTCGATTACCATGTTTCTCAGGCTGATATATCTGGAACATTGAAAATTGGGACTGAACAAGCTTGCTCTAGAACGTTGTGACCCAATTTATGATCCCAAGTGCTAGTAGGGTGGTTGTGTACAGTGACCTCCCTAAGGCCTTAAATGAAGACCCTCTGGTGAGTTAAGGCCTTAGGCCTTAGGCCTTAGCCCAGGCCTTAGGACCAAAAAAGGAAATAATTTTAGTGGGCTGTAATTGAGAAATCTACGCAAAATCTATGCTCCCCTCACTTCATCGTCGTCAATTTCGACCTCGCCGTTGTCAAGCGTGTCATCCTGCTCATCCAGTTCCACCATCACACGCATGCACGCTTCCTCCTCTTCTTGTGTGCGGCGGGTGCGAAGGGATGCCTTCACACCTTTTCGGAACAGCCCCTGTACTGTACCATTTCGACCATAGGTTCAGTGACGGGTGACACCTAGATTTTTATGATGCGTGCAAAAATCGCCTTAAATTGAAAGTAAATTTTTCGGTCTTCTCGGATGAGATTTTCCTAAAAATAGTGAACCTACGGTCGAAATGGTACAGTAATGTCATCGGCTGCCATTTGCGTGGCCGGCATACCTGAGTTTCGTTGCCAGCCATTGCTTCGGCAGGCCTCGGCGCTGCGGCAGTGCGAGAAAAGATTCAGGGCACGTGCACCTTCAACACGTAATTTCTAAGGCCTTAACTCAGAAATCCTAAATCTCCATGCTGGTCTAAGGCTTAACCTAAGGCCTTAGCTAAGGCCTTAGGCCTTAGGAACAAGGTAAGGCCTTAGGCCTTAGGGAGATCACTGGATGAGGCGCACCTCTTTCCTCCTTCAATAACGTTATCATTCCAGTTGTACAATAGGTGTCGCCGGCGTTCGCACATACCCCGGGCCTCCCCCGGCAACGGGACCACGCTCCATGGCAGTGTATGTTTTCCAGCCAGAAACGAAGCAAGGTACTGTGTGCCGGCAATGAGCTGGAGATTTTGAGGATTCAAGAATATCAGCAATCAGGCCACTTTTCGGGAGTCGGCTGGTGAAGACGACATGAGCTACGTATTGCTCCATGTGTACGAGTCCGTACGACAATTTGGATCCACAGTGCAGACACCATGTGAACGCGAAAGGGCCCATCTTGTTTTGCGCTTGAATCCTGTACATGATACGTCATCAATGTGTTAAAATTAAGTTGTGATACAGAAGCAATCGGACGGTAGTTGAGGCCGAGTCTCTTCCTGTATGTTCCCTGTACAACAGCCTTTTTTACTTGATTAGTATGGCCCATTGTTAGACGATTTTGGAATAGATAGCTGTAGGGCAAAGGGATTTTGCCGCTGCTTTGCCGCTGTCGCGTGCAGCGGCAGTCTGCGGCAGTCCATTTTTGGCAAGAGGCAGCCACCGGAAGATGCCGAGACACAGCCTCGAAGGGTAGGGTGGGTCTGGGACCCCTTATTTCACTTTTTGGAATTTGTTCGGACAGCTCTGAAAACACGTTTAGAAGGGTCAGAAAAAAATCGAGTTTTTTAGGGGTACATTTCCGCGTGGAACAGTGAAGAATATCCATTTTGTACGACAGAAATCGACTCAAAACACCGCAGATTCCTGCAGAACGGTCTATATCAAGCCCAGATTTCAGGAGAAAATTCCCTTTTCGGTCACTTTTCCCGAGAAAATTACCCGATTTGGGTGTGGCTGTGCTCGGCTAATAGGGCAGGATGGGTCTGGAGGTCTTATTGCACTTTTCCGACCCTGTGTGGCAAATTTTAAGGACGGCTGCCTCTTGATTTTTGGGCACATGTACAATCGGTGTCGAGCCCAAATGAAGCAGCAGTCGGGGTGTCAAATTGTCGAGAGTACATTCCTCAAGATCAGGGAGGACACGCAATGCGTCCATGGCCTCCCCGGTGCCATAGCTCCCGTTGATTCGGAGCGACTTCAGAATAGGAAATTCGCCGTCCATTAATATACGAAGTTCATCATTTTCAAACTATGTCTCCAATTCCCATATCTAGTGTGTATACCGTTTCAAGGCAGTCATGTTGTTGTTATCGAATACTCCGCGAAGGGTTATTGAAAGCGCATAATTCTCCGATGCTCGTTATAGCCAAGTACCAAAAAGTTATTCAGGTCCGAACACTTTTCATCGTCTAAGATATTGGCCCATATATACATTGCAGACATTTAGAAACAACATGGGGATGTGGTCGGCTCCCATCATCGCGCGGGAAGGAAGGCACTGAGTGAAGATGTCAAAAGCGATCTCGAGGGGCGAGCAAGGATGCCACAAGAGGAGCATCGCGGATCCGACCGCGTACGTCATCATATCTTTTTGTGTTTCAATCCGTGTTCTCCCGAAGCCTCCGAGTTCTTTCTGGGGTCCGAAGTAGACTCGTACCCAGTCTCTACGTTGAGCAATAAGACAGTGGAGTATAATGCAAAAAGATTTGAGTCGATTGGATGAAAATTGAGAGAGAAAAAAAAAAAGCGGCGGAACTATTGCTCGAACGTAGACTCGTGTCCAGTCCCTACGTTCAGAGTAATGTTGAAATAAGCCTCGAGGGAACGTCACAAGCGAGCCGAGTGAGGAATCTCGTTGTAATCTGGTAGGGTACATGATAATGAGTACACTACTTTTATGCTACTTGTGAGCGCTGCTATGAGTAATATTTATCAGTTCCATCTTGACTTGCACCTGTCCAACGATGCGCCCGACTCCTACTGACTGTAGGTGACCACGGCAGGCAGTGCCGGTGCTGTTCTCCAAGATGCCGAGCTCGGAACAGCTCGCACAGCCACTCCATTTCCAACAAGTAACAGATAGAGTAGTAACAACATAGTGCAATTTATTTGAGGTAGATCCGACAAAAACTGAGCAAGAAAAAAAAAAGTGCGGGAAGGGTTACTCGAACGTAGGGACTGGGAGAACTTAGTAGGGGAAAGTGCCATTAGAAATGGCACATGACAATAAAACTGACTTAGAAAAATTTCGATGTTAGGAATTTTTGACCATTCTCAAATGAGATTATGAGGAAGAGGAAAGTCACAGCAGTATTTGAGAGAAGGGTCTCTGCACTCACATTGTCCCAAATTTCCTTTGCTATGTCGCAAAGAAGAGAATAGTTCAGGGTCGGCAGCCGGACCGAATGGCACTGCCACCCATCAACCCCTATGACTGTAATTCATCTCTGCTATTGCTCTTGCTCGGTGCCTTTCAGAGTTCACATAAATTAGTATGGATGATTGAAGCACCCTTAGCTGTGATTATCTTCCTCAGCAGCAACCATAACCACCCTTGAACAGGTATACAACATTGAGATATTTTTGTCATATAATATGAGGTTGGTCGGTGTGTATGGAGGCAGATAATGAGTTGAAGTGTTCCAGAAACTCAAAAAACATGTCTAGTTGGTATTCCCTGATGTGCCTGACCTCCAGTAATCCAGGCTGGCTGACGGACGGCCGTATATCAAAATACCAAAATAAGACTGTCTTGTTCACTGTGCAATGAAATCTGAGTTTTGACTGTTTCCAGAGACACAAGGCATACACATAAACGTATCCGCAACTTTTCTACAACTCCAAAACCTAATCGGCCGAGGTTGAAAATCCCGAACGTCGAAATCTTTTCAAGTCAGTTTTATTGTCACGTGCCGATTCTATTGACCGTACTAAGTTAGGACCGGTGATAATCGGTTGGGAGGTCCGATCCAGGGTCCGGACAAATTTTGAAATTTGACCTCTGGATGTCACCGCCAGAGTCCGGACAAATGGGCCTACCGGGCGCGACAGGTCCGAGGCAAAGTCCGGACAATGGGCACGTACCACGAAGAGGTCTGATCCCGCATCCGGACATTGCCTATTTTGGATACGGTGGTGGCTCCCGAGAGCTCGTTCTCGTGGATTGAGAGACAGAACAATGGCAGCTACAGTGCCATATACATTACTGAATTTTGGCCCTTGAGACTGAGCTCCTCCTTACAATTCATGCTTATCTCTGTTGTCATCTCACTGTTCAATCCTTCCCAGCCTATATTAAGCTACATACCACTATGGACACGATAGTTGAAGCGGGAACAATGTGCTGTAAACATCTTCCAGCCAACTCCTCCTTGGCCCTCCTGCCAAAGAGCGAGAGCATCAAGATGTTCAACAGTCACGTAGAAATCGGACTCCGGAATCACAAAGTCTTCGAGGAGCTTTTATTGGAGAAAGAGGCTCCGTCAAAAACGGTCTCAATTAAGTACAGTACAACGAAGGGGAAAGGCAGATATTCCCATTACTGAGCTACCAGAAGACGATTGCGAGGAGGATTAAATTTTTTTACGATTTTTACGATTTTTTACACATAATTTTAAGGTCTGATCTGTAGTCCGGACAAAAGAAAATTGGACCTGTGTGAGAGCCGGAGTCCGGACAAAATTTGGTCCTCCCGACGGGCCCAAAGTCCGGACAAAATTTTCTGAGGGCCCAAAATCGGGATCGGACCTCCCACCCGATTATCACCGGTCCTACTAAGTTCCAAGAGGTGGGCGGAAGAAAAATAAATGATATCATGCCTCATTTGGAGTTTTTTGGACTCAAAATCTCGTTTTTGAAGAAATTAATTTTTTCTCCCCAGTGGTCGTTGCTGGGCATGTGGTAAATTCACCATTTGGCCTCTTTCTCAGGAATCTCTGATCATAAAAATTTGTGGAAAATAGCAGCAGGTAGCCAATGGGCCCTTTTAGGGGGGTAGAGGATGTTTCCGGGTCTCCACAATCACTTCTGCATGCGCTACAGAGCTCGCATCAGAAGACAATCCAAAAAAGGCAGGTACATCAATTTGGCTTGAGCGCCCGCAATAAGCCGGTTCTCACCGAAAAAAATCGATAGGCAAGTGGGGAATGTGCGGAAATGGGGGGTTTATGTAGTTTTCATGCTCGTCAGAGCTCTGGTGCACGAGTAAAAGTGAAAATATGGAAGTCCGGTCCGAACGCCGAAAAGGGCATGGTATCAGAAATCTTTGATCCGCCCACCTCTTGCTAAGTTCTCCCAGTCTCTACGTTCGAGCAATAGTTCCGCCGCTTTTTTTTTTTTCTCTCTCAATTTTCATCCAATCGACTCAAATCTTTTTGCATTATACTCCGCTGTCTTATTGCTCAACGTAGAGACTGGGTACGAGTCTAGTAACCCTTCCCGCACTTTTTTTTTTCTTGCTCAGTTTTTGTCGGATCTACCTCAAATAAATTGCACTATGTTGTTACTACTCTATCTGTTACTCTGAACGTAGGGACTGGACACGAGTCTAGGTCCGAAGACCGTCCAACCAGTCAACCTCTGGCGTGGGCCTCCCCGCCCCTTCGATTTCTAAGTATGAATGATATCGCGCGATGTTTGTCCGCCCACCCAACCTTTCAAATCATTTCAAGTTCCATCAACGTGCGCGCAGGCCCGGGGCGGCTCATGTGGGGCAAGTGCACTAACATCGAATATAGCGGTTGGCGCGTATGGGAGGCTCCTTAGGGGAGCAGTAGGTGCGGGGATGGTACGAGAGGTGGTGTGCTATGAGAGTGGTATGAGTTTTATTCAATTGCGGCCCGGGGAACTTTGAAGGCGGTAGTAGGCTGGACAAGAGGTAGTGTTGAAGTAAGGGCGGAGAGGGCGAGATTAGCGGATGAGGTAGGTTACGATTGCAATAGCACTGATGGTTAGAAGGCTGCTTTAGAGCAATCAGATGCTCTGGCAGGATTTTACAGTGAGCTTATATTATATATACTACAAAATGTATCTAGAATATTCTACGTGTATCTACTTGAACTGTCTGTATTACTAAGAATCTTATCAATCAATTGCCCGAAGGCCGAGCTGCATTACTAATCCCAACAGGTAGTGGCTTGGAGTTGTTGGAGGAGCAGTGAGGATTGCATCGATGAATAGTAGTGGGTCTGCATAATATTACTTTGGGCTGGAAATCAGAAGTATTGGGCTTAGGGAGCAAGGTGTGCACATGCGAGGCATGCACCTAGTGGGACTAACGTACCTCTTTAATCCGTTCGGATCAACTTCGGAAAGCGGACACATCGGGCCGATATCTAATCTGGTCAGGTGCAGCCACGCTTGGAGCCGCCTAGGCTCATCCGGCGGCCTTATAAGTCAGTGTGGGTCATAACTCTTGCGACTTTTCTTGCCCGTCGTCCCCAAGTCCGCCGTCGTCCCCCGAACCGTCCGGTGGCGCCGGACCTTGATTCTATCAACCTGAAAAAGAAGTACTCAAGTCAAACTCACTCAAGCACACCGACTCACCGAGACTAGTCCGAGACTTACACATCAGCCGAGCTTGGACCAAGCATGCTCTTAAAGCTTCGCTCAAGTCTCGGAACCGTTGTTGAACGTTGATCCCCCTTCGACACTTGCAGAGTATTTCCACCCGCCAAAGTTACACAGAACGGTCGCAAATCGAAACCCCGCATGCCAGGAATGATAAGAGAGGAGCCCCGTCGATCTGGTACGCCGAAATACATGTGGTTTGGAATATTGACTTTAAGTGGAATATAGGAGGCAGCGGTGGGAAAATTGAGCAAAGACGTGACGAGGGTGGCTCTAAGGAGTTGCTTCAGAATGCGCAGCCAACAACTCAACAACGTAAGTCGTTGTTTCGTACAAAATTTCCGACAAATTTAAAGGTAGCAGCACATGAAGCAGGTGGAAAAGACGGAGTTGGGGAAGGTCCGACATCTACCGCGCGGCTCACATCGATGGACGAGAATTCCATGGCTTACCCGCCAGATTTGGAAATAGTTAAATTTTGCACAAGGTACAATCTCGGGGATGAGATCCGTCGGCTTATCGAGGAACAAGGAATTGAGACGGCAGCTGGTCTTCTGGACGTGGGAGACCTTGACCTCCAGGAACTAGGCTTCAAAGTTGGACAAATTGCCGAACTGAAGTGGGCTTTGAACAAGAATTTTCCAATAACATCTTGTTCAAAGGACGAGGAAGAGACTTACAAACCCCGTCTATCTGGTCGGCCTCTGAACTGTGTTTATTTTCCAAAATTTACGTGGGACTTTGACAGGAGGGACAGGGGGTGCTGGTGGAGATGGTGGTCGAGATGGAGGCGATGGTGGGTTGGGCGCGGCCCCTCGGATTGCCATTGAGCAAGTCCATCGGTTTCGTGAAATTCACGGTAGGCCTTTCCATGCTTGTAATGCATGCAGACTCACCAAAGTTCGTTCAAGGTGGTGAAGGTGGTGAAGGTGGCGCGGGTGGTACGAGAAGTGCCCACGTTGGACGCATGGAGGGGGCGACACCGCAAAATCCGATCTCAACAGGAGAGAAGAGTACTGCAGATTTTCCCGCTCTCTTCGGTACGCATACCTTCGTAGTTTCAGACGTATCCGTCAATTAAAAGCTTTCATAGGCGGATCAGGAGGAGCTGGTGGCTGGGGCCATAATGCAGGCGGTCCCGGTGGTCTTGGAGAGGCAGCACAAATTCCGATAGAGGATGTGGGCATTTTCAGGAAGATCGCTGGTAAGGCAGTTGATCTATCTTCATATCTTAAATGCAACCTACAATGTCTTGTTCCTTTTTTCCAGGCGGCTTCGGCGGAAGAGGTGGGGCGTCGGACGACAAAGGCGGCTCCGGCGGAATTGGTCAAGGTTCCAGATTTCCAAAACTCCTTGTATCCGTTGACGAAGAGACTCGACGTCGCGTACCTTCCGCGAAATTAGAAGATCTAAAAATCAGTGTTGAACTCCGCGAACGGCTGCAAGACGTTGGATTCCGGACGGTGGGAGGACTATTGGAGGCCCATGATACAGATTTCAAACCACCTCACTTCAAGGTTGGACACGTCCATGTACTGATGGCGGCCTTGAGGAAATTCATAGCCCAACATGCTCATGATGCGGGTCGAGGGGATTGAAGGTGATCACATTCGCTGCTCACGCGCGAAGAGATTATCGATGATCGTCCACAGATTGAAATAATTCGGTTAAACTCCCTAGAATATAATACTTTTGTTGTACAGATTGATGGATTCGGGAACGATGAGTTTGTGGGAGGAGGTGGATGCTGTTTCGGGGTGTCGCTGGGTTTCTGCAATTTATGACGCCGCCGCACTGACTAACTAAGTTCATCTTACACCCGTTCCTTCTTCAGCTTCGGGTCAATTCAGATGAACTAAGCTCCATTCCTATCCGACAGGAACACTGGACCTTTTCACGTCCGGCCCTTCCCGCCCACATTAACCTACCCGGCCGGTACCACTTTTTCCTCCTGTGAGTGGTACGAGTAAGTCGGTAGATTTCCAGACAAACGCAGGAACAAATCGGAACTGGAACGTCTATCCGATCTCATTCTCTTGCAACGAGTCGACCAATCAGGAAATACGAAGAGAGCTTGCCTTCATTTCCGGTCCGTGTTGTGATTATGATTTTAGATATAACAGCCAGAAGATCGTCAGTGGCGCCAATCAGCCATGCGCCCATTTGCGTAGAAATAGAGCGGCATCCCTGCGGCGCAGCGTCGAGAGCATTCTGTACTACCGTTGCCATTATCCTGGGCCGAAGAGATATCTAGTTGAGAGTCATTTTCCAAGACGCGGGAAGGCCATTGATGTGCGTTACACGGCGCGAGGAGCCTTTCGAGACAGAAGTGGAAGGGCGACATGGTGAGAGGAAAAACAGAGCCCGGGCCCGGGAGGGTGGCGTCAAGGTTTTAGCGACACGTGTTTTGATTCATCATAGCTTATTTGCCGTGTGAAGGTCATGTCTCACCGATCGCAGCTGTCAATGTAGCCGCGGTGGTGCACTGTTTAAAGTTGCCGCGATCTGCCACGACGCATGTTTAACCGGGTGGATCACGGTTCGTAAAAAAACCACGGAGTTTCTCAAAAAGGACTATCGATTTGCTTTTTCGGAATGGCATTGTATTACACTCTATTTCTGCTGGGTCCTGATTCCTCGAATAAAACAGTTCTACCTTCCAGGAACATGTCTGAATCGACGTGCAATTATCTGAACCCGTGCTCGACCTTGACCGTCCCCTCCGGCCTCTGTGCCACTGAGGCCGGATTGATCTTCTTAACGATAACTAAGTTTGGTTTCAACCGAATCCGAGTCGCCGATGTTTCATGTTTCAATTTGGTTAAATGATTCTGATTCTGCTATTCCAGTGTGTTGACTCCGCGACAGCGTGTAGTTGGACCTTACATCCGGGAAATATCGGCAAACACGCCGCGAAACGAGCATACAGGTATCAGGGTCTCGTGCGTCAATGGACATTGCGCGGCATCGGGATAGAGAGGAGCCGCGCAGCCGTACCATGCGTTCGCCCATTGTCATCAACTCAGCCACTTATTTACCGCCCACCACGCCGCACTATGTACGAACTCACAGCTCAAGCGCATAACAAAATGGGTTCTTCCGTTTATCGAGCGAGGTACGAGCTAGAAACGATAAAGCGTCTGTCAAGAGAGACTAGTTCATCCGTTCTTCCGCTTGCGCATAGAGACTACACCAATTATCGGAGTCAAAATGCGAGGATAACGCGTCTCGGTCTGGGTAAAGGATTCATGAATGCCAGACGACGTATGAGCCGAAATTAACGGCGGAGTTAAGCGAAATTAACGGAGTCGAGTTGGAACCGAGATTTACAAGGGGGACCAAAGATAAGAGATTGCCATATGGGGTAGGGGGGGGGGGGGGGGGGGTCTGGCCGACCGCCAGAAAAAAAAATTGTATGTACTATTTTTTTGAGCCATATATCGACCCAGACGCCTTCCGGACGTGCAAAATATCTCCTAGGTCCATATGAGCATCAAATGTGCACCAATACCTTGTGTTTTTACGATGTTATCATGTAAGGTACACGGGGATCAGTCCTCACTGATCCTGCTCCTGCCAAACACAGCCGCTGAGCTGTTGATTACCTAAGTAATTTTGCTGCGTTTTTCATTACCTGTAAATCGCCCTGCCGGCCGTTTTTGTGACTGTTGTCACTGCCGCGGAGCGCGAAAATTCTGGTTGCAAGACCGAATGGGTGCGTGAATATTTTTGGCGACAAATTTACTTATTTACAAGGGCCGGCAGTACCATCCTGAATGTCTTGCTGAACCATGGGTTGTAAAATCGTGGAGGAATTAGAGTCACTATAGTGCAAACTGTGCATTGATGCTCAATATTATTATACTCACGCTACTTACCGTTATTACGAGAACCGATTTTGAGGAGTACTCACCTGAAATCTAAAGACACCATAGAACGACAGTATAAACTTTGAATTCCTTAAACATATGTGATCTGAATGAGCATGGACGTGGGTAAGGAGTTCCAAATTGGCATCGATCGCGGAACTACCCAGGCATGTGGCGAAGGTGAGAATTCCTGTCTTCTCATGTTAATTCTGTGATTCAATGTATGTATGTCTCATTAAATTTCCTGAATATTTTGGGCTTTATTCGAGCAATGCCACTCTTGTGGTATGTCTTGCACCATCTGGCGCGGAAGCTTTCGGCAAGGCTGTTACCCGAAAAGGGAATTTGATGGCATCAGGTGGCTGTGGGGAGGGGGGGGGTCCACCGACCCTCTCAGAAAAAAAAATTGTAGGTGATATCAATTTTTCTTATCTTTGGTCCCCCTTGGGAGTTTATGTAATTGAATAACCGCAGGGAACCGTGCATCTCCTAGCCAGTGTATATACACGCCGGGTTGGATGCGTTCCCGAGGCTGCTTATGGGTCTTCTTTATCGGTCATCCAAATATCACTTCTATCAAACGCGCTGAACAACGATTCCTATTTACCGCAATGCGCGTTGCAAGGAGTCGAGACACAGAAAGAATTTAATAAATAGCTTGTAAAATCCCGTCAACAATAACTTCAAGTTTTGTATTGGATATCAAGAATTCGAACTCACATCTCATAACCTTTTGTTGCTACTTCCCCCTGGATACCCACGCGAAACGCGAATAACTGGACCGTTGCCAGTCCCCCCTTTTGCGCCTACATAAGGCCCTGCCCCGCCGTTGCCGCCCGTTCCTCCTGCAATAATTGTAAGCCGAAAATCAATCTTCGTAATTCATTGCGTTCAGGCCAGAGCATAGCTGGCCCTGCCGAGCTACCTACAGGGCTCTGCCGATGATGGCCGCCGATTCGCTCACAAGCGTCGGACGAACTCGGCAAGCTGTGCCGGGTTGCCGCAGCGGAGATCGAAGAAGAAAAACATACCCGAAATTGTGCGATACTTGACATGCTCGCCGAACTTGACGTCGAGGTGTGGCCCGTCGCCTTGGCCACCTTCAGCGCCGAAAAGACCATTGTGGCCATGTTGTCCTAGACGGAGTGTGAATTTGAGTTCATGGTTGAAAACCAACCAGACTAACCCGTGACATCCCGATATTCAGATACGTTGCTTTCCTCGACGTGTCCTATCTTCAACTGCTGAGGAGAGATTACAGTCAGATTATCAACGAAAATCCTCGCTCCATTAATTGAGGCTAACCTTGAACCTGTTAGCAGTCTCGGTGACCTCGTCGACGCCGACAAACTTTAGACTTTTTGCACATCTATCGACGAGACGGAGACGGCGTACTGTGGCAGCATCAAGTATCTGGCAGAGAGTCGAGCTGCATTTCTCAACAGCCGACGCCCCGTTGTTGGTGTCGTCGAAGAACTCGTCCAGCTTCCCCAGAGATGCGGCCGTGTCCCACTCCGCAATCAGCGATTCCATCATCCTATGGGCACGGTGAGGCAAGTCGCAGATGGCAGGAGGTGTCTATCACTGACCGACGGATCTCCATGACGCACTCGGTCCCAATCATAGACTCGACAGCTGTGAGACGATCGATTTGCACCGCTAGTTCCACAACACCTGCGTTGGCCGGAGGGGTCTGGGGGTAAGGTATATATTAGTCCGAGTCGCGCAATGATGAATGTGAATAAGAGTCCGACCGAAGCTCGGGATAGATCATCCAACAGATTGTCAACGACGCTGCTCAGCCCTGCCCCGACTTCCGTGGAGATGAAGCGCCGGAATGCAGATTCCAGACTATTCTGCTCGGGTTCAGACTCGCTGGCAGTGTCTTCCTCGTGCTGGGAGGAGATGTGTTGAGATACACTGAGTGGATTGACCGAAGGCGAGGAAGGTACGCCGTTGATGGCAACCATCGGGCCAGGCTTAGTGGATGCCTTGCGAAAAGGCAAGATGATCTTGGGAGACATCTCGACAGTGAACAGATAGCAGAAGAGAGCAAGGTTCACACTTTATTGGGCCAAGACGGGCTGTTTTTAAGCAAAACGCGTGCTGATGAAACTCTGAGATGAAATCAGACATGCGAACGTGTTTTTTTTTGTCTCCGTCGGTCCAGTGCGGCGTAATATTCCTTTTTTATTGAAGCAAAATATTTCGGGGTGATCCGCGGCGCCACAGCCTGAGATTCAACATCGATAATTATTTTTCAAACTCGTCGCGGTTTGCGGGCGGTCGGGTCTCAATTTCTTTGTAACTCCTTGGGTTTCTCGCACAGTGGCGACAGACAAGCTGGAACGACGACGGTCGAATCTATGTAGTCTCACATCGGACCGATCAATGGCTCCCACAGCCTTCCGAATTCGGACCGTGACGCAGATCGCCACTTAAACTTTATTTCTTCCGAACTTCCACGACAACGCCGACCACGCCAGCGCCTGCGTCTCAAATTCACGCCCGGGTATAGGATCGCTGAATCTGATATGCCTGGAGGCTGGAAGTATTTCCCTTTTGTCAAAGTTGATCCAGGTTCCAGTTGCCTTCACAACGCCTTCACGAAACGGCAACTGTTTGTTGCTTCTCCGTTTGTAGCATCGACGATGAACTGTGTTGGCGATACAATGGACCCGGGCGCCCTTTCGCTGACCTGACTTGCTTGGTACTAGTCTGTGTACCCCTTTCTGTTTTGGCCATCCCGCCGTATCTACACCCCTTGGCGCTCTGTGGTTGGTTCTGGAAGCGCTCTCTCTGCTCATGCCAAGGATGCTTAATTCTGAGTATATTCGTTACTGATATTAAATCTAGTACCTTGCTTCCTGGACCCTCAAAACATAATTGCCGGAACTCGGCACCTTGTTTCTCTGCCTTTCTGCCAGTATAAGAAGCTTGGATGAGCAAATCTTTTCAGGGTCTGGACGTGAGTGGGGATTTCATCGAGCTTTGAAACCCGGTTCGTTGGCCTCAAGTTGTTTCTAATGTTGTTTGACGACTATCATCATGTGCAACTGTTTCGACTGGAGTGAGAATCGCGACAAAGGGAGAAAGGGCGCCGAACCCTTGGTCTTCTGCCTCGGCCCGAAAAATCTGTGACGTCGTGGTACCGATGCGATGTTCTTCGGCGCCACCCTTCGTCGATCTCGCGGGTTCTGAACGGATTCAGACACAACCTATCAGGATTTAACCAAACTTTCTCTAGATCGTTTATGATGGGTTCTCCATAGACAGGTAACGCCCTCTATCCCGGTTCACTCTGGCTGACGCTCAAAAATTTCAACCTTTACCACCCATCTCGATCCGAAGAGTATAGACAGGGTAGTTCGATCCACGATGACACATTTTAGCAGCAATAATTCCGAAAATTCCCAGAGATGGCCACCGTTTTTGTCGTTAATTCCGCCACTCATTTTATCCTCCAGATTCGGGATACATAGCCTGCTCCCTCCACTGAATGTTAGCCCGGTTCCACAGCCTTTTGCCGCGAAGTTCCACATGGCGACTATGCTGTGGTTCCTTGTCCCGTTCGGTGGGTGTGGCTCTGCAGGCCCTGCACCCTGGTCAAGGGAAGGACGGATGCCTATCTGTGGTCCTTGTGTGCCCCCATGTCGCTTTCGTCGGAACGACAACCACCCCGGATTCCAATCTAGTGCTGTTGAGATCCTCAACATGACACTCGCAGCGCATGGAGGCTTAATTTCCTGGTTCCTGTCGTCAAAAGTACCCGTCGTGTTTGATTCATGATCTAGTAGGTCGGCTATGATCTGGCGGCGGTTGAAAGACATCTCCGACATCCTCCTCCGAGGCTTCAAAGGTACGAAATCCCGACATTGACGCAAGGACGGGCAGCTTCAGTCGATGTTCCACCACCAGGCGGCAGGCCGGAAATTTCCTTGATCTTTCTCTGAAGAAATCCCATCTACTGCCTTCAGGAGATGAGTATTCCCATCTCACATCGAAGATGGACCTGGATGTGATGGTGCAAACCGAACCTCGTGGTCTTCACGAGCGCTACGCAGGCAGGGCAGGCACGTCAGCGCTGCATTGCTTACCTCTGAAAGGCCTAGACACACAATCATGGCAGATTCTGGGAATTAAGAGCTGAGTCTACGTGCGCAATTCGTCCATGGTAGCTTCACTCTCGGCGTATCGCTGTGCCCGTCCCCAGGTCACATATCAGGGCCATAGCATCGCTGATGGGTTTACGCAGGGTTTGCGCTCGTTCGTACACACAACGTAAACGGACCCACTGCGGATAGGAATTTACAGGAATTTACCTGAACGTCCCCGTGACAAAGGACAGGTAAAATGCGGGAAACTGTGTGTTCCTGTCAAAGTAGCTATAGCCTCATGCTCCTGAACGATCTCGGTGTCAGTACCATCCATCCATATTTATCCCATCAGCGCCGAACCTTCAACAGCTCTATATCCCGTCACCGTCCACCCAGTTCCATTTTTGTCCACAATCCCACATGAGCGCAACGGAGAATCGTCCCGGTACGCCACAGGGTCAAAAGCGTACCTCTGACAAACTAACATAGTCTATATGAAGCGGACGGGATAGACGGGCCAGGCCGTGAAGCTCCCGAAACCGCTCATCATATCGCTCGACGATACCTCCAAGGCTTCCTTCCCAGGCATGACCCAACTGTAGTACAGGCATAGTATAACCCTGATGATCAAATTTTCACAGGAGGGGAAGGAGGAGCGGGTGATTACGGTGGTCGCAAAGGCGGCGCGCGGGGGCTTGGTGAGGCGCCGCGATTTTCGGACCAGCAGTTCGTTCATCGATTTAGTGTGATTGCTGGTAAGCTGTTTCACATCTTGCACCATGACGCATGCACATTGCAGACCGCAATTTTTAGGAAGGCGGTAAAGGCGGTAAGGTGGAACGGGTGATGGCGCCCCGGGAAGAAGTGAAAAGCTTGGAGGCAACGAATCCCATCAGGCTGAAACAGCCAAAGCGACAAGAAACTTTCCTCCGATCGCAGGTACACTTCCCGTTATTCTCACTTTGAAGGTTTCGTGGGCAGCAAAGGAGGGGGTGGTGAATGGGGTGCTAGAGCAGGTGGCACTGGGGGGTCGTGGCGAGGCATCGAAAGTGGCAATAGAGGAGATTGGTGTCTTCGGAAAGATCGTCGGTAAGCAGTGCGATTTTGATTTCGATGGAGGAACCTGATCTTTCTTTCTTTCTTTTTCCATGGCGGTTTCGGTGCTGATGGCCGCGGAGCACTCAAACAAGGCGGAGCCGGTGGAACTGGTCGCGCCAACGAATTCACAAACCCGCTTCTATCCATGGACGATGAGAGATTAGACCCCAGATTCCAACCAAGGTACTCAAGGACTTCGATCCCAAAGATCAGCACCGTCGACTCCTCGAGAAACAAGGATCCAAGACAGTGGCGGGACTTTTTGAGGTATCCAAGACCGATCTTCTGGAGCACTTCCGCCACTGGGGATCTCAGTCAATTGACGGCGGCCCTGAATAAGTTCGCTGCGAAGTTTAGACGCCTAAAAGTTTGAAGTTTGCCGAAGTCTACTGTACTTGATGTCGTTGCAATCGTCCACTTACATATGAAGGGTAAGGTCAGAAATTTATCCGGAGAAATGATAGTATTAGCCGGCATGAGAGATGTCGGGCCGATGGGCGCGGACATATGATACATGGCGCCCTCGCCATTGTACAGTACCTGTCAGTAGAAATTTGAGTCAAGACCAGTATACATACATCAGGAAAAACCACCTTTGCCATTTGGTAAAAAGTGCTGGAATATCTGAGCAATCCCTCGTATTTTCTTCAAAATGTTGAGAAATGGCAGATTGCGAGAAAATGGAAAAATTGACTGGTCCCAAAGTATTGTCACAAATTTCTGAACAATTGTGGACAAATTATGGCCAATAGCAATGGATTGCAGCAATATGTGAAGTTCTTGGAACATAATGGGTGGGGGAATCATTGTATTGCAGGCTAAAAACCGACTACTGTACATTGGAAATACATGTAACAAACAAAACTAAGGTGTATGTAACATCTCATGGGAAGGCTGGCCGCTGCGCAGCACCCCACGCGCCTTCTCCTCGGCAATACCGACCGGCGCAGTCGAGCTCACACCCGCTGTGACCGTGACCACGAGGAGGAGACACCCGGAGCACTACGGGCCTGGCCACCCGAAGCCCAGGACAGCGAAGAAACATCTGCAGGAGGTGTAAGAACCTTCGAATGGCAAATTTTTTAAAAAATTGGCTTACCCGCGCACCCGTGCCCGGCTTTCCGATTGATGGTGCCGAGAACCAAGACCCCGGCACAGTTGCGTAACAATCACACCTCCGGATCTAGGTAAGCCCTGGGTAAGCCAAGCAAAAACACATGGGGAACTGACTAGCGTACCCTCTGCCAAGCCGATGTGCGGGGGTCAAGAACTTCTCAAACGTCCGTGGGAGGGATGAGATTAATGGACGCTTGAGGAAGATATTGGCTTACCCCAGTGCGTGTCAGACGCACATAGTACACAATCACAACGTGCCAGACTTACAGGGTGGGAAGGTACTAGCCAGGCAAAGAGCGACATCTGGGGCTGTGATGGACGAGTGAGTTCGTGCAATGCGGGTAGATGTGATCATTAACCTTGAAGCCACGACTACAATGGTGACGCATGCAACGGCAGGAAAGCACCACAGCCTGGGGCTTTTCTATAAAAAACGGGGTCATTAGAGAACTGCAATTTTTTAAAAAATCACGGTACACTAGAGAGCCGTTTTTTTATAAAACCTCAGAAGTCCCTTACGCCTTCCAATGCAACGTGCTCGCTATACTCACAGCGATCAAAGCATCGTCGACGTTGCTGACGACGATCAGATGTATTGGAATATTTGGCACGGACTTCTCCCTATTGACGACCATTTGGCGGCAAGCTTGCCAGGGTGTCCGAATCCGGAAGACAAGCCGGCGATGGGCACAACCGCACTTTTGGTGCCTCTGTGACACTTATCCAGGGGCGCGACTCTATCAGACTCCAATATATACTTTTAGACACTACATAATTCAAAACGAAGCGAAGAATATCACGATCTGTATAATTCAAATTGCATCGTAGCACCAACGTACTACCGCCTACCTGGCGCCTGCAGGGCAGGCGAAGATGTACTGGCACATCCCACTACACTACGTCGTACTCTACAATACCCGCCGCGCTCCGCTGCATTACCCAATGCTTTGCGTGCTGCTTTTAGCTGGCTCCGACATGAGCGCGAAGAAACAACATCCAGCTGCATACGCAGCGCTCGGCATGGAATTCGCAGCCACGGTGCATGCGCGGCTGGAGGCGGGTGCCTGAGCCAGACATGCGGGTGATCAACCAGACCACCCGCCCTACAGTTTCTGCGTGGATTTCGCCCAACGCACTCTGCGGTGCAAAACACTGTATCCGTGGCCCCCAGGGCCTCCGATTTAAGCTGTTTGTGTTCGCCCTCATCCTGGTGAGTCCTCAGTATCAATGTACATGCCCATGTGCGCACGCGGTTGGCGCAAGAATCGAGAACGGCTCAGGACGAGGTACTCCACGCGCAGCGGATCGCGTCCGCTTCTGCGCGCAGCGCCGCACCTCGAACCTCGTGCCATCACGTCGTTGCACTGATGCCTGGGGTGTAGGCGCCGCGACAACGTCCTCGCCTAGCCGCGCATACCGGGGCGCGGAACGCGACCATGGACGGTGCGGCTTGCTGCCGGCGCGGTGCATAAGCGAACTTGCGAGCGGGGCATTCGCTCATAACGGAGTGCGCAGCGGCAACACTTCATCTGAGTCGATCGCATGCCAGAGGCGGGATGCGCGACCATGGCTGTGACCAGCTTCCTATGCAGTACCCGTGGACCTGCGAGCACGGGATTCGAACTGAGCCTTGCGTGGTCTTGCGCAATGCTACACCGAGTTGACTCGTGCGTGCCGTCGCCTCGGTGTAGGTGCCGCAGGAGCGTTCCTGCCTAGCCGCACACGCGGCGCTAGGTGCACGGATTCGCGGCTATGCTGCGTGTGCGGCTGAATGCGGACGCGTTGCGGATCGGCCACGAGGCACCCGAGATGGTGCATGGCTGTGGGTAACGCGAGACACGGAACGCAGGATGCAGCAGCGTGGCATGCACGGTTCAAGCTCCTCGCCATGCACGCACTGCCAACAAGCAGATGCGGGAGCGAGATGAAAGTTTGTATTGTGCGCTTGACTGCTGGCCCGTGAATATACGAGGCAGGTAGACTTCACTAGCGTCATCGTGTATAATCAGCGAATATGTGACACTAAAAGAGATGTAGTAGACGCACGTATGCCACCCCGCCTTCGCATACAAGATCCGGAGGCCATTAGACTGTTTTCCCGTTTATTTCCCTTTCCAGTGTTGCTCCTCCGGCCACCCGCACACCAATATCACACCACCAGTTGTTGTTGGTCGAGTAAAGCTCCAGATCATGTTCATAGCACCTATGGTCAGGCACAGCGAGCAAGAATAGGATATGTAAGACCCTGGGAAGAGTTCCACATCCGAAAGAGCTCTTCGCAAACACTGGTGTGTGAGTTATGGCCGAGATCCTCTTGACGTGGTATCAATGTGGTACAGCAATCCACACAGCTCATTCAAGGGAAGGAGCGCAGGTAACGGGAGTGTATGTGCATTTAAACTGATAGGTTGCGTATGGAGTGCTGGCGGTGGTTGAAGAACAAGAAAAACCGAGTTCGACGATGGGTGTGGCGTGAGAGAAGCAGGATGTCACGCATGGAACGCCCGTGACACACCATTGATGGGTGTTTAGGAACAGAAAGGACGTGTGTGTTTAAGCACAAGAGGGAACATATAAAAATTCTGAGGAGACAGAAAGTCTCTAATTTCATCCGCAAATGTGGTGGAGCAAAAGAAATAAGGGAAAAGAACATATTGGAGATGATAGACAATTTGGGAACATGGAGTTTCGAGTGGTGAATCCGCCGAACAGAATATTTTTACGATCTAACGCAAGAGAACATCTCTACTAACCTGTCCTATCCTGATGTGTATAGTTGCAGCAAGCCAATCCTGTGGCCCCTTTCAAGATTGTGATTTCTTGTTGAGGAACACGGGAAACGGTCTCGTACGAGCTGGAATGGACCTTCATAAGACAGCCAACTATATGGAAAATCTTAGATTTTACCCCCGTATCTTATGATAAACTCTTGGGACAGTACAAACATTTTCGCAGAAACACTCAAAAATTTTGGGAACACCGTATTTCCGATGTCAAGTCGGTCCAAAGGTATTTTTCGCAAATATAACACCTCAGAGCATGCTTTTCAGTCCATCCGATGATGGAATGGACACTTAACCTACAAAATTCAGGTATTTTCATTTCCTCAAAGTCGCGATTGGCAATGGCTCAGATCCACCGTAACACCAATATGGATCTAGGAACGCTCTATGCAAGTTGAGGAACAATTTTTGTCCAAGTGCTGTATAAATGGTTTAGGAGACTACATGTACTGTGAATGAACATTTCTGGCAGCATACTTGAGACATGGAACATCCAAGGACCTTCCAAATGTTTGATTTGTCGCGCAAACCCACAACACAATTTTTTTGACTCAACTCTGTCGCGCAATATCACTACTCATGATATCCACGCTAAATGGTTGGCTCTTCAGTAAAATTCTTCTTATCTGCATGTTTTCAGTCAGGCTAACGCAAAGATGGGCCTCAGCCAAGAGATTCTGACCCACCGCAATTGGTGAGAAGTAGAATGAGATTCAAGTGAAAAACACTATAGGGTGATACCAAGGTAAAAGATTGGAACTCAGAGAACTCATGCAACAATCCAGGAGGTACCTCTCCACCATTTCAAGCTCCCAGAAAATCAGAACACAGGTATTTCGAGTTGATTCTTAGCGTTGACGCATTTAAGCGCCCGAGCGCTTAAACGTCCCTCTGACATTTTGGGGATGAATTCGGCAGGGAGCGTATCCAGATGACATTGTTATTAATTCCATACATGTAACCAGGAAGTTTCAAGAGGGTATCATACCACTGGACTCAAATGTACAACTTGACAAGTTTTTATAGAGGAAGAGTTAGATATTCACTCCTTATCTCATCAGTAGATCCGACGTTGAGAGGAAAATGAAATTATATATTCACTGCTGATCTTTATATATAGTAACTGGAAGAGTCATGCACCACGAAGGGGGGCAACGAGCACGAACAACGCCGCATGAGCGTCAAACCAGCGCAAGGAGCAGGAACAGCCGGAAGGAGACGACATGGAAAGCGGGAACCCGGATGGTACAACGAGGCACAGACGGCGTGTGGTGGTGAGCGGGAGCAGCAGGCAGCAGGGCGGGGTAGCAGGCGGCGGGGCGGCGCAGTGGGCGGGAGCGTCGAAGCAGCGGGCAGGGGCGTCGGGGAAGTGGGCGGGGGCGGTGGGCGGCGAGGCCGGAGCGGGCGGTGGGCGGCGAGGCAGGAGCGGCGGGGGAGATGCCAGGAGGGCCGAAGTAGCGGCACGAGCAGCGCGAGCAGAGTAGGCGCAATCAGATAGCCACGTGCGCGCAATGGACACGAAGAAGTAAGCAGGGCATGGAGCAGGCGGGCAGGGAAACTGCGAGCGGACAGCAGGCAATGGGCGGGAATGAGCAGCGGGAGCCGTGGAATCAGGCGAGAGCCACGAGGCACGACCTGAGAATCGGACGAAGGCGGTGCGAGGCAAAAGGCGTACGGCGAAGCGAGGGGTGTAGCGGCGCGGCAGCGGGCGGGAAGCGGCGAGGCAGCGGGCGGGAGCGGCGGGGCAGCGGGCGGGAGCGTCGGGGCAGCGGGCGGGGCACAGCGGGGACACAAGCATCACGAGTAGGATAAGGTGGCACATGCGGGAAAGGAAGCGGGGGTACGAACAAGGTACGAATGGAGCAGGCAGGCAGGGCAGCTGCGAGCACAGCAGGCAATAGGATGGGCGGCGGGAACCAAGGAGCCAGGCCGAGAGTTACGAGGTACGACCCGAGGATCAGGCAGTGGTGGTGCGAGGCGATAGGTGCTCAACGGGCGAGGCTGTATGTAGCGCGAATGGAGAGCGGAGCAAGGAGGAGCATGCCAGGTGGCAGAACCGTCTACTTATAACATAAACAAATAACTGATTCCATCAATCAGCCCCCGCCCCCCATCCGAACGATGAGCGCGAGGTCCACCGCATGCCAGCGAAGCCATTCCAGGCCCTAGGGTGGCAGTGGTATGATCTATGAGGCATGATTGAACAGTTAGTATACTAAGCACACCAGGTGAACAGCACGTCAAGCCAGTACAAAATGACTACAAAATGCGATTTTTGGTGGGCGGCCCAGGGCGGGACCCAGCGGCGGGCGGTACAGCCACCCGCCTGATCTGTCGGGCAAACGACGCCGCCGCATGGATCCCTGCTGGATTAGGCAAGAACCAGCAGCCCGTGATTGAAATGTATGTACCTCTAATCTTTTATAAATCGGACACCTCTAAGCTAGAGTCCTACTTACAAAAAACGCCCAATTCTAATCAGGGGTAGTTTTTATAAAAAATCACCAGTATCGACTGAGGAAAGATCGGGACCGTAAAATGGAGAAGGGCTTCGTGGCTTCATAGTAGATCGAGTTTAGGAAGGTACATGGCCAGTTTGTGGCCTGTTGACGATGCTAGCAACAGAAAGGAAAGGGGAGGAGATGGGGGGGAAAGGAAGAAAGACACCCCAGGCACCTCCTCGGCTATTACGTGGGACCCTCTTAGGGTGGTTACCGTGTAGCGAATAAACCCCCCTAAGAGGGTCGCCTCTGGGGAGGCCCGACGTCCACGGGGGATTACCAACGCTTCTGTTCGGGTGAGCGCCTCCTCTAGACCTACCAGAGGCGGGCTTTTTTTTGGCCTTTTTCACGCAGCGCGCGCCCGTTTACAAGACTGCATTCATAAAAATAATTTACAGGATGTATACAGAAATAATGATTGCCCACAATTGCATCGTGCGGCGCCTTCGCGTTCACATCAGCGGGGGCGGCGGTGGTGTGGTCGTTCGTTTATTCGCGCACGGCCTGTCGGAGGCATTGCGGGGTGCAGGGCAGCGGTGCTCACACCCCGGGGCGTCCGGCGGCAGCGGCACGCACCATGAGTGGCGTTTTCGAGGCAACTTGGAGGGTGTGCAGCGTGCGCGGCATGGTGCAAGGGTGTTGGAGGCGCGGCGGCGGTGGCCGCATTATATACCATCCGGCGGCGGCGGTTGGGGGCGCGGTGGTATTCACAGCACGGTTGATCACGCCTTGAGGTCGCGATGGACGGTCTTGAGGCGGTGCGAGACACGGCGCGATTGCCATAAGATGTGGCGACCGGTTTGATGCGGGTGCTTTGTGGACGGTGCACCACCCAGCGGCGGCCCGTTGGTGGTTGGTTTGAACAGCAGTACGGGGCACGGCACAATTGTGCGTGGTTGCGGGTGCAGATCTGTGCCGCTCCGAGTGTAGATTTTGCAGGGGCCTCGGGGGCGGCCCAAATTTTCCTGCTTGTGGAAGCGGGGCGCTTTTTAAGACAGTTGAGTACGATTATTGGTGCCAGGCCTTGAATACTGTGGACTGAAGGAGGTATAAAGATAGACGAGTCAAGTACCTTTTGTAATTCTTACCAGATCGGCCACCCCCAACTCCTAATCAACATTACAAGAGCGCTAGCGTGCGACAACACCTTTAAAATTAGTTTATATCGGGGAGGAAGCTGCAGTGGAGGCGGCGAGGCGGCGACAGAGGCGCATTGGAGGCGCAGGTTGGGCGCAGGAAGGTAAGTGATGTCGCTATCCACTGTAGGAAGTTTGCGCAGTCGGATCAATTGCCTCAAAACACTCGGACCAAGTGCCCGATGGCAATTGGTCCGAGTGCGTTGACACACTCAAACCGACTGCGCTCACACACTTGCTGGTAAGTGCATTTCGGCCATTTTCGCACTCGGAGCAAGTGTGTTCGCGCACTCAATCTGAGTGTATCCCGGCACTTGGTTCGACTGCGTAGTACATTTGTTCTGACTGCGTATTGACTACCGAAAATGAGGTATATTAAATGGTACATAATGACATCCATCGTATCCTACAACCTACGATCTGTTGAGAGACGCACCTACTAGTATTGGAGTTAAAGTGCCGCATCTTCAGCTCGAGATAAATCTAGACAAAAAAGCCCAAGTCAGCGCCAGGTCAAATGAAGGATTCGAAAAAATCAAGCCTGGCACTCGAGCATTTGGGTGACCTCGTCATTGATCTTCTAGAACAATTACAAGTCAGTGATGGAAGGGAAGGATCGAAAGAATAACAAAATACTCGATTAGCCCTTGACCGGACCTTGGCTACCTTCGAACGAGATTCTATCCATCCATCTACTCAATTAACCGACGCATGTCAAAAGAAATTTCAACCACGTACTTTGCACAAACGGGCACTTCTAGTATCAATAACCTGCATTAGACGAGATGTCAGCGACAGTATGTGTGGTTCACCGGGAACTTAGCTTTTTCGACAGAAGCTCCGGCAGACCTGCACCAACGGACGCGCTCGCTGCACCACTCTGCTTCCCACCTCCCCTTGCTCGCCACCGCTGCCAACACTAACGCCGCCACTACCTCCGCGCACCGCGCGCACCGCAGCCGCACCGGCACCACACCGCGGGCACGCACAGCATATCGCGCTGCAGGCGACCACAAGCGACGCGAAGCTCTCGACGGCGATGGCCGAGGTGCAGCGCCAGCGCGACATGTTCACCGAGGCGCCGCGCGGGAACTATGAGAATGTCACCGCCGTCTGCCCAAGCCCACACACGACACCGTGGTCCCGCAGCGCACACGGCCCACGGCTGGGTTTGGATGCATGGGGCTGATGATGAACGCAGAGGGAAGCGCGATGAGGGAGTGGAGGTACGGAGAGACGGCGGGGCAAGGGAGCGGAGGGAGAGGAAAGGAGAGAGAATATGAGCAGCGGGCGGGGATGCGGGGTGCGGGAACGACGCAGGGATCGGGACCAAATTCAGAGGCAGCACGAGAAAGAATGAAGGACAAAGGATAGAATAAGGGAAGAAAAGGAAGAGGGTGGGCAGCGGAACGGAGATCGGGAGCAAGAGGGAGCGAAGAACGGGGACGCAGGGATGCGGATGTGGGGAGTACAGGGAGAGAGAGGGAAGCGCGTAGACTAGATAAGGGAGGGGCGGGATTGGGATTGGGAGATATGTAGGGCGCGGAATCGAAGTCGCACGGCTTTGTTTCCGCAGCGGACGGGTGGCGATTGGGTAAAGGAGGGAGGGCGCAGAAAGATTATGCAGGGAGAGGGTTGATTAAGCCTTAAGAAAAGAGAGGATGGATTAAGCAACAAGGGGAACGGAATAAGTAAGGAAGGAGGAGGGACGTTATGGAGGAAGAAGCAAAAACGGAGACGTACACGGCTCAAGCACAAACCGCCCTCCTAGATCAACCTTCGCTGTGCCCCAATCCCAGCTCTCGTTGAGCGCGGGCGTCCACGAGTTCGGCCGCGCGCCGTTGTTGAAAGGTCTGTCGGGTCCGATAACCCTAAACGCGCGTCGTAAGCAAAGGAAAACGTAAGCAAAGGAAACCGGTGCTGAGGCGGGTGGTTTGCATGCATTGATACTGTATGCGGCGAAGTAGGTAGATGTAGATGCGGTGCAGGGGTATGGTTAGTGTTTTGCGTGGTGAAGTGAGCGGGAGGAAGAAGAATGAAGAGAGAAAACGGGAGGAAGGAAGGCGGAGGGGACACAAAGGATGAAGAGAGCAAGGATTAAGGAAGACGAAACCTCGATTCACCCACTATAATCAAATGTCGCGCACTCGCCCGTGCCGTCTGGGTTCGCATCCCCAATGCTGAACCCGCCGCCGGGTGCGGTGAGGTCGCAGGTGCACTCCATTGTGTTGTGGGTCGTACCTGGGTGCGAGCGTTAGCGAGGCAGCTTTAATCAGGTGTGAAAACACGTCTATGGGTTGATACAGTACGGATAGAATAAAAGGAAGTCACGAGGGAAAAAAAGACAACTCACCATCAACAAACGGCCACGAGAAGGCTTCGATAATGAAGGAAGGTCACTAGGAGAGGTATGTAGGTGTGTCAGTTCAAGATAATCCACGCGAAATGGCCCACACTGACCATTTCCCCGACCCACCCGCTCGGTGTCCCTGGTGCGAGTCAAATCTCGGTCGGATGGGCGGGGAAATGGCGAGAAGGGCAAACTGGGGATCATATACCGTACTATGAGGCTGCTTATGAGGGAGTTGGGGTCCCCAGTGAAGGACTGCGCCGCCTTGTTGGTGAAGTTGCCTAAAATCGCGTATTCGCGCGTTTCTGCGCCGATTTGGACACCGATTGGAGTAGAAGAGTGTGGATAGCGTGTATCTGGGGCCTAGGCAGCGGCTGAAGATGCACCGGTTGTGCGAGAAGTGCACGATGGTACGCGATGCGCGGGGAGATGGCGGTAAGAGCAAAGGAAGGCGCCGGTAAATAGAGGTAAACAACGTTCTGATGGGATGAATCCAAGTCGCGTCCAACAGTCTCGCGGGCACGGAAGACGTCTGTGCGTGTTTAATTCGCTCACTAATATTCTTAATACATCATATGCTGACATTCAGCACACAAATTTGTTTTGTGAGCTCAGTGGCCAGCGCCAGCGCCGATAATGCAATCGTACAACTTATCCCGTCGGATAACAAAGAGCAGAGCATTGCAGCATTGCATTTGAAGAGGGCCAATTCAGCACAGGATGGAAATGAAGGTATGGAGGCCTCTAGACTGGTGTAGTACTACTGTTTTGCTTGGGAACGAGTTAACCGCGCCGTTGTCGATGCTGCCTGAAACTATATGTGAGCGACACTGCCATTTCAAGGCATTATACATACCTGGGTAGGTTTCTGTTCCATTTTGGCTTTCTTTGCCCTGGATCGACCTTTCTTCTCCGGGGCGGCCTTCTTGGCATTGGGAGCGGGCTAAATCGCGGAGACATGCCATCAGTAGACTGGACATCAGTGGCGTATATAACTCACGGGTTAAAATCATCAATCGTAATCTCCTCTTCAATAACTGGAGCGGGAGGTGGAAGGCGAATCTACCTGCAATGAGAATAATCCGTCTGATCAGCTAAAATATCGCGTACTTTAAGGGAGCCGGGAGGCTCCAGTTTCACCAAAACTTTACGATGGCGAGGAGGCGCAGTCTTGAATGGGTCTTCAACCTCGTTCTCCTGCTGAGCATCTTCACGATCGCATTCCTGGCCATGTATGGCAACAAGGTTTTGGCGATGGATCTCGTGCACCTCAGGGTCGTCGGTATCGGCATTGAAGAGGGAACCAAACTCATTGCTGTTGTTCCGTTCAAAGATAGCATCCTACAAGTTGTCCAAATTGGGAAGATCCTCGAGAATGAGAGCAATTGCGACGTAAGGAACAAGAACA
The DNA here is from genome assembly GCA_029289565.1 of Mycena galericulata. NCBI lineage: Eukaryota > Fungi > Basidiomycota > Agaricomycetes > Agaricales > Mycenaceae > Mycena > Mycena galericulata. The sequence continues at coordinate 184,411 of JARKIA010000168.1, read as the reverse complement.
AAGTTGGTGAAGTCTTTGAGGGTGAGATACTGCGACGAGGCGTGTTCATCATAGTCTAGAAAATGTTGATCATCCGTCGTGATGATAGTATGCAATGTCCCGCAGAGATTATCTTCGAGTATATGCTCTTCGTTGTCTTCAGATATCAGTCGCATCAGGCAGGAGCGAATAAGAAATTCGCCTTTCTCGCCGTAGCTGCGGGATGGATAAGTCCTGAGTCCTGATACGAAATACACAAGAAAAAATCAACTCACTATCCGCAGCGTTTGTTGCTGATCGCACCAGGAAATCCTGCCTTAGAGTCGGATTCAATGAAGTCAAATAGTCGATAGTCGATGGAGAGCAGAAAGTAGGTCCAGACAGCCTCAGACAGGGCAGGATACCAGTTTTTTGGGGCTCTTGAACAAGGCGACGATGGCGGGCTTCATGTTGAAAATTCGGAAGAAAAGATCCTGCGCGTTGATTGTGTTGCTCCAGCGGCGATTCTCTCCTAGCTGCCTTACCGGTTCCCGGCGGTGTTCCATTGTAATCGCATGGCAGATCTCAAGCTGTAGAAAGTGCATGCCTTTCTTAGTTTTCCCTTGCGCAATATCGTACGATAAGTCCCTTGCTCTATTGAATAGCGCCAAAAGTTTCGGAACAGGGTTCTTCGGAACGAAATCCGAGCAAAGTGCGGCCGGACAACGAGAAGGGACTTCTGCCCAGGTCAAGGGGGGTTTGGGTGGTGACAGTTTTTGGAAGGGGTTTGTTGAGGGGTAGAAGCGTCTCCGGAGTTGAGTTTTTTCTGTTCTCGGCGTCAAAACTGGATTAAAAAAATGACAAAAATGACCACACCTTTTTGTTCGAAGTGTTATCGTTCTTCGGTTCAGGAGCCTTACGCTTTTTAGTGCTCGATGACTGACAATGAGATGAGAGGGAAGAAGTAGGAATGAAAGCGGACTAACGTCAGGTTTTGCATCATTTGCTGTATGTTTCTTGTCATCTGTGAGCTAGTAAGTCGCATATGTGCGCATATATCCACTTCGGACGGTAGCATGGAAGAGGGGACACTGCGCGATAATGACGTTGTCGAGTGCGGGCAGAGAGGATTTCACCGCAGTCGGGGTTACAAAAGCATCGTTTCCTCTTTTCCCGCTTCCTCTTTCCTGGCATGAGCTCGGGAGATCGCGCAAACGGCGCGACGGCAGCAGATCTTGTGCATATGCAAAGACACTCAGATGGCAGACACTATTTTTAAAGCACAAGTTGGGAAGCAGAGGCTGAAACCGATTCCGGAGAGTGAAGACTGAGTCACGCGAGGCAATAGAAGAGGCAGAGTACTGGTTTGGCGCTCGAGTCGACGCGAAAAAGCGATGAGCGCATCCGATTTGGCAGGTGGCCAAGCAGGTGCAAACTCGGCGCTTGCGGGCCGGATTTCGGTGTTTTGGGTCACTGGATATCATAATGGGAAGGCTAGGGAGGTGAATTACGAGATTCTGAGTTAGCAGTCAAATTGACTGCCTTGCCTCCAATTGCTCTCAGCACACTCGGAGCGAGTGTCTCAAAATGCAATCAAATCGTTGGCACTCGGATCAATTGTCAAAAATGCGGATCAATTGCTTACACACTTGATCTGAGTGTGAACTCTCTCTACAGTGTATCAAAGCGTGATCCGGATCGGCGGAAAAGCATCCACCACCAGCCACCACCCTGCGGCGACGGCTCGACGACGACACCCCCTGGAGGCCTCCTGGAGGCTTCCCGGAGGCCTCCGCCGCCTCTCTTGGGGGTGGTTACGTCAAGTGGCGCCGACGCTTTCCTTAACGGGTAGCCAATCGGATCGCGAATAAACGTCGGACCCCATCATTCTTTTTATCGGCACAGTGTCTTACAACCAATCGGTGGGTCTGAGCATCGGAATTGTATCTTATATCATGCCCGCTGCTCCCCTGATTTTTATTTCATTTTTACAGGCCTTTTTTTTGACCGTGCACGAAATCACCCAAAAGCCAGCTTAATTCCAATTAATAACTTGGCTCTCACCACAGGGGACGTGTGGTTGAGCGGGTGTGCCCACGTCCTAGCCGTAAGAGTCACGCGGCTGCCGTAATCAAAAATGATTAATGGCCGTGGGTTCGATCCCCACAAAAACCGTAGGAGGGTTCTAGTGGGTATTCTTCCGGTTGAAATCCCGGTTGCCGAGTCCCACAGTACCGTGACTTGATCTGTCACGTGTCTGCGTAAATGCATTCCCTACCTGGAGTCGGATATCCTAGTCAACTAGCATGACTAATCATCATGTGTCCAAAGTGGGCCCCTCTCCAATGCCTTGCAGAGGAGAGGTTAGCTAGTCAGCACAGCATAACAAAGCTGTGGACAAACACTCCAAAAAAAAAAAAAAAAAAAAAAAAAAAAAAAAAAAAACTTGGCTCTCACCACCATCTTCAATGCTCAACACTGTGCCACACTCTTTTCCCTCGAGGAGGCGGCTGTAAGACGTCGCGAATGGATCACAGACTCACTCTGGGCCTCCGGTACGGCGTCCTGTGTCCAATTTCTGGCTCAAATCAGTGTTTTTCTTGTCAACCCCAACTTGTGCCAAATTCAATGTAAGTTCTTCAATTCTTGGTCAATTCCCTCGAAACAACTCACGCCCGTGGTCTCTAGGACCCTCCCTTTCCCCACGCTTTGCGTCCCGGGCCACCCGAGGCCGCGCGCGTCGTCGGCGTGGCGATCTTCCCGCCTGATCTCGCAAAAATGGCCCTCGGCCAAATTCGATGTAAGTTGTTCAATTCTTGATCAATTCCCTCGAACCAACGAACGCTCACGGTCGTTAGGACCCCCTCAGACCCCACGCCATGCGCCCCGGGCCTTCCGAGGCCACGCACGTCGTCGGCGTGGCGATCTTCCCGCCGGATTTCGCGAAAATGGCCCTAGGCCAAATTCGATGTAAGTCCCCCAGTTTTTGCTCAATTCCCTTGGACTAACGCACGCCCGTGGTCGATAGGACCTCCTAACGCCCCTCGTCAATCGTTCCGGGCTGTCCGAGGCCACGCACGTCGTCGGCGTGGCGATCATCCAGCCTGATTTGGTGAAAATGGCTGTAGGCCAAATTCGATGTAGGTCCTTCAGTTTTTGCTCAATTCCCTTGAACTAATGCACGCCCGTGGTCGACAGGACTCCCGCCCGGCACACGCCAAGTGTTCCATGCCGTCAGAGGTTACGCACGTCGTCGGCGTGGCGATCTTCCGGCCAGATTTCGCGAAAATGGCCCTGAGCCGAATTCGATGTAAGTTATTCAATTATTGCTCAATTCCCTTAAATTAACGCACGCCCGTGGTCGACAAGACCCCCTCCTGCCCCACGTCGTGCGTCTCGGGCCGTCCGCGAGACCGACGGCAGCGGCGGCGGCCGAGTATGGGAGCGAATCCCGCCCCGCGAGCCGGCGCCTCTTCGTACATGGAGCTCTGCAACGACGACGGTGCTCTCGTTCCCGGTGCGGCTGCGCTCGAGGTACTCGCACCATCCAGCGCCGCCTCGAATTAGCGCGAGGTAAGCCCGATGACGGGGCGGCGGGGTGCTGCGCCCCAGACGCGATGGAGATCATGTCTGTTGGCACTACTCCCGCCGCCGCTTTCCCACCTACCCCCGCAGTGCGCCGTGGGTCAGTGCGCCCCACTGCTGATTTTTGCCCGCCGCCGCTGATTTCGCCCCCGCCGCTTTCGCGCCCACCGCCGATCGTATTAATACCCCCACACAGCGCACCGCGTTGCGCACCATTCCAGCGCTCCCCGCCGGTTTCGAACCCGCCGCCGCCATTTTTTTGCCTGCTGCCGCCGCCGATTTCGCCCCACCGCGGCTTTCGCGCCCACCGTCAATGTGGCCGCCCAAGCGTGTGTTAATACCCCCACACACCGCACCGCTTTACGCACCATTCCAACGCCCCCCGCCGGTTTCGAGCCTGCCACCACCGCCGGATCTGCGCCCACCCCACGATACTTTTGGATTTCAGCGTACGGTAATACATACGGTGTATCTAGGTAGTACTCTTGTCTCATACTATTGGAAATAACGCGTCAAAAAATCCACCTACTCCTCCGCCTCTGGCGCCTCCGGAGGAGGCGGTTGCCTCCAATGAGTAATAGAAGGCCCGAATAGAAGCGGTGCCTCCGCCAGAGGCGACCCTCTTCGGGGGGTTTATTCGCTACAAGAAAACCACCCTAAGAGGGTCCTACGTAATACCCGAGTAGGTGCCTGGGGTGAAGAAAGAGGTTTGACGATGTTGTGGCACCATCAAAACAAACCATGTTTCGCGGACACGTGCAGAGTACGGCAGTCAGCGGTGATGCGAGTTGATACGCGTCGGTTGGACTGAGAGAAGATTTTTGCCGCAAAGGTTGCGGCAAGATTCCGCTGAGGCTATCTGAGCGCAGTCATGGATCTCTAGCACAGGTGTATTATCCGACCTGAGTACAAACGATGCATGATACTAATATCTCGATTTGGGGCTAAACTGAGTATCTGCTCAGGAGGAGCCAACGGCCGTTCTCCGCCAATTTAACCCCTTCATCTAGTTGGAAGCATTTCGGAACATGCTGCACACCAGATACAGTTACGAGGGTGTTGAAACTCGGTTTTTTGAGTGGAATGGTTCGGAATCTTCCAAATTTCAACAAAATGTTGACATTTCTTATACAATTTGCAGCATTCCAAGATTGTGAGAAATTGGCAACAAAATTCGAACAATTGGCAAAGGGGGTTTTTCCTGATGTAGTCCCGTGACTCACGAACGCAAGGCCCGCTTTGCGTCGGCATTTGACTCGTGCTCGAGTGAGGCAGAGTCTGGCTCTGGCTCCGCTCTTCCGCCCGCCCTCCCGGTCCCGCTTCTTATATCTGTGTGCACCCGAGACGGGGCCACCCTTCAACGCCGAAGCCCCCGCACCACACCATCACATTTCCCCTGCAAGCGCGCGTCCACTGGGCCGCACCAGCTGTTTGGTCATCGGGTCGTCCTCTGCCAAGTATTGCCGAGTCGAGGCGGGAGGGGCGGGCCGGGGAGAGGACGGGAGTGCTGGTGATGATCTCACTAGAGCTCGTGAACAAGACATCGCGCGGCATGGTAAGCAAGGGGCGATGATGTCGCGACAAGGGCGCACAATTTCAATGGTCCCGGTGCCAGGTAAGGCGCTCCGTTACGGCTCACTGAAATGGTACCGGGTCTAGGAGGTAGTTCTCGTCGACCAAACAGGTCATTGATATGGCGGTGCTCTTCGATTACTACAATTTGAAGCAGAGACGAGGGTTGATCGGGTGGGGAGACGTGCATTGGCGCTTCCTCTCCACCACCATCGTAGCAAACGTCGATCCGGATCCGGTGAGCACAGGCGGCTTCCCAACGGCCGAGGCACCCGCTCGGTATACCTCGGATCGACCCCACCACATCTGGGCAGAGCTTTGCGAATGCCGAGCCAGCGTTGCACAGAGGGCGGGGTGGATCGAGGCGTCTACACACCGGCGCTGAGGGAGCGGTGTGTCGAGTGGTGTTAGCTACCCTGGATTTCGCCCAATTTTTGCTACAAGTACAAACACAATTCAGTCATGAAAAATTAGTGCAAAGAAAACAGGATCAAAATGAACAGTGTCGGAATAGGTTTTTACACCCTCTTCTGGTCCAAAATTCTACCTGTCTACAATTCCATTTCCTCTCTTGTAAGCAAAGAGGCGCGGTTACGGTGTTTGTGGCATCAAATTTCCTTATAGAGCGTAACCAGATGGGGTTCAAACGTAACCAGGTAAGGAAATAATTCACGTGCCCGCCATGAGAACGGAGGGTTCCGCCAAGTTCACGCGGTACATTTTATTGTCTAGCCTCTTAGGTATCACACTTCCTGTCATTAATTTAGTCCCTAAAATCAATTTACTACTCAATTCTACTCCTGCGCGAGTTGTACATTTTTCTGGAGCGTGTAAGCTTGTCTGCACAGAACACAAAGTGACTTATTCATCTGGGTTTGCTACCACTGCCCTTCGGATCTAAATTCAGCCGTGGAATTTTAAAGATTTTAGTTAGCTCACATCGGATACACAGACCCCGAACCACATTGTCATCCAAGACTTCCGATCAATTTGAAGACACAGGCCAACAACAGCACAGAGAGCTTTGACGGAGGATGAGGATGATACACAACCAGTGATCTCCCTAAGGCCTTAGGTTAAGCCTTAGACCAGCATGGAGATTTAGGATTTCTGAGTTAAGGCCTTAGAAATCACGTGTTGAAGGTGCACGTGCCCTGAATCTTTTCTCGCACTGCCGCAGCGCCGAGGCCTGCCGAAGCAATGGCTGGCAACGAAACTCAGGTATGCCGGCCACGCAAATGGCAGCCGATGACATTACTGTACCATTTCGACCGTAGGTTCACTATTTTTAGGAAAATCTCATCCGAGAAGACCGAAAAATTTACTTTCAATTTAAGGCGATTTTTGCACGCATCATAAAAATCTAGGTGTCACCCGTCACTGAACCTATGGTCGAAATGGTACAGTACAGGGGCTGTTCCGAAAAGGTGTGAAGGCATCCCTTCGCACCCGCCGCACACAAGAAGAGGAGGAAGCGTGCATGCGTGTGATGGTGGAACTGGATGAGCAGGATGACACGCTTGACAACGGCGAGGTCGAAATTGACGACGATGAAGTGAGGGGAGCATAGATTTTGCGTAGATTTCTCAATTACAGCCCACTAAAATTATTTCCTTTTTTGGTCCTAAGGCCTGGGCTAAGGCCTAAGGCCTAAGGCCTTAACTCACCAGAGGGTCTTCATTTAAGGCCTTAGGGAGGTCACTGGCCTCATCTGCTCAAATCTGCGAAATATGCACCGAGTATGTTGTCCACATCTTCCGGCGCGATTGTTCGTTGACTATGAAACTCTCAACATCTGCGCGACGATGGCAGGCTGCAATTTGCCTTCGTGTTCAAATTTAGACTGGGCGCATAGGGTGGTTCAAGGCGAACCTCGTGATCTCCACGAGCGCTAGACAAAGGCTCACACTGCCTCTACCGTAGACAGCTCACCGCTACACGGCTTATCGGTGAAAGATCATTGACGGCAGTTTCTAGAAATCGAGAGCCATATTCGACTGGGTGATTCGTGCATGGCGGTTTCGTTCATGGGGCTGGAATCCTAACTGCTGATTTTGGTTGGTCCAGGTCGCCTTGCTGGGCAATTGCATTATTGGTGAGTTTTCTCTCACTCGTATTATGTGTGCAGAGATCGTGAACGGTACCGTCCACAGTGGTTCCGGTTTAACCGCACGCCCTCGCACCTTCGAGTCCGGTGACAACGCAGAATCAAGTAGTCTCCTAAAATGTAAACCATGACCACTGTCAAGTAGCGTCCTGAATAAACTTCGTTCTCGTATCCCACAAGTGCTATCACCACCACAGGTATATAAAATGGCACCCACTCACCCAGTTCTAATTACCAGTGCGAACCCACCCACAATCCCTTATGAACGTAATGAGAGAGAAGCCCCTTATTCCGGTACACCACCATTCATCCTGGGTACAACTATTCATTCTGAACACAACATTCCCCTCACAGACGTAACATCTGGTGCTACAAAGTCGTCTCATATAGAAAACCTCCAACGACTTAACATTTGCTTAGATGAAGCAGGGTCCGCGGGCATAGGCGGAGGTGGCGGAACGGGTCAAGGCTTGAAGTTCCCAAAGCCGCTCATATGGCTCGACGACACCTCCAAGGCCTCCTTCCCAGCCATGACAATAGCGGCCTTTTGCGCGAAGTTTAAACTCGGTAAAGAAATTCAGCGACGTCTCGAAGAGAATGGATTCGACGAGGCGGACGACCTTCTCCACCCAGACGAATTCGATCTAAAGGATGCAGGTTTCAAAGTCGGCCATATCGCTGAAATGAAATGGGCTTTGAAGAAGATCGCGTTGGAAACGTTTGGTAGAATTGAAGATATAAAGAGGGAAGGGGCACGCAGAGTCGACATTTCTGGTAGGTGGTCAAGTTCATAGTTGCAGCGTAATATCAAATTTTTGCAGGAGGGGAAGGAGGAGCGGGTGGGTGCGGTGGCCAGAAGAGCGGTGACGGTGGGCTTGGTGAAGCCCCTCAGTTTGACCTCCGATTCGGTCGTCGATTTGGAGTGATTGATGGTAAGTTGTTCTACATACATGATGCACGGACCGTTAAATTTCCTTCGAAGGCGGCGTTGGTGGTACTGGTGGAGCGGGCGGCGGTGCCGATGGAAGAGGTGTAAAATTTATGGCTAACTATTCCTACCAGGTTGAAACAGACAACGCAAAAATGGATGAGTCGAACGTTGGCCCTGGACCCTTGCTCCGCGGTACGCCTCCCTTGATTATCTATCAATGGGAAGCAACGCTCACTTTGAAGCTTTCGCAGGCGGCAGAGGAGGGGTTGGCGGATTCGGTACCACAGCAGGTGGCGTTGGGGGTCTTGGCGAGGCAGCGGAATTGGCGATACAGCAGGTGGGCGAGTTCAGAAAGATCGTCGGTAAGCTGGGAAATGTCCGATATCGAGGAGGGAGCCTGATTTTTCTTCTTTATCTTTGCAAGGCGGTTTTGGTGGCGCTGGGGGCGAAGGAAAGGAGCAAGGTGGAGACGGTGGAATCGGTCAAGGCAACAAATTTGCACAGCAGCTTTTACCCATCGACGAGGACACTAGACGCTGGATTCCCACCAAGACATTGAAGGACTTCGAAATTAAGGAGAAACACCTCAAACTTCTCCACAAACTAGGATTCCAGACGGTGGGGGGACTTTTCGAGGCATCCAAGACCGATCTAGTGCACTTCGACCTTGGGGGTATCAGCCAATTGACGGGGGCGTTGATTAGACTCGTAGCCAAAAAACCCAATGCCTAAAACATGTCTTGTTGTGGAGGAGGAGGAGGAGGTTGTATTAGTGGTCCCATTGAGGAACATATGTGGTGAAATGTGAACTCTCGTCTTGGCACTCATGCGGAGCAGGTTAAAAACTAGTACTTATGAGAGAAATGATGAGTATCATTATCATGTTCTCGGCCTATAAACCGTGAAAGCTTCCCATCCTTGACGCCTTCGCCAATCCCTCTCAACAGAAAAACAGAAATGCCTAGTAGCTCGATCCAAGCGCTACTAACGCCTGTCCGCATTCTGAACCAGCATGCAATAAAAAGCGACCGCCGCACCAAGGCAGACCGCGGCGGAATTACTGGGCGCGCCAAGTCTTCCCGAGGCTGCGCAGAGACTTCTCGACCGTAAGGGTTGTATATCCGATAATATCGCGGAGAAAGATAGCCATGGTGCACAGTTGGAAAGTTCGTGGTGGTCAAACTTCATGCCTATGCTGGGTTATGTGGTCCTTTCGCCACCCATATACTAAATCTATGTTGGCTTTAACTTGAGGCAAACACAATAGCAGTATCTCTTGGAACTCACGTTGGGTAAGTTGGTAGTCTGTAGTTAACCAGGCGCCGGATGTCTGGAGGTCGACCTTATTACGTAAAGTGCGGAGTTTGAATTCCATCCTCGGCGCTAGCTGCCCTTCAAACACTCCAGCACCCAAAGCTTGGAGGCAATACTGGCTATATTCACCCATAGGACAAACCTGTCTCTTCAGAATTGTTGTTCTCACTCGTCTTTGATACAGAATGAGACGGCGAGATTTGTAAGCTGCCGGGCCATCAAGTTTCGGCACCGACTTCTCAGCCCCGTGGAGGTAAAACTAGTTGGTAGAGTTGTTTATTGTGAGAACTTCAATGATATTCCGAATGAAAATTGGGCAAGGATGCCCTGGAACCTTTACTTGAGTGCTCGAGAAAAAATATGATTACCTAATAAGGTCGACCTCCGATCATTGACATCTGCCAATCGACAGACTACAACAAACGAGGTACGAGTAATTTCTGTTGTAGCGTCTGTTTATAAGAGACTATCGTGCGCGTGAGGATAAGTCGAACGGTGAAGACAGGTTTACTCCGACTCGGAGTCCGTCGTCCAATGACGGGAGGGAGTTGAGATCAAGGCGGGTCAAACTCACACGTGACACATCGTGATCCGATCTCTTCCTGAGACTTTTCCCGAACGTTGATCGCCACGCACCAAGCCAACTTCGTCAGGACGGGCTCAGGATTGGCTCGAGGTACGATGTGTCACGTGTGAGTTTGACCCGCCTTGATCTCAACTCCCTCCCGTCATTGGACGACGGACTCCGAGTCGGAGTAAACCTGTCTTCACCGTTCGACTTATCCTCACGCGCACGATAGTCTCTTATAAACAGACGCTACAACAGAAATTACTCGTACCTCGTTTGTTGTACGCGCACGATTCAACTTGTCGTTTGACGTCACGTACAACTAGCGCGCGGCTTTGGTCCGGCGGTGGTATGTACATTCGTCCGTACTTCGCACAAGACTCCTCGTTGCTTCAACAGCCTCATTGTAGCTGGATTCGGGAGCTCAGCGGAAATTGTGGGAGTCAATCACGGCATGAAGTAGCCTGGCCGCAGTGCTGAAAGCTCACTCACTTCAACTTTTGCAGCCTGCGTTCAACTTGTTCCTTGGGTTCCAAGTCATCTGCGCCCTCGCCATGCGCATCATAATGTGCTGAAAGCACTCTTACGCCTATTCAGCAAGGTGCATTTATCTGCAGGTTTATGCCGTATGCTCATTGAACATGCCGCTGATATTTTACCCTCTGCCTACCTAGCTCCCGAACCTCGCTTAGCCGCTCGTCGTGGATGTACTACATACTTATCGTGACACCTTGGATAGTTCCTTGCTTGCAAAACGGCCCGGGCGCGCATACTTCGAGTGCCACGGACGACGTACCGTACGGCCGATGATATTCGATGATTATGCGACCGAGTCATGCGGTGTGTTTGCCATGCTCGTTACGGCGCTACATACTGCTACATAGCGCTGGCCTTCAGAAGCTTGGCATTGACGCCTACTTGAACTCAGGGTCTTAGTCCCATTGAGATTCAACTGATGAACCATACGACAACCTCAGGCTATGCATCGTCGTGTCCGAGGCCTCGGCACCGTACCGGGCTCAATCCGACGGTCCTGTCTTGCTTAGTTGCGAGGGAAGGGGTATATTTGAACTTATCGTGGATATGAAATGGCTACGAGTCGCCCTGACTCGCCACTGTTGTGGCCCGTGGGATTGACAGTCCGACTTACTTCTGTAGAGAAACCTTGTGTGCGAGAGGATTGGTCGTATTCAGCCAGGTGTATGTATGCAAAGTCAATGCCTTATCTCAGTGTTACCTGCCTTACCTGAAGATATGGAGCACCTAGATCGCGCTCCCCATATCAGGGACAACTTGGGAACTTCTTGAAGATATTGATGAAGGCTAAGCCTACAAGTCAATTCAGATTAACGCGAAGGTTGCGAGGATGGATTCATCAACCGGATTATGAACAGAAAATTCTGGAGAGCAAGACAGCTCAAGAAAAACATTACTTCTAGACTCCCAAGAGAAGGGCCGCTACGTGAGAATGGCGAGTTAAACATATACCTAAATTCTTGATAGCCAACCTCTTGGTTTGACAGCTTGATGGGCATAGACAGTTCCGCCATGGTGAGAATCCCGGAAGCAGCAGATTGAGGAGCCCAAATTCTATTGGCCAAAATCCAGCCAAGGGTCGAAAGAGGTGGAGAGCTGCTTGCTACAGAACATCGCTGAGAGAGACATGATGAAAGCAGGAAGAAAGCCAGTGCCACGTCGACTGCCATGGCACTCGGTGTTCGTTGCCCGTGTGTTACGAGACTTAAATGATGGAGCCGAAGCTGACGCGGAAACTGCTGACGTTTTTATCTTTATCATCTCCACAGCTATATATTCCTTCCTGGTAGGCCTCATCCATCGCCGTGTACATTCGACCCTCACCTCGGTGAGACGGGGGCTCTCGAAGTACGGCGGGAAAATGTGCTATCGAGCCGCTAAATGCAAATGGACAAATGATCTATCCACTATACACTAACAACTAAATCACACTACAACCAATCACTCCTCTTGTATTGAGAGCTTTGAGTCGGGTAGTTCGGGGTTTGAATCAACGGTTTGTTGACCCTATAGCTAGTCTGTACTCGTAGGGGTACTTGCTAAGATCGCTACTCAATTAAGATGTCTTATTTGAGTAAGGTTCTTGGATATTGTCTGGGTAGTTCTGGTCTTATTTCAAGACTAATGCGGTACAAGGTACGATGTTTATAGAGTTTAATGACACAGGGTCGGGTTTGGGTGTCTAATAGACGGGTTTGTGGTTATACACCAAGGTTTTTGGATGGCTTTCGGCCTTAAAAGAGCTTTCGGCTCAGTACAGATGTTCGGCTTTCGGCCTTAAGAGAGCTTTCGACTCAATATGATTCAACGAGACTGGTTCTGACGGCTTTCGGCCTTAAAAGAGCTTTCGGCTCAGTACTGATGTCGGCTTTCGGCCTTATTCAAAGGGTTTTTGACCCAGTTCTCGAGGTTTCTTATATTTTTAAGGTCTGATCCAAATCCAAATCTATTTCTGGTGCTAGGTGTCTGTGGGCTAGGCCCGAGCTAATCAAATCTAGTGGAACAAACAAGGACAACCAACTCTGGTGCCTGCCTCCAAGGGATATGCGCTCGTCACTAACTCCAATGCAATTTCTGTGGGACTAATCCCGAGCAAACAAGATCTAATACAACAAACACAAACACCTAAGCTCTGGTGCTGTGCTTGAAACCGATATGTGCTGCCTTTCCTGCCCTTTCTGCCCCTTATTTATACTAATCCCAACCTGCTTACACTACTTGATTTACGCTACTTGTTCTCTAATATGACTCCTACTGCTCCCTTGTCTCCGACGGTGTCCCTTGTTCTTGATTGGCCAGTAAAGGTGTGCTCTGACAGCTGCACACGGTCGTTGGTTTGATCCATCAAGGAGCTCTTCTTGGCAACTGATGCCTTGCTCGAGTAAGGTCTTCTTCGTCTGTGGCTCTATGTCCTGAGCCCGGAAGGGTCTTCTTCGTCTAGCCTGCCATCGTAGCTTCAATACGGTACCCCATAGTCATAGGTTAGCTCAACCCGTCTATCCATGGTTTGATTAGGAACCTAGGATGCCTTATCCGATTAAGGATTATCATGATGTCTGCAATGATGCGGGTTGCCTGGGCCGGTAAAGCCGGTGGCTATTCTTGGACACTGTCCATCTTGGCGGTACAACCTCCTTTGGGATGCCTGCCCCATCACGTGATCAAACGCGCTCTTGTCTTGTGTCAAACAAGGACAACTTTAGTCTAGTCAATCAATTATGAAGGACATTGGTTCGCCTTTGTGCAATACTGATAATTTCCTTCCCATCTCCTTGGTAAGTGTCCCAGCAAGCAGCCTTAAGCTTTATATAACTTAGTTTCTCTGCCATGGTAGTCTAGTTCCTTACTCGAGTAAGACATATATTGGCCCCATTTGTGGAGGTACCGCTATAGATCCTCCCGGTTCATTCCCTAGTGCTATTAGACTTGTTAGGCTACTCGTTCGGAGCTCCCGAAAGCCTCTTGGTATGTAGCACACATGCTTGACACCTGGAAATATGCAAAATGCGCAAATTCAGGTGTACTTGTTTACACGGCTTATCATCGGATTTAGGAGTCAATCGTACAATTACATTTCCTGGAGACGCCTCTCGGGACATGGAGCCACAAACTGAACTTCGTGAGTTGTTTCATGGGAGACTTCTGACTGGGACTAATCTCGCCGTACAACCATGCAGAAGCCAAGGGCGCCACAGGCGATACCGGCGAAGCTCCAAACTTCCTGACACTTCTGATATCGGACGGGATCAGCAAGAAGATTCAAATGCCGACCTTGAGCATCGACGAATTCTGCACACAATACGGACTCGAGGGAGAGATCGGAGAGATCCTCTCGGAAACTGGATTTGAGAGGGCCAGCGACCTCTTATTCACGAAGGAAAAATTCGCCTTTTAAGGCTGCATGGCTTAGCGGTAACCATGCAGTCTTGGTCTCTGAGTAAATCGGAGATCACCGGGCCTCGTGTAGATTGAGGGTTCGAACCCTGGTAAAGCCGCATTTAGGAGGGTTCTAGTGGGTATTACCAATCTTGGTCGAGTCCCACACTATTCGGCATTTGCCGTTCGTGCGTAAAAGCATTCCCGCCATTGGTTAGGAGCCTAAGGAGGTCACATGTTCCTCCGTTCTTTGCGGACCCGAGGGGCTGATCAATTATCAGTTGCCGGAGGTCATAACAAACACACCACCAAAAAAAAAAAAAAAAAAAGGAAAATTCGCCTTTAAAGTTGGACATACTGCGGAATTGAAATGGGCTTTGAAACATATGCTGTGGAGTCTGGCGGTTGATGAAGACGGTCCCAAAAAGGAGGAACACAAAACCGAGTTGATGGTGCGCGAATTTCAACCGCTTGCTCAAGCTTTGGTGTTCATTTTTGCAGGAGGGAGAGGGGGGGTGGGAGGATTCGGGAGGATAGGTGGCGTTGGCGGCGAGGGAAAAGCTCCTGTGATTAGACTGAGCCAATCTCACGGCTTTAATATCATTAGTGGTAAGAGGTACCCTACTCATGATGCACCGCAGACTCCCTCAATGGTTTATCAGGTGGTAGAGGTGGTGCAGGCGGAAGCGGGGCGCTCATTGCAAGCAGTGAAGACTCGAAGAGAAAAGACCAGGATCAAATACAGGACATGCCACCAACTGGAGAGGAGTTGATCAATGCCTTCGGTTTGCTTCCATTCCGTTGGGACGTAACTATGATCTTAAATCTCTCGCAGGGGGCACAGGTGGACCTGGCACATCACATAATCAAGTCGGTGGTGATGGTGGCACGGGAAAGGCGCCTGTGATTCCGATAGAGGGTGTGGGCAAGTTTAGAAAGATCGAAGGTGAGCCTTCATTCGATTGATGCGGCCTGCAATTTATTTCTACGTCAAGGCCGTTACGGTGGACCAGGGGGCAATTCAGTCATGGTGGGCGGGAGAGGCGGAACTGGTTATGCTCCACAATTCCCGGTACTTCTGGCGCCCATCGACCAGGAGACTCGGCTTCGGGTGAAGAACGTGAAATTATCGGACAGCGAGAAATTGCGCCAGTCGAAATTCGAAATCAGTCCTGAACTCAACCAACTCCTCCACGACGACGGATTTCTGACAGTAGGAGGACTTTTGGAAACATATAACATCGATCTCGACCGGGAGCCGTTCAAGCCTGAAAACAAGTCGACTTTGACGCAAGCCTTGACGGAATTTCTCAAGGAAATGAAGAGAGTTGAAAGTTCGTCGTAGTACCTTTTTTTTTAGGGTAAATGTATATTCTCATTCTGTGGGGCAATGGCACGTAACTATAACAAGTTAGGTGTAAGTATGTTTCGATTTCAAGGAAAGAATAATGTTGATTAGACCGCCAGAGACACCAATCCCTTGTTTAACGTCGAGCAAGGTAGCTAAGGTATATCAACAATCAGTCTCTCTCACTGACCGAGAGAAATTGGACGCTTCGGGGATTTCTCAGAGCCTTCTCTCGCTCCTTATTTTATTGCGCATTTTTTACGATGCATCCCGCACCCCGACGCAGCGTCAAGTATGAAGAATTGATGAAGGATCTAACCACCAGGGCAATTTACGCCATTCTCCTTTGGCTTCGATCAATTGACAGAAATTCGGGTGCGATGATCATCACCTGCAACTATACTCTCAGATGACATTCTATGCGAGTATGAAGTTGGGAAGTTGACGAGAAGTGAAGTTTACTTTTGTTTCAACTTCGGTTCGGAGAATCGGAAAAGACCGAGTTCCGGGAGCCAAACAATTGATCCGATTTCCCCCTTTTTCTGGATGACGATCACGACCATCGCGACACAATGGTCGAGAAGACGCCGGACCCGTTACCGATACTGGCTGGAGGCCCCGACATTATGGAATTATTATGGTAAACTCGGATTGCTGAGATTCTTTATGTGCTGCTGCGCACTTCATGCTTTGCGGGAAGTTCTCACAAGGATACGTTTCCTGACTTTTCACTCACAGTTCGACACCTTCACGCGGCTTATTATGTACGCTTGCCCGCGTTTCGCCTGAAAATCCTTGTGGCTCAACCGTCTTACTGTAGACCCTATATTCACTTCGCATTAGCTCGGCGGAGATTGTCCGACTCAGTGGGGTGCTTGAGTAAGGTACCAAGGTAGCTTGGCTTCGACCTGCTTCTACTGTCTTTAATCGCACTGCTGACCGCTCACGGCCCAAGATGTGGTACAAGTTTTAAGACCCATCTGATATACTAGACTCTTTACGTGTTTCTGGCAAGGTCCGTTTTATTTCATGCGGCTACTCCTGTGCTCAATGTGTTGCTGAAATTTTAGTGACCTACCTACAACCCCCGAACCTCGCGAAGCTACGTACCATGCATACCTTCAATCCACCTGTGCGCCCTTCTCGGACAGCGAACATTAACCTCACACCTGGCCTTGCTTATCTTGACGCCCTTCTCGGTTTCATTGCGTTTAAAAAAAACTGCTTCTCGCCTCGCGTATACCGGATGTATCGCAGACGTACCCTGGGACTGACGGTATTTTTATGAGACTTCCGAGTCGGCGACTCCTCTGCGGCGGTGCGTTTGCGATGCTTCCGTCAAGACTCAACGCGTGACGTTCCCACTCGCTTGGGTGCAGGGTTGTATTCCCATTGACAATCTATTGCCCATGCGTGCGAGCAGTACTTCCATTGTCCTTGTGGTATATCCCTTGGAGGGACGTTATGCAGGACTGATTCCTGACATTGACATTCGCGATTATTCAGGGAGGGCCCGCGTTCAAAATCCTGCGCTTGTATAAATTAATGCACCAACTATTGTTTTCTTACGACATTTTGGTCGACTGTAGATCTGGCCCAAGCTGGTGTCATCCTTTATAATCACCCTCTTTTTTGTACGACTCCGATCTCGCCGGCTTCATATCTTGAAGCACTCGGAATTGGCCCTTCTGGAAACCTTTCGGATGTGGCCCGGTGACTTTTCCGGGCAAATACATCCGTGACACAGATAGCACGACCTATTACCTGTCGACGGGGACATTAATCTGCATCTGTCGCCGGCGGCCAAGCACAAACCGGACACGTGGAGTTTTCAAAGAAAACTACGTCGTGGTGATATGATTGCGGTCGGTCCCCGCGCCTCCTTCTCTAAGTCTTATCCTTGCGATCTGAAAATGACACTCTGCCAAATCTCTAGGTTGAATCGCCTCTTGCTCAAGTTGCGCTTCAAGCTATCGCTTCACAAAGATGGCTTCTGTCTCGGACCACAGCAGGCTTCGTCGCCAGACCCGACACTGGAATCTGGACAGACCCCGCATCAGCGGACGCCAGGCAAAGCTGACTACGCTGACTCCCCACCGCACACGGCACGGAATGTCCTGAGATTCTCACTGCAGACGCTCAGTGCTATCTCCAGTAATATTCCATTGGGGCAGAGTCTTAGTAGTGTCATCGACCCTGTTCTAGCTATTATGACTCAAATTGAGGTCAGTCTGATTTATTATAATGACAATTCATCAACGAACAAGATCTGCATGCAGCAAACTTCAGC
Source organism: Mycena galericulata (assembly GCA_029289565.1). Taxonomy (NCBI): domain Eukaryota; kingdom Fungi; phylum Basidiomycota; class Agaricomycetes; order Agaricales; family Mycenaceae; genus Mycena; species Mycena galericulata. Next base: position 166,826 of record JARKIA010000168.1, on the reverse strand, counting down.
CAATACCCAAGGTTTTGTGGAACTGGCTGCACGAATCGAGCTTCTCAAGCCGATCCTATCTCAAATGGGGACTTGCCCCAGCCAAGGTCAACTTGACGTTGCGAATCCGGCGAGTGACAGTGCCGCCGTCGTCGACAAGCCGAGTAGAGGACTATTTGTCCTGCAAGCTCTTCGGCAGTGAGCGACACATATGCTGTAACATGTAATTCGACTAACCAGCAACAGAGAGTTCGAATCGATAACAGAGGATTTAACCGCTGCAAAATCTCAAGGGACGCTGCAGCGTTTCTTCGATAGCGCTGACAACGCAGCATATCTCGCTAAACACAACACGAATCTCACTCAGATAATCTCTATAGCCACGGTACGCCCTCAACTCGTGTGAAAGTGCTTCAAGTTTGTTTGATTTAACAGCTTGTTGAAGTTGATGAAGTTTTGCAGACTCTTAAAAATCTTGAGGTAGACTTTGATTTCGCCGAGAGCCTCCCTTAATAATCTTATTCTGCACTTCTAGTCGAAATTAGGACGCGAGAACCAAGGTGAGCTGCTTCACAATTACTCGGACGTTTGCCTCATCCCACTGTAGCCCAGATTGAGATGGAAGATGTCACAGGTGAGGACCGCTTTCAGCCATAATCCGTATTCATATCGGATCCAGGAGGTGTTGGCGGGACAGGTGGCTACGGCACCGCTGGTGGTGAAGGGGGCGAAGGCGGAGGGCCACGACTCGACCTCGACTTCGTCGAAGATATCAAATTCGGAAGGATTTCTGGCATGTCTCCGAATGGGACTGTAAAACTGCTCCCTTACATCTCCTAGGAGGAACCGGTGGCGACGGTGGGGCAGGGCTTGAAGTAGGTGGAAAAGGCGGGGCTGGCAAAGGTCCGGTCATCAGCGTGATACGCAGAAACAGGTTTGTGAACATGAAACCAAGATCGAAGGAATAGCAGCAGCGGGAGATTTATTGTATCTTCAGGATCACATTTCGTCCAATTTGAAATTGCCGACATCGCTGTTTCTGTGGGTAGATTTTTTTTCGGGGTCAGCCTAGTGAGATATCGATATTCAACTAATCCTCCTTTGCACGAAAACCCCTTTCAAAATCCGGTCAAGTTAACTCAAACGGGTTTTTTGAGTATATCCGACAACGCACACCTGCCTATAATGAGAACACCACCAGAGCCGTAGTCGAGGAGTCGTTCTCAACAGTTCGCACCATCCACCACCGCACGCTCTGTTTGATACTTGAACGCCGTCTGTCTAATCTCCACCTTCGCACTGGACGCAAGGTCTCTTTCCCAAAAGGAGACTCCAAGAAGCCCTTTCCAAAAGAATATATCAAAGGAACCACAAGGTTGTGTACAAATAGCCACCGTAAACTTTGTAGGGTGAATCTCTCTTCTCCTGCTTCAAACTTTACATGTGAATCGAGTCATCAGTCCGAGAATATCAGTTTTCCTAATATTGGCGAGGTTGCAGAGATTCAATGGACCCTTGGCCTTGACAAGTTGCCTGACAGATATACCAAAATAGAGTCAATCCAGGCCTCGAAACATGAGGTTTCAACTTGCATTCCACATGTCGAGACGCCGAACGATGTAATTAGTTTTGCCTCACGATTCAAGGCACGAGCGCAACACGCATTATCGTCATGGGATTCCGCAGAGAAGCAAATCGTCACCGAATGTCTGTTCCGGCGCTCTTTAGCACTCCCCTCTCCAAAAACGTAATCGGATGAGAGATGCCTCCCCTGGAACATGAGGTTGAAATGTGCAGGTGGCCTCCGAAGTATCGAGAGATATGGGACTAGAAAGTGGAACCCATAACGCCAATCAAATCTGCAGTCTGAGAGGAGTACGGGGAAAGAACCGGGAATTCTGCTGTAGCCCACTCGCTGTTTTCCCGATAGAACAGATCCAGTCCGCAAACTTCATTCATTCTATCAGAGGAGGTCCTGCGTCAGTGAAAAGGTGGCGCAAGTTGAGTCGCGCTTGGCAGACGCTTTAATATAGTAGCTTGCTCGTTTCTCGCTCAATAAACATCGCAAAATAAGAGGAAGACTTTTGCTTGTGGATGCACCGAGGCGCTCCGCCTACTTCCACTCTCTGTTCAGGCCGCTGGCCACGGCCGCGCGGCAGACCTGTCGGAGTTACGCAGCTTTACGACGGAGCTGTGCCGAGGTGGTTCGGCGCGGTCTGCCGCCATTACTCGGCACAGCTCCGTCGTGACGCAGCTCGGCAGGGCCCGTTCTGTGCCGCCGGGCCATCTAAACCTGTTGTAATTCAGATCTTATTTCTCTTCCTTTCATTGCGCGCGCTACCCTCCGTTCGGGCTCCCACCTTCCACAAACCTCTGGTCAATGATCGTCTCTCCTCGTCCATGCTACCCCCGTTGCCTGGATCGCCGTGGAAGCTTCTCTGGATCCTTGGTGCGCGCGCATCCCTGCGCCGAGTTGGCGGCACGTTGCATAACAGCTGCTCCTACAGACTTACTTCATATTTTTTTGTGCATATGTAATAATGACAACACTAGTCTTCTCATTCTAGCTCTCGGTCCAGTGAGACGGTAATACTTGTGTTTGAATGTTTTCGAAATTACGAATTCCGCATTTTGAGGCACTGGGATTCTCCCAGAGCACGTTGAAACAGTTTGTGGACTCTGGGCCCCATGTAGTCGTTTGAACTATTCCCAGATATGATTCAGAGGACCATCAGCCCACACTTATTTTCTGCCGGGGCCATCAGATGAAAATTGAAGTCAAAAAAACGAAATCTTGGACTTGAACTCGGAGTCTAACTTAGAGGTCATCTTTCACTTCAAACATTTGGAACTAGGTTAAGACAAACTTCAAGTTTTTAGGCTTTGGGTTTCGCGGACACGAGTCTATTCAAGGCCGCCGTCAATTGGCTGATATCCCCAAGGGTGAAGTGCTTCAGATCGGTCTTGGATGTCTCGAAAAGTCCCCCCACCGTCTGGAACCCCAGTTTGTGCAGAAGTTTAAGGTGTTTCTCCTTAATGTCGAAGTCCTTCAATGTCTTGGTGGGAATCCAGCGTCTAGTGTCCTCGTCGATGGGTAAAAGCAGCTGTGCAAATTTGTTGCCTTGACCGATTCCACCGTCTCCACCTTGCTTCTCTCCTTCGCCCCCAGCGCCACCAAAACCACCTTGCGAAGATAAAGAAGAAAAATCAGGCTCCCTCCTCGATATCGGACATTGCCCAACTTACCGACGATCTTCCCGAAGACGTCAACCTGCGGTATCGCCAATTCCGCTGCCTCGCCAAGACCCCCAACGCCACCTGCTGTGGTACCGAATCCTCCAACTCCTCCTCTGCCGCCTACGGAAGCTTCAGAGTGAGCATTGCTTCCCATTGATAGATAATCAAGGAAGGCGTACCGCGGAGCAAGGGTCCAGGGCCAACGTTCGACTCATTCATTGTTGCGTTATCTGTTTCAGCCTGGTAGGTATTGTTCGCCACAAAGTTTACACCTCTTCCATCGGCGCCGCCGCCCGCTCCACCAGTACCGCCAACGCCGCCTTCGAAGGAAATTTAACGGTCCGTGCAGCATGGATGTAGAACAACTTACCATCAATCACACGAAATCGATGAACGAATCGCAGGTCAAACTGAGGCGCCTCACCAAGCCCACCGCCGCCGCCTTTCTGGCCACCGAAGCCACCCGCTCCTCCTTCCCCGCCTACGGAAATTTGAGATTACGCTGCGACTGTGCACTTGCCATGGCATACCAGCAATGTCGACTCTGCGTGCCCCTTCCCTCTTGGGAGCTTCGATTCTACTCAACGATTCCAACGCGATCTTCTTCAAAGCCCATTTCAGTTCAGCGATATGGCCGACTTGGAAACCTGCATCCTTCAGAGCGGATTCGTCTACGTAGAGAAGGTCATCCGCTTCATCGAATCCGTTCTTTTCGAGAAGTCGTCGGATTTCTTCACCGAGTTTGAACTTCGCGCAAAAGTGCGCTCTCGTCATGTCTGGGAAGGAGGCCTTGGAGGCGTCGTCGAGAAATACGAGCGGCTTTGAGAACTTCAGGCCTTCACCCTTTCCGCCACCTCCGCCTATGCCCCCGAGCTCTGCTTCATCTGGGCAAATGTTAAGTTGTTGGAGGTCTTCTATATGAGACCACTTACGCCGTTGACTTTGTCCCTGCCAATTATGAGGCACTTCTGCTCGGTGACCTTGTGTACCACCACGTGCTACGTCTGTGAGGGGAAAGTTGTGCTTGGAATGAACAGTGCTACCCAGAACTTGAAATAGTGGCGTACCGGAATAAGTCTCTCTCACTGGCCTCATACGGGATTGTGCCATTGTGGGTTGCGTTAGCACAGGTAGAAATGGGTGAGCGCGTACCGTGTTATATATCTGTGGAAGCGCGCGCTAGCGTTAGTGGCATATAAATGGTACTGAGACCGAAGATCGCTCAGAAGGCTACTTGACTATATTTTGCGACAGTATTACCGCGTTGTCACCGGGACGTGCGAGGGTGCGCGGTGAAGTCCGAAACGCCGCAGAGGGCCGTTTCCCCTGTCCGCAGAAACAAAACCATCAATAATGCAATTACCCAGCAACGCGACCTGGGGCCAACCAAAACCGGGGTACGAAAATAATGCCATCTCCATGAACGAAACCTTCATGCCCGATAGCCCAGGCAAAGCAAGCTTTCGGTTCCCAGAATCTGCCGTCAATGTGTCTCATGTCCCTCCACAGATAAACAGTCTAGCGCTGACCTGTCTACCCAGTAGGCAATGTGGGCATTTGCCTAGCGATCATGAGGTCCGGCTTGGACCACCCTATCCGCACCATCCTAGATGTGAACAAGACCAGGAGTGTCTGCCCATATCCTGGAGGCGCAGTAGATAAGACTATTTTTTTTTAAAAAAAAAAAGCGAAGGAAATTCCAGCTTGCCATCGTTACGCACCAGAATATCGTGGGTCCCTTTGAAGCCTCGTAAGATGATGTCTCCCTGTTGAATTTCCAAAGCCTGTCAAACTCCACGAAATCAACGAGCGGTGGCGTCGGAAGATGTGGAAACTTGACATACCCGGTACATAACCATTCCAGTCGCATGATAGGCCACGCCCGGGCAACGGGAGTGCGCTCCATGGCAGTCGGAAACGAAGCAAGGTCCTGGCGGTGAGTTTTGAGGATCCAAGGAAGTACAACACGCCACCTCTCTTAGGTCGAATGCGCGTGAGCTACACATGCAGCATGGGCGACGGCGCCACAGCCAGAACAAAAATAGGAGCCACAGTAGACACCATGTGAAAGTTATGTTCTGCGCTTGAAGTCTGCACATGATGCGTCCCCAATGAAAGGTTGAGAAAGTAGTGGTGTGAGCTTCTTGCTTGCAGCGCCGCGAAATCAAAGATGAGACCCAGAAGTATCACGTTCGTGTTTGTGGCGTGTTTCAGAACCTGTGGCGTAACTGGCACACGCTGCTGCGCAGTAAACGGACGCGGAAACAGTGGAATGCATCGTCAGAAAGCGCTCGAAGAGGAGGAGGAGGAGGAGCGCCGATTCGCTCAAGCCGCAAGCGAGACCACGCGAGCGGCTGATCAATCGGTCCGACTCGACTCCGAGTCGTCCGAAACTTGAAACTTGAACTTCGATGGTTCAATCCCCTCGGGACTCACAATTTGTCAGACATAATCCTGGGAGTGGAGCCTTTTATTATGGTAACATGAATGAAGGACCGACAAGAATTGGGAGATGCCATTCCAGAAATTCAAAACGCGACCGGTGGATCGATGAAGCCTGGCTGCCTGAGGAGCGAGCCCTCTTCTTAACCGGAGAAATCCCGTAGCTGTTGGGAGCTCGATCCTTGAGGAGGAGGAGGAGGAGGATTACCTGCGCGGTCCCAAGGAAAACTCAACAGGTCCTTCAGCAGCATTGACGGCGCATCACCTGCATGTTGCAAAATTCAGTTGGACTCTCACTCAATAAAATACGAAGCAAGGTACGTGCCGGCGATGGGGTTTTGAGAATTCAAGGAAGTACGACACCGTGACGCCACTTCTCATACCTTGAAAGTGACGTGAGTGCGGGACGGAGCATGGGCGGGACATGAGCCAGAACAAAATAAGAACCACAGGAGACGCCATTTGAAAGGGCCCATTTTGTTTTGCGCTTGAATTCTGCACATAATGCGTCACCAATGCGTCACCAATGAAAGGTTGAGAAAGCAGTGGCATGAGCTTGTTGCTTGCAACGCCGCGCAAGGTGATGCGAAATTCCCCGCTAAATAAGGGTTTGACAGCCCTTTGCGGAACATACGGCGCGGCCGATTTTTGTTTTTTTTCTGAGACAATTTTGATTCAGAATGAAATGATGAAAGTCGCATCCCAGCCCCGGAGCATAGGGTGAATTTGCTAGATTAGACGACTTGAGCCACAGTAGGCCCTGGGTACGGCATCTCCGGAGAAGAGAAAAGCAGCCCTCCGTTTCGTGACCAGCACACCACCGTGTTCCCACCGAGAATTTCGGCACTGGCCGCTTCAAGGAAATCCTCAATACTTGGCAAAATATGGGGGAGAGTTTTGCTTGTGGATGCAGCGAGGCGCTCCGCCGACATTCACTCTGCTCAGGGACACCGGCCGCGGCCCCGCGGCAGACCCTGTCGGGGTTACGCAGCTTTACGACGGAGCCATGCCGAGGTGCTTCGGCGCGATCTGCCGCCTTACTCGGCACAGCTCCATCGTATGTATGCCAACGTAGCTCGGCAGGGCCTGTGCCGCCGGGCCGTCTAAACACATTTACACTTTGTAATTTAGATCTCATTTCTCTTCCTTTCATTGCGCGGGCTACCCTCCGTTCGGGTGCGCCCTCCCGCCTTCCACATAAGCTCTAGTCAGTGATCCTCGTCCATGCTACCCCCGTTGCCTGAGTAGCTTTGCAAGATCCCCTACTTCTTGGTGTGTGCGCATCCTGCACCGAGTAGGGGCAACATATTGCATAAAAGCTGCTCCTACAGACTTACTTAATATTTTCTGGGCACATGTAATAGTGACAACACCAGCCTTCTCATTCTAGGGCTCTGGCCAGTGAGACGGACGAAACTAATAATATTAATTGTGTTTGAATGTTTCGAAACTTTGAGCCGCTGGGATTCCCCCAAAAGCACGTTGAAACGATTTTGTGGCCTCTGGTCCCTTGTACTCGTTTGACCTATTCCCAGGCATGATTCAGAGGACTGTCAGCCCTTAGTTTCTGCCGGGGCCATTAGATGAAAATTGAACTCGAAATCTTGCACTTCACGGTGATCGATAGTATTATGTGTACAGGTTTTCAATTTTTTTAATATTGGACATAAAAAAGTTGATGTTGTAGCGACCGGCGATTGACTAACGATTGCAACAATCTTATTCTGACACATTTTTTTGTGTCATTGATGGATTTTGGAGAGTTTTCAAGGTCATAGTTTGTCAGATTTATCATGTATATACGAGTTCGGTTCGTCAATCCAAAACATTGTGTCAGCTGAGAATCTACTCAAATTGCCTTAGACGTTCGGGCGAACCCGAATTTTCTGTTACTTTATCGAACGATGGGAATGCAATGTCACGCGAGGTGACAAGCGTGACTCTCCCAACCTGCTCTTAACAACCACCTATCACGACCTACTCCGTGGTCTGCACGCTCTCTTGCCGCAACACAAGCACATAGACATGTTCCAGGTACTTGAATTTACCTTAATCTTTTCTCATAACCTTTCAAATCGTACGGGTCTTGTTTTCATGCGACTTTTTGGTTGCTACGTGACACGTCTCCCCTTCTTCAAATTTTCTAGCCTCATCTGTTTTGGGGCCGAAAGTATTCAAGAGCACTATCCCGAGACTCCTCCACGGATTTTTTGACTCACCTGGTCCAATATGCGTTGCAAATAGCGCCGAAAACGTGCACCTCATAAGAGGCCCAAGAAGAAACGGTATATGGCATTTGGTGCTTCAGTTGCCATCCAATGATAGCTCCACACAGTGGTCTTCATTCCATGTCATACCTTCGATCCCTTTTTTAGCGCCCGCCATCCGTATTTCCGCACAAAGTAGTGACATAGATACCACCGCTGACGCAGGCATCATCTCTTCTCGCCTCATCGCGAGACCGTCCGTACTCTTCGAACCGGTGCGCCATGGCCATTTCCTCCGCGATGCCTTACCGTCTAGGATTCTCTGCACCGCTCCGGGTGGATTTAGCGCCCCCAGTACTTCCGCTGCGTCCTGCCCTTGTGCGGCGGTCGCTTTTTATTTCATGCTGCTCCAAAGGGTGGACAGGCGTTGGTACAGTAGCGCCTCAGCAATGTCAGCGGGAGACGCACCCACCTGAAGCTCCCCATGGGCGCTCCTACGTCATCCGCGATCATGACGCCGATGGTCACAACGAGCGGCTACTCTTACGAGGCCGTACCGTGGCAGTGTACGCTGTCGCCGCGGACCGTACACGTCCACATGGGGTGTGATCTCCCGAGGCCCATGAGGCGCCGCACTTTCGTGGGGGCACAGCTACAAGACCGTTGGGACGACCCCGCGTGTCGAGATCACTTCCGCGGCGTCACTTGGATGTTTTTTTTTCTGTTGAGAGGGATTGGCGAAGGGGTCAAGGATGGGAAGCTTTCCTGTATAAAGGGCCAAGAAATAATAATGATACTCATCGTGTCTCTAATACTAGGGTTTTAACCTGCCCCATATGAGTGCCAAGACGAGGATTCACATTTCACAACAAGATTTAAAACTAAGCCTTAGTAAGACAAACTTCAAGCTTTTAGGCGTTTAGAATTCGCCACGAGCTTATTCAGGGCCACCGTCAATTGACTGATATCCCCAATTTTGAAGTGGAGCTCCAGAAGATCGTTCTTGGATACCTCGAAAAGGCCCCCCGCTGTCTGGAATCCTTGTTTCTGGAGAAGTTGACGGTGCTGAGGCTTGATCTCGAAGTCCTTGAGTACCTTGGTTGGAAACCGGCGTCTTGTCTCATTGTCGATGGATAGAAGCGGCCCTGAAAATTTGTTGCCTTTTCCTCTTCCACCGTCTCCGCCGAAATTGATTGCTGCGCCGCCAGCACCACCGAGACCACCTTTCAAAGAAAAAGAAGACAAAATCATGCTCCCTCCTCGAAATCGGACATCGCTCAGCTTACCGACGATCTTCCCGAAGAAGTCAACCTGCTGTATCGCCAATTCCGCTGCCTCGCCAAGACCCCCAACGCCACCTGTGATATCACCCCATCCGCCAGCCCCTCCTATGCCGCCTACGAAAGTTTCAAAGTGAGCGGTCTTTCCCATTGATAGATAATCGAGGGAGGCGTACCGCGGAGCAAGGGATCAACACCAGGGTCCGACTCATCCATTGTTGCGTTGCTAGTTGCAGCTTGGTGGGAATCATTGGTCCCAAAGTTTTCTCCTCTTCCATAGGCACCGCTGCCGCTGCTCGCTCCGCCTGCACCGCCAACGCCGCCTTCGAAGAAAATTTAACATTCCGTGCATCATGGATGCAGAACAACTTACCAGCAATCGCACTAAATCGACGAACGAAAAACCCCAGGTCCTGATCAAACTCAGGCGCCCCGCCAGGCCCGCCGACGCCGCCTCTCTGGTCACCGTATCCACCCGCTCCTCCTTCCCCGCCTGTAAAAATTTTGAGGTTACGCTGCGACTGTGCACTTGGCATGGCGTACCAGCAATGTAGACTCTGCGTGCCCTTTCCTTGAGATCTTCAATTCTACCCAACGTTTCCAACGCGATCTTCTTCAAAGCCCATTTCAGCTCAGCGATATGGCCGAATTGGAAACCTGCATCCTTCAGATCAAATTCGTCTGCATAGAGAAGGCCATCCGCTTCATCGAATCCGTTCTTTTCGAGAAGTCGCTGAATTTCTTCACCGAGTTTAAATCTCGAGCAAAAGTACGCTCCCGTTATGGATGGGAAGGCGGACTTGGAGTCGTCGTCGAGAAATATGAGTGGCTTTGGGAACTTCGTGCCTTCACCTGTTCCGCCACTTCCGCCCATGCCCCCCGGCCCTGCTTCATCTGATGTCAAGTTGTTGGAGGTCTTCTGTATGAGACGACTTACGCCGTTGGCTTTGTCCCTGCCAATTATGAGGCACTTCTGCTCGGTGACCTTGTGTACCACCGCGTGCAACGTCTGAGGGGAAGGGATCTCAGAATCATCAGTGGTACCCGGAATGAATAATGGCGTACCAGAATAGGCCTCTCTCTTTGGCTTCATATAAGATTGTGGGCTGCGTTCGCACAGGGAGAGATGGGTGAGTGCGTACCATTATATAGCTGTGGCAGCGCGCGCCAGTGGCACATATATGGTAATGCCATTATTACGGCTGTCACTGTGTGCTGTTAAGTCGGAACCGCCTCAAAGGGCCATTTACCCTGTCCGCAAAGACACGCATGAAAGCAAAACCACCAATAATGCAATTACCCGGCAACGCGACCTGGGACCGACCAAAACCGGGATACGAGAACAAGGCCATCTCCATGAAAGAAACCGTCATGCACGATGATGGCCCAGGCAAATCTGGCTTTCGGTTCCCAGACTCTGCCGTCAATGTGTCTCGTGCATCGGATGGAACCAGTGTCCTTCCAAAGATAAACATAGCGCTGTACCCAGTAGGCAGTGTGGGCATTTGCCTAGCGATCATGAGGTCCGGCTTGGACCACCGTATCCGCACCATCCTAGATGTGAACAAGACCAGGAGTGTCTGCCCATATTCTGGAGGCGCAGTAGATACTAAGATTTTTTCTTTTTTTAAAAAAGGAATGGAAATTCCAGCCTGCCATCGTTGCGCATCGGAAATATCGTAGGTCCGTTTTAAGCTTCGGAAAATGATGTCTCGCTGTGGAAGTTTCGCTCTTCATAGCCTGTCAAACTCTACGAAATCAACGAGCGGTGGGGCCGGAAGATTGGGCGGCTTGACATACCCGGTACATATTTCCCAGATTTGCGAAGATAAGGCGTGCCCCTTTACTTCTTTAACGTTAAGCTTACCACACTCCAGTCGCATGGTAGGCGCCACGCACCCAGGCTGGCAACGAGTGCAGTCGGAAACGAAGCAAGGTGCCGCGTGCCAGCGATGGGATTTTGAGGATTCAAGGAAGTACAACACGCCCCTTCTCATATGTTGAATGCGGCGTGAGTGCGGGACGGAGCATGGGCGGGGGGACCAGAACAAAAATAGAAGCCACAGTAGACGTCATGTGAAACAGTGAAAGGGCACTGCGCTTGAATGCTGCACAAGATGTGAAAGGTTGAGAAAGCAGTGGCGTGAGCTTGTTGCTTGCAACCAGAAGATCGAATCCGCTGGGAGCGCCTGGTCTCTGGAGAATCGGGTAGAAATCCAGGTCGGCTAGCGTCAAGCCGTGTTCGCGAAGCAAGCCCGGCTGAGTCCATCAGTACTGCCACCGTGCCGGGCGGTCGGCGCTACTTGCTTATATTCGTATTCTTGTGCTCCTGGACCCATCCTGCAGCTCTCCATAGTGAGTGTTATTGATGCATTACTCGTTCTCTTAACGAGATGGACGGCTTTCATTTGCATGGCTTTTACCCCATGGAGGTGTCATCTTCTTCCTCTCGCCTCTCCTCAAGTGCTTCCCCTCCGAGGTGAAACCCATGTTGTGCAGTTGGCTTACTCCGGATTTTAACCCCATCCTGTGGTATCATTTGCACGGTGCACTATTCCTATCCATTAACACTGCAGAAACAGCAACGAACTGCAATCCACCCAAAGCTGTTCAGCTTCTGCCCACGCTGATTTGGGACGCCACCTCACAAGACTGCGGACTCACAGCAATTATATGCTGTTGAATTGATCGTCCGGAAATGGAGATGAACCTTCCACTCTACCGCAGGAGGGCCACGTAGGCCACGTCGATACTCATGCAGGTATAAAAGACGGAGAGCGATGCCCTGATATTCCTGTCTCCTATCTGTTTTCCGTGATTCACCGTTCGCTACATTTCACCGAACGGTTGAGTCAATTTATCTGGAAACTGGTTGCTCAAAATCTCACATTCTTGAATGTACAGCAGTCTCTCTGCAAAACTCAACCTGATCTCGGCCGACAATGCTTCAATAATTCCACGCACTCCTCATTTTTGAACTCTGCTCACCCCGAACCAGGTTCCACAGCTGTCTACCTCATCCTTCAACCGAGCTATCATCGCTCTGGCAGGCTTATGACTTGGATCTCGATTACTTGGTTTTTCTATGTTGTTCGCGGTACAGACCTGAATTTTCTCATTGTTCCGGCACGAATTCTCTGTGCCGAAGGGGAGCGGAGGCATATCTTGTCTATTCTCAAAACTTGCAGTAAATCACGTTTTAGCCATTTTATCTATTTCACTTTGCAGTGCAAAACATCGCTCGCTTCTGCTCAATTCCTCACCGTTTACCTTCGGAGATGGACCAAATGAGACCCACATAGGTTTACTCCTGAGCTGTCTCCAGAAAATGACCGAAATCGGGCAAGAATTGAACGCTATGGAAATGCCGATTTTACTGGGCCGTTTGATGGGGCAATTGACAGTAGGAACTAGTAGGAATCAAAATAGATTCGCACATCGTGTCCGGACTCTTGGCCAGTTCCCGGCCAAATTAGATGAACAATTTTTCATATTCTGATAGTACATGTGTGTCGGTTTCATTTGGACCACCTCCGAAGGCAAACGGCCAAGAATTGAACCCAAGCGAGCAACATCTTGCACTGCAAAGTCAAGTATAATAAGAAACGCCCAAAGCCTGTACTACATACATCGCGTCAAGTGTATGCTACGGATCTATCAATCTTCCGCCGATGCGAAATTCCCGTTACCTTCAGGTAAGGGTTTTGCCCTATTTTCAAAACACTATGAGAATGTGTGTTGTTTAAAACGGTACTAAAACCATGATGCCACTACCCTCCATGGCTTTTTCATCGCGACATGTCTCCCTTTCACTGGCTGTTTCACTGGCTGTCTCGCAAGGCTCTTCGCACTAGCCCAGTAACGCACACCGATGACCTGCCTGGCCGCGCGTCTTGGAAAACGACACTTCGATCTCATTCAAATAGCGCTGAGTTTTCTCCAGCACGGGATAATATTGGCGGTGGTGACACTGCACGGAATACCCTGGATGCCAAACTGCAGAAGCTGCGATCTACTTCCTTGAAAGCCGGTGCAGGGCTGAGTGGTGCCATCGGCGATCTTATGGTTGTTGTATCTCAAATTAAGGTCAGACTAGTCATGCATACTCAACATGGCGCACCTGATACCCATCCAGCCAACTTCGGCCAACGCAGGAGTTCTTGTGGAACTATCTGCCCAAATCGAACGTCTCATACTCGTCGTGCCTGAGATGGGGCCCAAGTCCGTCATGGACATCCACAAGTGAGTGATAGACACCCACCGCGATCTTCGGCTTGACTTACCGCGCCAATAGGGCGATACAAACGATGACTGGGGAGTTGAATACGGCTACCTCTCAAGGAAACCTCGAAGAATTCTTCAACAGCACCCACAGCGCCTCACCTGTTGCAAAATACAACTGGACTCTCATTCAAATAATTGATACTGCCACGGTACATCGTCCCATCGGTAAACATGCTTCAAGTTAATTCAATTCAACAGCTCGACGGTGTTTGTGAGGCGTCCAAAATCGCTACAAGGATCACGGTAAGGTTTCGGTTACGTGCCGCACATTCTTAGTTCATGATTTCACATCCTCTCAGTCTAAATTCGGACGCGCATCGAACGAAGGCAACCTATATGAGGTTCCCGATTTGAAAGGTTGCGACAGTTTAACCCATGATTCAATTTGAACTCACCCTTCTTCATGCAGGAGAACTTGGTCGCGATGGTCTCTTTGGTAGCGCAGGAGGCGAAGGCAACGGGCCACGCCTGTACATAGAGCCCAGCGGACATTTGAAGTTTGGCACCATTTCTGGCAAGTTTCTCTATTCGGATGCGGTATGTCGTGGATTTGCTTACCCTGTCGTAGGAGGCACGGGTGGAAACGGCGGAGAAGGCGTCGATGTAGGCGGGAAAGGCGGGACCGGTAAAGGGCCGGTGATTTGCTTCGTGCGCAAGAACTGAGCTTGAGCTGTCGTCAAGCCACAACAGGAGAAGGAAGCAGCAGTTAAAGTGTTCGATACCCAATTCTTATATGATCTATTATACCCGCCATGGTAGGAACCAAATTCATTGCCGACAGAATTCGCCCAAGAAAATTGGTCTCGAATCAGTTCCAATCTGTTCTCCAATGCGGTGGAAGATACAGGAAACGAGTCGCCAACATAAAAAATTGAGAAGAACGGACTTGCATGCCGGATTGTGAGGGGGCGATCCTTGGAAGTAAATCTGGTGACCCGTCGCATGTACCGGGAGGCGATCGAGTATGTACCGCGAGGAAAATTGCGACACTTGTGATTCAAAGTGCACAGAAATCATCCCTTTTATACAGAGCAGGTGGGCTGGGAGGCAAATTTAGCGAAAGACGGCGTATTATCTTTGAATGAGGTGCACGTACGGAAACTTTCTGGAACCTCAGATAAAGTTCTGTTGCTCGGTTCCGATATGAATCTTCATCCCGTCAGCAATAAGCTGTCGCAACCCAGCTATCACGTCCGGTGTATCGTCGACGTCAAACTCCGTTTCCACCATGATAGTAACAGACGCGATCTTGGTCCGCCGCGCCGAAAGGGCCCTGAGTAGTTCTTCGAACCATCGAACGTGCGGGATGAGTCTCCGAAACGTGAGGCTGGAGAGATTCGGGAGCAAATGGGGTGAGCTTGATAGAGCAGTGACGACAAGCAGCGCGGTCGTCGGCCGTAGATACGACAGCTCCAAATGTGTGAGTGTGGGGATAAGAAAAAAACTCTCCTCCATTTCGTCAAGCCCCCACTGCATCCGCCAGTCATGCGTTCCCACAGACAATTTCCGCAGAGGCGGTAAAGAACGCTTCAAGAAACCGAGGAGATCCGAGGCCTCGATACTTGGTACGAGGAGAGACAGATTTTTGAGATCCGGCAATGTTATACGCTTCAAAACAACTTCCTCGCTGCCTCCTAGCTTGAAATGCTGCATGTGATGAAGAAGTAGCTCTTCATGGTCGAGGGAGTCGGGGATCAAATTGTCGAGAGTACATTCCACAAGATCAGGGAGGACACGCAATACGTCCATGGCCTCCCTGGCGTCATAGTCCCCGCTGATTCGGAGCGACTTCAGAATAGGAAATTCGCCGTCCATGAATAGGATACGGAGTTCATCATTTTCAAACTGTGCCTCCAGTTCCTGTATCTGGTGTGTATGCCGTTTCAAGGCGGTCATGCTGGCGCTATTGAATACTCCGCGAAGGGTTATTGAAAGCGCACGATTCCCTGCTCGTTGTAGCCAAGTTTCCAAAAGGTTAGGCAGGTCCGAGCACTTTTCATCGTCCAAATGGATCCTTGCCCAAAGTCCGGGCGTGGAGAGGGCGATATTGGCCCATGCATTACAGACATTTAGAAACAGCATGGGGACGTGGTCGGCTCCCGTCATCGCGCGGGAGGGAATACACTGAGAGAAAATTTCGGAAGCGATTTCAAGGGGCAGCCGCGCCACTGGATCGCGAATTCCATTGAGCTGGCGGTGGGCGGCGATTTTTCTGCGTTCCAACTGCGTTAGAACCTCCTTCTGCCGATCGATATCCACCCCCAGTTTCTCAATGAGGGCCTGGAGCTCTTCGGCAGACATTGCGAGCGTAGGGTGCGGGGATATAGTCGCCTTTTCAGGTGAGGGGAGCTACTGTAGCTCGAATCTTGACGTTGTACAATCAGCCGGAACGCTCACCGTTTTCTGGACGGATTCAATTCACTAACCGTGAGGGTGCGACTGTCAAATATACTGGATAGTGCCCGGGCCGGACTTTCTGGGTTATACAGACGAGGGAAATTCGACAAGGAAATTCGAGCAAGGTTCGAGGAGATGAAGACGCGTCACGATGGGCTTATGTAACCACTGTCACTCGTTTTCTGCCACACCCATGTCCTCGAAACCAAGGGCCATTCCACTGCGTTTAAAGCTTCGCATTTGACTTTATATTCAGCCTAGAAATGTATTCCTTCGTTATTCGTACTTGATTGGAATACTCTGGCTCGTTGTTTCTGCTCAGGCACCGACATTGTAGAAGCTCGCAACGTTAACGTTTCAGAATTGGTGCTCTTCTCTGCTGGTCCATATCTTGGAAACAATCGCTTTCTCCTCTTCTCTCAGTTCTACGTTAACAACAAGAGCCCGTGATCGCACAAAGACACAGAGATACCTTGGCATGATCTGACTCCGAGGAACTTGACTACTTTGCTATCGTGATACTACCCCGCTGCGTCGGACTCTACATCGTCTAGACATATGAGGCCACAGTCGACTATAATGCCGACGAAATGATGTTGGACTCTCAGTCTGGTTTGCGACTTGTCACGATGGCGCCTCGCCGACATTCCTGATCCTCGGGACACTGAACTCATTCGACACGCGATACTGGCATCCCTGGCTGAGGACCTTGTTGATACAAAATCGTCATGGGACTGCAGCAGGACTTTTGATACGCCGTGGCTTATCCCCGGATTCAAGAACGGCCCCGACCCTCCCTTGGAAAGCGTTGCTGCCTGGACAAATTCAGTCCCGAGAATTTAGAGCTTAGCTCTCGGTGCAAGTTGACATCTGTTTTTGTCTTCGCAATATAAAAAAGCGACCATGAATCAGCTTCGGAATTCTGATCTACGTCTATACGGTTCGTTCATTGCACAGTCGATTTCGGTGATTTATTCAGTCATACCCAGTGTACTCGACTTGATCTACCTAGTTGATAAACGTCCATATGCTTCCTGTTGTGCAAACCACAGCATTTGTACCAACTTTGCGCCCGCGCCAAGCTTTGTTGTTCCCCGTCTGGGTCACCAACTGATGGTGAATTTCCAATGCGTCGGATATGTCCTTCTCGTCGCCGTAATTAAAAGCTCATTTCATTTTCCCGACCAACTGGAACCTCCAATCCGCCGCGAAGACCACGGATGTGCCCCACAGTCTCCGCATTTATCGTGAACTAGGCAACCCATCCTGTCTCCCTGCATAACCTCTGCCCGTCGCGAGTACGTTCTGTAGCACAGTGGAATCCGGGGAGAGAATGTCGACGTCCTTGGTTGTGTCGCGGTTTACGGACAGCAGGACGAAGAGGATGGCTCCCGCCACGACAATCTGGAAGGTCTGCCCTTGGCACTCTTCATGCAAACCGGCGGCGACCTTCGAAACCTGATCCCGCGAGGCGGTTTACACTTCAAACAGCTTGGGATGAACATACACCTGTTAGGATGTTTTGGCATCGATTTTGTCCTTTCGAACGACTGCCCTTGACTTAGCTTTCTCAGATCAAATTGCGATTTGAACTTGCTTAGGTTCGACGACATGCATGGGGTACAATCGCAAGATCAAGTGGCAAGACTTCTGAAGCATCGCCGTGAAGTATATTACAAGGGGTCTTTTGTTCTACAAAACAAGGACTTCCGAATCAATTGTTCTGCCCGTTCAGACCCATGTAATGATGGTCCGTATTTCGATAGCTATGCCCTTGTAGAATCCTTTCACTCCGCTGCAACCAATATCACTGGCTTTCCAGCAGCCTCATTTCCTCCCTCTTTCAAAACTTCCACCAGCGCGCCCGGGCCATTCTCGAGGCCCTCAATGATATGCTCTTTCGCGGTGATCTTTCCCGCTGCCACCAGACCCGGCATCTCCGCATAAAATCTCGGAGCCAGGCGGGGAGCGAGGTCTGGGACCAGGAAACCCTCGATCCGAAGACGCTTCTTGAAAATCATGCTCGTATTCTGCGCAGCCAAGGAGTCAATATTCTGAACCAAGCCCGTGGGTTTGTATGACTTTCCTTGATCCCGTATCGATCCTCTGGCGCAATAGAATACTCAGATATCGAACCACACATCTAGCGGTGCGCTGTCAATACAAAATCTACGTTGCGATCGAATTCTTACGATTAGGCGTGCGTGAAGGCGCGAGTATTCGATAGCCAATTCAACAACCTTGCCACCAACGTTGTCCCAATATAAATCCTGAAGAGCCAAGGAAGTTATCAGAGCTATTGACGAAAAAACATATGAGAGCCTGATACCAAGGGACCGTGTTCTTTTAAAACTTCGGCCACAGGCGTAGTTTTATAGTTGAAGGCGACATCCGCCCCAACAGAGCGCATATATTCGACCTTGGCGTCGGCACCGGCAGAGGCAATTACTTTCAGTCTGAAATATTCAGTCATTTTTCAGGTCAATCTGCCGACATCCCGAAGTTGAACGGACCCTTTTGCCTTGGCAAGTTGGATTATAACACTGCCAAAAAAATGTTCAACCTCTGTCTCGGAACACGCAATGAAAACATACATCCCAACGGCGGATGCCCCGGACGATACATATATGGTTTCTCCCTGTCGCATTTAGCTCAAGACAAGAGTAGTTCAGAAGATATAAATTACCGCTTTCGCATCGGCGCACCCTTCGAATCCGCAGAACGCTGTGAGGCCAGGCGCGCCTAGAACGGTGAAATACCGGCTCCAAGGGAGCGCGCCTTTGGGATCGGGGACTACCTGAAGAGATAGTGCATCTACATCGTACGTATAATCCGGCGCCTCTTCAGCATTGTACTTGGCTCGTCCTAGAAAGACATGAGTCTTCACTCGATGCGAAAAGTGCGGGCATGACCTTCGACGTAAGGTTGAACAGTATACGCTTCCCAGGGGGTGAGACCATATAGGTGATCCTAAGGTTCAAACGGAGAGTCAACATGGAAATATGTGAGAAATGGAGTAAGACAGACTCCGGGTTTGATTCCTGCCCT
Organism: Mycena galericulata; assembly: GCA_029289565.1. NCBI lineage: Eukaryota > Fungi > Basidiomycota > Agaricomycetes > Agaricales > Mycenaceae > Mycena > Mycena galericulata. The sequence goes on along the minus strand of JARKIA010000168.1, from coordinate 147,952 downwards.
CAACGTCAGTTAAATCTCGAGCTGAAAGGGATCACTTGCCTTCTTTCTCAGACCTCAAGACAACCACAAGGCCGAAACTAACTAGCCTAGTAGTTTGTTTTAGAAGGAATCTGTCCTAAAAATTGCGCATACGCACGGTTCCCCCAAGACAGCATGCGTAGAGTAACTGGGAACGGAAAGATCGCGCATCCGTTCACGCATAAAAGGTTCTGGGCTGTGAAAGACAGACTCAAAACGCGAAGTCGAGCAAGAGCTATCAGAATCGCGGACCTCAACATCAAAGTCTTCGTCAGGAAACCGCCATTTAGAGGAACACCGTCCAGATCGATTGAATGCGAGGGATTAAACACGATGTGCTCTCCTGGGACTGGGGTGCTCGTGCCAGGACGCTTTGCAAACACGACGCGAGGGTTTTTGGTGAGCATGGTTGAGGAGAATAATGTGGGCGACACGATGCTTCAGCCGCCTTCGCTTTTCTGACAGCTGTTGTAATGCTCCAAGTCGGTGATCATGAGAGTTGGTGCATGCATGCAGATCAGAAGACAAAGAAGTCCAGAAGGCGTATCTTGAGCGAGTCCTCTGTCATCCCGCCATGGGGCGCGTCAGAGACTCCAACCCCATTGAATTGAGGACATACTCATGCGCAGGATTTCGTGCGTCTTTCAAAGCCCGTTTAGAAGATTCAGTGTGGATTTTGCGACACGCTGGGAATCAAACGTCGGTGCGTGGGAGGGGTTGTCGAAATTGTGGGCAGGAGCGACCCGGCGATTTGGACCAAATTCGGTGATTTCCCTGTGTTGCCCCCGGGGCCTTTATGTAACCGGTGACCTGCAGAAGGATAAGACCTACTTATAGAGCCGGAGGTGAGCTGGGGGAACATCACCCACTGTTAAAGACGGGAGAAATTTTGTGGTCAAAAAGTGACAAGACGCCAGCGCCACTCTGCCACTGCCAGTGACTTCTGGGCGTCCGATGGGGCAGCCCCGTCGTCAAAGGCGTCGACAATGCTGAAGGACATCATGGACAGTACGTCAATGTATATAAGAGTTGCCAAGACACGATCTTGATCTGGACTCCCCTTCAAGAAGTCCATCGACTCCGACATTGAGATTCGACACCAGGATTCGACGCGATGTTTATCGATCACGTGTTCGCGTCTCCTGCCCAAATTTGAAATTCCTCTTTGTCATTTGACCCTTACTTTCTCTCTGCATCGCAATGTATCATACCATGTATACCGGGATGGATGCTATTGACTATGAACCGGATGCCAGCTTAATCGACGGGGATGATTATTACGACTATGATTATGAAGGAGGCTCGGATGGCAGTGGCAACGGCGACTCCGACCAGGAGCTTGACGAGTGGGACAGCAATAGCCAGGATTCGCACTGGAGTGTCGACTCCGACGCAGGTTTCTCTCCCCAAGACCTACGAAATCCAAAATCATTCCCCTGCTACGACAAATGCGCGCCCTTCAAGCTGCTCGACGCTCGAGACGATGATCTCATCCCACCTCCGCGACACTGGTGCTATATTGGCGAAATTGTGGGGGAAATGTCATATCCAGTCTCGGTCCTCCTGCTGAAAGGCAAGGATGGCGCACACACTGTTTTAACTTCGTATTTCGACCTCGCGGAATTTTGTGTGAAAGAGGGCTCGACCGTTGCTATTCTATATGCGGAGAAGAGTGGGCGCCTGCGCCCGTCATACTACCAATTCTTTAAAGTGAGTATGCATGTTTTCCCCCTCCGAGCAAGACCTATTGAGATCCCCCAAGATATTCCCCTGTAATCTGGAGACGCTTCTACGCATCAACGACGACATTGAGAGCGAGGCTTCCGGTGATTCCGTCAGGAAATGTAAAGGATGTGGCAAGGAGGAAGACGACAAAACAACGTTGCTCCGGTGCGCTCGGTGTCTCAGCGCCTCTTATTGCGGGAAGGTGCTCCCTCATTGCGTTACCAGCTCTCCTTCGGAAACTGACCTACTCTAGGAATGTCAAACGGCCACATGGAAGCGCGAGCACAAACGTGAATGCAAGGTGTTCCAAGCCGTCCTTGACCTGAAGCGCAGCTGCGACTGGGGTAATAAGGAGCCTTGGGATTGGATCGCCTTCGGCGAGCGGGAGGGGCCGCGCCCCGATACCCCTGCGGATCTCTCACGTGTCTTCCGTCCCGAATGGAGAGAGGCCAGACGGGCAGTGGTGCAAGAACTCCAAGGGACCTTCACCATCTCGTCCGGTAAGCATCAACTTTGCTGGGGTGCAAGGACTCAATAGTGAAAGCCAGGCGAACTCCTCTGGGGCCAATTGACGTCGATCCTTAGCGGCCTCACGCATACGGAACACGATCTCCCCACTACGGAAGACAGAACAATTCCAGGAGGCACTATCTTCCAGCAGGAATACACGTACCGTGCCCCCGCCAAAGTCGGCGTCTGGAAGGTAAGCCTCGTTCCCGATTCCGTATCCGGGGTCTTGACTCTCTGGCAGCTCGCAAAGGTCAACGGATACGGGCACACAGACCGGCCGAAGGACGCCTGGCTCGCGTACCATTCGTCCTGCGACCCTCTCGAGCTGCTGCTCCTCGCCCGGCCGGTCTGCTGGGAGGTGCAGAAGGCAAACCCGCGCGTGTGCTGGGTGCACCGGTACGACTGGGGCTCCAACTGCGCCGACGAGTCCGCCGCCGCGCGGGCCTTCGCGAATATCGACCCGGCCACTGGCTGGGGCGCGGCGAACAGGAGGCAGAAGCGCCGCGACGCCGCGGGCGACTATCGGCGCAAGGAACACCCTGATAACAAGCTGTGGGATCGGCTCCAGGCGTACGGTGGACATAACATCTTTTTGGTCGACGCGGCGAACGGGCCGCAGGTTGTGAAGCTTTTGGCGCGGTGCGTCTGAGGATTAGCCTTCCTGTGTGATCAACTCATTGGTTCCAGCCCTTCGAAGCTCGACGCACAGCTCGGTGACCGTCGATCGTCTTCCTTATCTGGAGGCGAAGAAGACAAGGAGCCGTTTGGCTGCCATCTGGCGTTTTTGGGAACGGGAGATTGGGAGTATGCACGACTCATCTACAGCGAGGACGAGTCGGAGACGTTCCCGGGGAAGAAGGAGCTTGTTGGATTCTGGTACGACGAGGATAACCGCTACAACAACTACGAGATGGAGACTGGACGCAAGCTGGAGGAACCCGTCTTCGAGATTGTATAAAATCAATATTATGCACATATGACGCTCCTCACAGTTTCCGGGCACGAATAGGTGTACTTTTCAGAGGGTATGTACATACATTGCTGCAGTACAAGCTAAATGTCACATCGTGTCAAACGTACAAGGGTCGTAAGTGGGATCGATAAGGTCCATGTCCTGTCCAGTGACTAGCTACTACGGAACGAGTGGAACCTTGTATCTAAACTGAAACGGCAAATCAAGAAAAAGGACACGTTATAGGTGACGCGAAACCTACATTAATGGATTTTACTGGCAACAAACAAGTATTAGAAGTTGTCGGGACGAAGCAGTATGCATATGCTCACAGCACAGGGTATCATAGGAGCCATGGTGGCTCTAGTGGAGCATGGCGATCGCGACGAGCCCGGATACCAAGCTGACGATCAGAATGCCCACATACTCGCCACCGCTGCCGGTGCCGATACGCGCACCGCGGAAGGCGGCGCCCGAGCCCGTGGGCTTGGATCCTAGGACGGTCATTAGCAGCCGCTCGAGAAGGTGCCCTAAACTGCTCACCCGATGTGTTGGTGCCGCTAGATCCACCACTAGTGGCTTTCGAGCCAGAGCCAGTCGTACTTCCGGTGACAGGCGGTGCGGTCCCAATGGCACCGGACGTCAGGGAGGCGAGCGCGATGCCGTTCGAGATGCTCGAGGTGGTGGAGCAGCTGGAGGAGCTTGGGGTGCTAGCGGGCGCGGTGGGGGTGACGAGGTCACCGACGGTGTACGGGGTGGGGAGACCGTCGTTTCCGGTGTAGACACCGGTGAAGTACTGGGCAAAGGTCGAGAAGCTGGTCGTGCCGTCGACGGTTGCTGTAGGGTACCAGCCTGGGGGGTACGCGACGTCGGCCTCGCAGGTCTCGCTGGGGATCATGTGTTTTATAAGCCCATGTGGAAGAGATAACGAAAGGGCAACTCACAAAATCCCAGGCGGGTTGTACGTGCCGGGCATGACGAACTCGCAGCCCATTTCATCAAGCTCGTGCCAGCACATGAACGCTGCGCTGTAGGTCGCATTCGCGTTTGTGCACACGCGGAGGCAAAACTGGTTGTAGTCGATGTACAGCATCCACTCCGCGATCGGCTCGTCCACACCATCGACGACGTTGGTCGTTACATTGCCACCGACAGGGTTACCCGCACCAGTGGCGCCGTGGGGGTCGAGCTCACCACCCTCATCACCGTTGACGATATTGAGGGCGGTCAGGTTGCCAGTACCCATTATCTGGACGTAGAAATCTGTCTTGAGGAACGAAACGCCGGTAATTGTGCCGTCCGGGATGACACGGGCATTGTTGCGGGGCTGCGTACACCATGCGACCTCCTCGGTCTACAAATACGGAATTAAGACCAATTTCCGGATGGCGGAGGCAATGCGTACCTCGGTGTCCGAGATATTGGCGACGTAAGGTGGGGCGAAGAGGCAGAAGTCATCTATTGAGTTGATACTGAGTAAACGGGCCATAGACGTCTGGTTGATGGTCGTCGGGGCCGTTGGCTTTGGAGGGTTCGTCACACCCTGGGTTCCACTGGCGATGACGCCGGGGGGGAACGAGGAGGATGCAGCGCGCACAGAAGTGACGGCGGCGGCGCCCAGCAGCAGGCTCGAGAGGAACATGGCGAGGTGGAAGAGAAGAGATGGGACCGGTGACCTTCTCGCTTCAGGTTTTGGACAGGTCTCGGGTCTCGGCTGCGCAATCAGGGCCGTGCATGGTCCATGTTGAATTGTCGTTACTCCGAGACGATTTTGGACGATGTCTATTCGTTTCGAAGAAAGAATCTTGGACTGGGAGGGGGAGGGGAATGGGTGCCTCAGAGTCGTACATTTACGCTCCGTCAATTCCTAGGAGGCATGAGGAGCGGGGGTTGAGCGGGGGAAAAAACTTGGCAACCAAAAATACATACAGATAATTATAGAACTGATCAGGGCATTTGTGACCGCATAAATACATGTCGGCCTAGAGCGCCCGATCGTGAGTTAATCGTCTGTGCGACGTGCAAGTACCAGCCCAACGCGAGGCGGTACCGATTCTTCATACAGCTACAATCTCATGAGTCCACCGAGTTTGAAGAAAGAACGGGAAAAGTGGTAACAATGGGAAATTGGAAAGGGAAACTTGAAGAGAAGATGACTTGCTACAGACTTGCTACGAAGAATCTCCGAGGTCCGTCGGAAGCAAAGTCAAAACGGAAACGGCGGGTCTGGCCTTGGGTCTGGCAGCTTGAAGGGGCGAGTTGGCCTCTGTCCAGGGCAGCCCAGAGTCTTCTTGCTATTTTTCGCGTGTACGACAACTTGGAATCCACGCAAAGAAAATCCGAGCGGCCTGCCGGTCTGCTGTATCCCAGTCTATCCAGTATCAGCACGGCTACTGCACGGCTAGTAATCACCGCTCAGTTTCTAGGTGCAAACCCGAGCGGCCTGCCCCTCACCGTGAGGCACTGTAGATCCAATCTTCACAGCATTCAGCTTGCGGATGTCCAGAACGAGGGAAAAAGAGAATAACGGATCGAAAGACGGAATGTATGTTTCCGAGTGCAGCAAAGATTGAAATCTAGAGCTTCCCTTCCCAAAAACTTGAGAGCATAATGTGGCAGGTTCGAAGGACTCGGAGGGCTCGGAGATTCTAGGTGTGTCTGGAGCGGTTTCGCGTTCCATTTGCGCCCATGGATGTGTGGCCAGTGAACACTGTAGAGTGCGTTGGGGCACGTATACGCTACTAGTAGACAGTGCAGTCCAAGCAAGACGAGACACAGCACGTGATGCGTCGCATCGTTTGTACGACTCCGACTCTTTGACTCGTTGTACTACTACAAGGACCCTGCGTTGTCCAGAGGAAAATTACGGGCTCGCAATGTGCATGCCCTGTGCAATAGCTTACAAATATGATGGCAGGTAAATAAGAATGTCCCAAGAAAACCGAAAAGACTGCGACGATGTCTACAATAATACATCCATCTATCTAACGTCGTCGTGGCAAGCAAGCAAGCGAGTGTGGGCCCAGATATGGGGTGTGCGATGCAATTAAGTAGATCCCGCGGGAGACGTCTGCAACGGCGGATGAATGATGAGTAGGCTGCCAGGGCGCGGAATGAAATGGGGGCTCACAAAGGTACGGTCGTGAAATGCCAAGGGGTGTTTAATGCAGGAGACCGATGGCGGCGACGGCAGAGACGAGGGAGACGAGGACGATGCCGGCGTACTCCCCGCCGCTGCCGTATCCGATGCTTGCACCACGGAAAGCACCGCTGTGGCCGGTGGCTGCGGCGCCGGAGCCTGAACCTGGATAGAAAGAGAGATTCAGTCTGGGCTTGTTAAGGAGAGCAAGGAGGATGTACCTGAGCCGGTTCCGGTTCCGGCAGCGCCAGTGTTAGCCGCGCCAGCGGAGGTCTGCTTTTTCGTCGTCGCCGTGCCGCCGGTACCAGAGCCCGTGGGCGCGGGCGCGCCAGAGGCGTTGACCCCGGTGGCCGAGGCGGCCGTGCTCGAGGAGAAGCCTGGGAGAGGCGCGGTGCCGACAGCGTCGGCGGTCAGCAACGAGGCGGCAATGCCGTTCGAGATGCTCGACGTGGTTACGCAGTTGGACGAGCTGGGGATGGAGTAAGGCGCGGAGGGGGTGACGGTGTCGCCGACGGTGTACGGCGTCGGTAGGCCGTCGTTGCCCGTGTAAACGCCCGTGAAGTACTGCGCGAAGGTCGAGAAGCTGGTCGTGCCGTCGACGACGGTGGGGTACCACCCGGGTGGGTAGGCGACATCAGCATCGCAGGTCTCGCTGAAAACGCCAACGACGAGACCTCAGCAAGGAGCACGGAAAAGTGGGTATTTGAAACGACGCACAAAGTACCGGGGTCGTTGTAAGTACCAGGCATGACAAACTCGCAGCCCATGACATCCAGCTCGTGCCAGCACATGAAAGCGGAGCTGTAGGTCGAGTTGGCGTTGATGCAGGCGCGGAGGCAGAACTGGTTCGCGGAGATGTAAAGCATCCACTCTGCGATGGGCTCATCGATACCGTCGGCGATCGTGGTGGTGACGTTCCCGCCCACAGGGTTGCCCGCACCGGTCGCTCCGTGGGGGTCGAGCTCACCACCCTCATCGCCGTTAGCGATATTGAGCTTGGTGAAGTCGCCGGTACCCAGCAGCTGGACGTAGAAATCCGTCTTGAGGAATGAAACACCAGTGATCGTGCCGTCGGGGATGACGCGCGCGTTGTTGCGGGGCTTCGTGCACCAGGCGACCTCCTCTGTCTAGAGTTTTTTAGAAATTCCGTCAGCCAACGAAACCTGGCCATGCGATGAATGATTACGGACCTCCGTGTCGGCGATCAAGGATCCAGCAACGGGCGGAGCGAACAGACAGAAGTCGTCAATGGCGTTTATGCTGAGGAGGCGGGCGACGGAAGTTTGGTTAATAGTCGTGCCCATGGTCGGCGCGGGAGGGTTCGTGATACCCTGCGTGCCCGTGGCGATAACACCAGCGGGGAAAGAGACTGCGCGCACAGAGGCGACGGCGGTGGAGGCCAGCAGCAGGGCGGCAGAGAACATTATGAGAGGAGGAGGGGAAAAATAGGGAACGGATAATTGACGGAGGACATTTTATATTTGACAGTTGAGATGCGGCGATCGTCCACCGCGCCATCAGAGTTCCATGTGGCCGAAAATGGACAGCCTACGGCAACTTGTTTTGCGAGCGGATTCTTATCCGAGCGGCGCCGTGAGTTTCGGCAAGATACTGTAGAGGTGGCTTTAGAAATTGAGTGTCGACAATTCACATATGTACGGTGGATTCAGCAGGTTTTTTGCTCCATAGTCTTTTCGGCGCGTCAAAAATAAACGCGCGCGCATGCTGATCACAAGCAAGAAGTTGAGGTCGCTCGGAAACCAACTGATTGTCGCCGGAATTTCCTTTTGCAGTGCTGAGCGTTGATCCATTAAGCGAAGATTGCACACTGCAAAAAAGACATTCTATGTGAGCTAAGATTTGGAGTTGCGTACACTCCATGCCAGAACGCCCTCGTCAAAAACCGCGTTATCAACGCCTGTTGGCGTGAGGTGGAAAGTCACACCTGCGAGCGAATTCTTGAAACGTGTTTCTGGTACTGCCAAGTACTTTACTCACCGAGACGCCCAACTTCACGATTCCGCGGCTCATCATCGAAAAAGAGCTGAAAGCGGATGGCACGCCGTAAAGCCGACATTCACGATAGCGATACGCAGGCAGACATACCATCTGATCGTAGGGGACACCCGTTTTCGCGTGCAGAGCGCGAAAGTGCGTGAGTTTGGAGCCAGGGTAGATTTGCAGGTCGTCGAAGAGCTCGATTGCCGGCTGCGGGGGTTCACCGTCCTTCCCTGCGACGAGAAGTAGCTTCAAGGCCTGGCGCGCCCTTTTCACGTCCGTTGGTCCGAATCAGGGTTTTGAATTTTAGCGAGCGAAATCAAGACATACATATCCGGGGCATGCGTGCGGGAACAGGCCGCGAGGATTACACCCTGGTCTCGCAGGCGGCGTAGAATGCCCGGGACGTCCGCGTAGAATTCGACGGGAATATTGTACGCGTCGACGACGGTTTCCCCGGAGCGACGAAGGGGCCCGGTGACATGGGTATCGATCCAAAGGTCCCACAACGTGTAGCTTCATTTCCTCAGCTGCGGGTCCATTCTTCTAGGACAGCGCGCACCTACTCTAGGTCGAACGCAATGAGTTTCGGGAGCATGGGTGTAAGAGTGTCACAGTGTCACATTGACAAGATGTTACCGTCAACAACGGAACATTGAAAAATCTCTTCAACTGCAAGCCCGCGCATCACTATCCGGCACCTTTCCTACAAAACCTCGGTCCGACTGCAATGGTCAGTAAACTTCAAAGATGATCTAGCAACCTTAGACTGTGACCCGAAAAAAATGTTAACATAGGTTTGTTCCGACTCGGACGACGGAGGGTCGGCGAGACGGCGGCGAGGGATAAGGCTGGATAATATGCTGTTCAAATTGTATAAAAATTCCCGCGCCCGCGAAATAATTTTTGCGCGAAGTGATTGTCCGAAATCATGCGCGCGCAAAGTTGATCATGCGCGCGCGGAATTGATGGTGTGCGCGCGGAATTTTACTGAACTGCTGCCACTTGGTAAGAGAATCCCGCCCATTTTTTAATGGCTTTTTGGATGGCGCGGTACTTGTTCTTGGTGCGCGCAGGTGTTGGATGTTTTTGCGCGCGCTGTAAAAGAGGTTCGGGGATTTCGGGGATACCCGATTTGGGAGCCGGCAATCGGATCGGGGACCGGATGCCCCTTATGGCCAAGTATTAGCGAAGTACACAGTGGCGATTGGAACCGTTGCGCCATCCAAAATCCGGTGTTTTCTGGCATTTCCCTTACTTTCGCCTTTCCAAGTGGCTATACTTCATAACTTCGAGGCATAGTCATTTATTTCCATCCTTTGGCATGTTCTGCCCATTCAGAACGTTGTGAACAAGTCGAGATAGATGCGATACAGGTGACTGGCAGCACTGCCACATTCGGCCTCCACCCAAATTTTGGGAGTTGCCTTGCCTCTGCTGAGTAAACTTCGAGATACTCTGAGGAGGATGCAGAAGGCATTAATTTATTCTATTCAACAACTTCCTCTCTCAAGTGTAGCCAAAAGTATCTGCAAAGTGGTTGAATGAAAAGTTAATAGCGCAATGGTACAGTTATTTAGCCAACTTTAGGTTCCCCAATTGGGCGGGAGTACACCACGGTTCATTACAACACCCCAGGATTGAGGCTGTCTGCCATCGCCTTTCTTCCCCCCAACTCTCTGCATACCAAATACATATCACACAAGTTTTTCCCAACTCAACTCAAAAAAAAAAGAATCTAGTGCAATGGTCTGATTAGTAGGGAGACTACCAAATACCAGAGGTCTGCAAAAGTACCACAAGATATGCGGATATTCTCTAAATTCAACTGCTGATTAAGTCCGAGTCCCGAGTTGATTTGTAAATCATATCTACCAAGAGTGCCTCACTGTGCGGGCAAGCTGCAAGGCTCAATGTGGATTCGGGGCTGATTCGGATGTGGTATGTCTTCTTTGAGTACCTCTTGCCTAAATACTTTATTATTTATTTTACAGCCCAGGCATGTTCAACATGGAGCAAATATTCTAATCATTGACTATCCTTTAGTCCTCCTGTGTCACGGAGCAGGGATCTCCCGCATCTTGACCAAGCAGCTGTGGACTACAACACCACGGAAAACTGTGCCCGATCCAGGCAGACATTGTTCCCCTCGTCATCTGTGGTCCGGGAATCAAGCTGTGACAACACATGCTCCCATCCTCATAAAATTCCTTGGGCTAGAACTGCATGATGACCTTGATAACGCACCACCGCACCTATCCTAAACACTGCTGACAAAATTTGTGAGGCCTTGAAGGACAGCAAGAGAGCACATGAATATTGAATCGGAACAAGGGGGAAATTGTGGATAGGAGGCACAATATTTTGAGAACATTCAACAGTGCATCATTAAGCCGACCAAGATATAATTTAGGACTGTTTGCCGTCACGGACACGGCCGTCGATTTGATGGGTAAGTGACTGGGCATGTACAATAACAATGCTCCAGCTAAAGAATTCAATGTTGAAGAGCTCAGCACATGCATGCCTCAATACACCTATCACGGTTCAAGCTCATGATTTATTTCAACCACTGAAAGCTGAGCGCGGCATTAATAGAAAGTTGAACACCAACGGTATTCAACTCGGCCATCACGCCTCGGGAGTTGCCGGGGTTTGCCGAGACCATCGCTCCTGAACATTTTGGTGTGGAAACAGGGGACAACAAGTACTTCGCAAGGTATGAAGGCCTTTAATCCATGAGTGGCCGCCCTGGTCACATTTTCTAGTCAGAAATGTGCTCATTAGCGCGAGAAAAAAACAACCCGTTCAATGGCTGTCACGGCCGTCATTCAACGGGCCGTCCGGATGAAAGCCCGCCCGTCGAGAATCGTGGAAAATGACAAAACGGACACGGCATACATCGCATACCCGTCGAACCGTTGCGACACGGGAAACAATCCTTGAAATATTGGACAAACCAGAATTTATAAGGCAGTACACATAAAATCAGTATGGTCTACAATCTCTCTCCGCCAGGTGCTGTTCATGTAGTTATAGAAACCCTGGCTAAAGAGCAAGGGTTAAGATTGAAGTGCCGGTAGCTTCGCTGGCCAAAAGGGGCATCCGGTCCCCGGTCCGATTGCCGGCTCCCAAATCGGGTATCCCCGAAATCCCCGAACCTCTTTTACAGCGCGCGCAAAAACATCCAACACCTGCGCGCACCAAGAACAAGTACCGCGCCATCCAAAAAGCCATTAAAAAATGGGCGGGATTCTCTTACCAAGTGGCAGCAGTTCAGTAAAATTCCGCGCGCACACCATCAATTCCGCGCGCGCATGATTTCGGACAATCACTTCGCGCAAAAATTATTTCGCGGGCGCGGGAATTTTTATACAATTTGAACAGCATAGGATAACGCTCCTTGAGTTGATCATAATCTGGGCTTGCTAACAACCAAGAAATTCGCAGCATAATTCAACTCAGAGCTTGTGACCTGCTCGTCGACCCCAAGGCCTCAAGTTTCAACGTTCGAAAGGAAGAACTTGAAACTGAGAACCTGCTAAGCATCGCGGAGGAAGTTACATGACGCATATAGCTTCCAAGACTCGGTTTTTGTCTCTGAATGGTTATGAGATTCTCTGTTCTTTAGCTCCAGTTTCGGAAATCGAGTCTGCTCTCAGGCAGGAGAAAGTCGACAGCTGAATCTTGCTCAGGGCGCAAATCTCCTCGTGCAAATAAATTTCACTATTTCCGCCCGAACCCCGGGAACTTATGAAAGAACGGGTTGAACTCAACTTGACCTTGGCGTATTCTTGATTTCTCTCAAGGGCGGATCCTCAGCTCCATTAGCGTTCAAGTGGCCAAGCTTTGAAATGGACTTGCTTGAACTCTGTCTTGACCAAGCGCAAAAACTGTACGCACTGATGGGATATCCATTGACGTCGAACTCTGCTGTGCCTTGAGGAAATCGACTTTTTTCTTCGGAAATCTCAGATGAGTGATATTCTCACAATTTCGACCTGCTATTGGCCATATATTCATTACAACAAGCTGAGGAATTCGAGAGCCTATATCGCAGCAAGAAAGAGATCTACAGGTACACTCATAGAGAAAATTTAAAACACCATTCGTCCAGCGGGAAGTGGTACTCACTAGAGATTATCGACGAGAAAAATCTGAAGACGGAGGTACCAGCAGCGAAGGAGCAAGAAAGTCAATCCGAGTCTGAGCCCATGTAGAATTCATAGCTCGATGGCTGCATCCTGCCAAACCCGCCATCCGAAAAGCGATGTTCGCGCAGCGGAGTATGCTTGAATAAGCACGATCCGGCGGGTGCAAGGCAGCCCTGTCGAGTATGAACAAACATGCATTCGATGTCGTGTTCGTCCGCCTGCCGAATAATCTTAGTATGCGCATCCAACGATCATCGTGGACTCGGTAACGCTACTTGCCTTTGCTCTTTCGAAGATTGGATTCCACTTTGCTGAGACCATGGCATGGAAGTTGGGTTCATAGTCATCATGATCGGGATCATGCCTGTCATGAAAATGTGAGACTTGTACAATTTGAACTTGAAGTCCCATCAGATGAACTTACTCTGGACGCGGCTCTTCCGGTTTCACGACACTCCCTTGAATAGATTTAGTATGTTTCGCGTCAAGAATTCTCACTCGTGTCACCATAGGTCTCGTAATTCGCAGCCATCTGCAAAAAAAGGAAAGAAAAAGGAACTCAGACGCCTGACGCCAGGGATTTGCATACAATTCCTCACATCATAAAAGGATTGGGCCCAGTTGGAAGAAGCCATCTGCAAAAGGTTCCCCGGCATCCCTATGTTCAGATCGTTGGCCATCGACTCTTCCATGTCGCAGATCGAAGCCGCAAGCCCAAACCCGCCACGAAACTTCCAGCAATCCTTCCCCGACTCGCCCTGGTAGTCCCACAAGACATAATACTTGGTCCCTTCATTCAACTGCGCGCCGGTAAGGACGACACCGCCCGACTCGATCACGTCTCTTTCGCTCGGGTAGTCGGCGTACCGCGCTTCAAAACGGTATGCGCCGTGCAGGAATGCGCGTACTTTCCGCACGGTTTTGGAGGCGAGCGCGCTCTGCTCCTCGGGGGTATAGGTCTTTTCTGGTTCCCTGTGCAGGGAGAACATTGGACAACGGCTTGGTGCAGAGATGCGTCGTCTAAAGGGACTGGACGTAAAAGATGAGTACAAGGCGCGTGACTTACACATCAATTGTTCTCAAAAAATTTCAAACGCCCGGTGTGCTTGATGCTTTCGATACGTTGGAACGGGCCGAACATGAAATCAATGCCCTGAAGCGATGCTTAATGTATGATTATTGGCGCAAAAAAAAGAGGGCAAATATGTCTGTGTCCATGTATTAAAAAAGCTCAAGCTGTTCAGCACGGATGAGCCTGAACCTGCGACGGAGTCTGGAACAAGGAAACCTCGGCCGCCCTCCTCGAGGTCAACCCAGAAAGAACCTTCCCTCCCGCCTTGTTAAAGCGAGGGATCTCCGCAGCGGCGACGGTATTCGGGTCCTCGCCATTATTCAAGCGCTTCAGCAGAGTCGAGGTCTGCAGCGTCTTGCACCCGAGGTTGAAAGAGAAGGACGTCAGCGCGCCGACCTGGTTGTCGGTGAGCGTAACGGAGTTGCTGACGGCGCTGTTCACGCAGGTCACGAACTGCTGGACGTCGTTTTGGAGGAGCTGCGAGGCGGTGTCCTGCGATAAGGGGAAGCTGAAGGGGACCTCGGAGCAGCCCTTGGACGTGCACTTGTGGCCGAAACCGACGGTCGGGAGGCCGATGGGGTCGGGCGCAGGGGAGGGGACGAAGCCCTCGAATTTCTTGATGAGGCTGATGGTGGCAGCGTTGGGGCTCGGTCCGCTGCCGCAGGCGAGTGCGCTCGATGAAGATGCCGCTGGGGCAGCGGAGGTGGCGGTGCTGGCAACGGAGGAGCTCGCGATCGCGCTGGCTGTGGAGCTGGAAATCGCGCTGGACGTCGAATTGTCCGCGTTCGAAGAGTCTATCGTGCTGGACGTTGAATTGTCCGCGCTGGTAGTGTCTGTAGCAGTGCTCGAAATGGCGCTGGTCGTTGCATTGGAGCTAGCATCCGTGCTGTCTGGGTCGAGAGCCGTGCTCGAAATCGTGCTGGACGTCGAATCGGAGTCGTCGGTGTCGGTGTCCGTGCTCGTGGAGTTCGAACTGTCCGTAGACGTCGGGGGTGGAGTGAGGGTAGCATCAGCTGCGCTGGTAGTTGAGCTCGCAGAAGCATCCGAATCGCTGCTGTCGTCTGTAGCATCGCTGTCCGCCGCGCTTTGGGTGGTCGACGCAGAGGCATCCCCACTATCCGATGTGCTATCATCACCAGTGTCTGTGGGGTCGCTGTCGGACGCACTGGCGGTCGCCGTAGAATCCAGGCTCCCGTCGTCTCCAGCATCTGACGCAGTGTCGTCCCCAGCATCTGACGCCGTGTCGTCCCCGGCATCTAACCCGGTGTCATCGTCCCCAGCAGCTGACGCGGTGTCGTCGTCCCCAGCAGCTGACGCGGTGTCATCGTCTCCAGCATCTGACACGGCGTCGGCGTCGTCCCCAGCATCTGACGCGGCGTCGTCCCCAGCATCTGACCCAAAGTCATCGTCGTCCCCAGCATCTGACGCTACGTCGTCCCCAGCATCTGACCCAAAGTCATCGTCGTCCCCAGCATCTGACGCTACGTCGTCGTCCCCCCCATCGGAACCATCCTCGGAACCATCATCAGAACCACCGTCAGAGTCCTGGCGAGCGAACTTCAAGCGCCCGAAAGCTTGGAGGTTTGATCTGTGTGCGAAGACCCGGCCACAGAGACCTAGAAGCGCTGTCAGCACTCGGATACATCGCAACACAGTAGACCAACAACGAACCTGTCTCATAACAGCTGACTGACCTGCTGAAGTCGGCCCCGCCGACGTAGCTCTTGTCGATAGCCACTGGGGCACTACGCGCGGCGCTAGCCAGGAGAAGGATGAGAGGAAATACGAGCATCGTGGATCAAAAGAGGAAATAAAGAACGAAAGAAGGGTCTCGTCGAGAGAGAGAATGGAATGCAAAAGGGAGGGGAACGAAAGCAACTGAATGAAGAACTGGACGTGGACGCTGCCCTTTTAAGGGCGGATTATTGGCAGATCTGACAACTCGCGCCTGCCAGAGGCCATAAGTCGTTGACACCAATCTGTCGAGCTGCTGTCCTCGGAGCGCATTTCTTGTGATCCATTTTGGCTGTGTGTCGATTAACTTGTATCACTGTCATGTAGTTCCACTTGAAGCGAGCTATTTCGACCATAGTATCGCGAGGCCCATAGACGAGCGCCCATGAATCTGTCGGTTTTGCTGACACCTCTCAAGCTGCCAGATTGCTCGAATCGTTTGCCTCTTTAGGAATATATCCGTAAATTGTGGGCGAAGCAACGGAGGTCGGAGTCTTGCAGAAAGAGCACGCCAAACTCACAGACCAGAAAGGGAGGAGGCAGAAGGGGAATTTGAGGGATTCGAAGATGAGGACGACAATCAAAAGCCAAAACATCGTGTCACGCCTGCTGCTCGACCTTGTCTAAACCACCATGACAACCTGAACGGGATTGCAGTCAACACATACTGGAGTTGACTCGACTCTTTTCTTTTTGGCTTCCGACCCGGGTGTATATTTATCGGGATCCTTGCGTCTGATTGCCCAGGAAGCATGGAGAGAGATTGGAACTGGACTCGGAGATGACCACACAAAGGCACTCTAACTGCTCGTCCACCTGAGCAAGGATATCTGTTCATCGCGAAGCTCGTTTCTAAGCCGCCGTTCGAGGCTGCGCCCCGCACGCTCTTTTCCCACCCAGGAGTCGACCGGGTCATCCTTTTTGGTCGACTGTCTCCGCCGATATCTGGAGCTTCAACTTCAACTTGGCCTTGACTGGTGTTTCCAGCGAAAAAAACCACTAGCAATCGCGTCAAGGTCGGCGACGCCCTTCGAGCTTTTCTTTCCAAATGTGCTCTCAAGTTGCTCTGCACAGACTCCTAGCGCGGAAGCATTTCGCCGTTGAGCTCGAGTGTACAACAATACCATACAAGGATTCACTCTCGTCCTTTTCGCTTCTGTAGCGTCCGGCGTGCACGCTGCGTCGTCCTCCTTCCCACCAGGCGTCATCGGCACTGAAACGCAGGGACCTACTAGCCCCCAACCGCCACAATGGACACGGCCCTCAACCAAAGCTCCATGGCCGACTGTTGTCCGTCAACTCTGAATCGATCGACGATTTCTGCCTGTTCGCTCCGCCCACCGCGAATAGCACCATTTCCGATACGGAGGTGCGTACATATCCTTCTTCACACCAAAAACGTATCAATTTCTCATTTCAGCAGGGCATCGAAGTTGCCTGGTGCACCCAGCAACGCAACAACGCCCGCCTTATTCCGGATGGCGCAATCACCGGTGTCTCTTTCCTTAAAACCGACTTTTATGTGCAAATCATGGGTACGGGCGACTTGACGAAGCTGAATATCGCCTCGGGCGACGAGGGCGGCGAGCTCGACCCCCCACGGTGCGACTGGCTTGGGCAACCCCATCGGCGGGAACGTGACAACCGACGTCGTCGACGGCATCGACGAACCCATCGCAGAATGGATGCTCTATATCGACTTTTAACCAGTTCTGCATCCGCGCGTGCACCAACGCCAACTCGACTTACAGCGCCGCGTTCATGTGCTGGCACGCGCTGGACGTCATGGGCTGCGAGTTTGTCATGCCGGGACCTACAACCCGCCCGGTACTTTGTGAGTAGCATTCCCTTCCCCCCCCGGCGCTGACATGGGAATGATTTCCCCTAACAGCGAAACGTGTGACGCGGACGTCTCATACCCCCCAGGCTGGTACCCCACCGCCACCGTCGACGGCACGACCCTGTTTCCACGTTCGCGCAGTTCTTCACGCGGGGGCGTTCACCGGGAACGACGGCCTCCCGACCGTCGGCGACACCGCCACGCCCGCCGCCTTCACCACGCCCAGCTTCTCCAACTACGTCAACACGCCGACCATCTCGAACGGCATCGCGCTCGCGTCCCTCGGGATTTCCGGCGCCGCGGGGTCGACGCCCGCCCCGGGTGCCGGCTCTGGCGCCGCTGGGGCTTGCAGACGGGTAAGCCGGCGCGTGTGGCTGTCGTCCTCTTCTGACACCCCTCCTAGGTGCCTCCTCGCCCGCTGCGCGCTCCGCCCTTGTCGGGAGCACCAGTGGAGGGTACGCCGGCATCGTGCTCGTCAGCCTCATCGCTGGCATCGCTGCCGTCGGTCTCCTGCACTGATCATGGGTGTCTGTCTTCTCCCGTTCCCCTTCGGCCCCTCAGTCGTTTCGCCTCTTTTTAAAGCCCAGCGCAGCAGTAGATTTATAAATATCAAATAGAAATTGTTTACGCTGCGCATTGGACTCGCTTCGGATAATGATCAATGGACTTGGACTGGTACCCTAATGCACACCCATCCACGCCGTGCGGCTACATGCACACGTATACTCGCGATAATTGGTATAATGTGTACCTCGAAGCTTGCGTGGGCCAGACTGCTTCACCAGTCTACTCAACGTATACCAAACTGCAAGAATTCAAAAAGGGCGACGGGAGCAGTCGATCCGACTCGATTATACATTTTCAGTCCAGTCTTCGCGCATACCTCTGCCATCATGTTGCGAGCGGCAAGCCCATACGAGACGCCATTAGTTCTGCCATACTACCCAGGCGATTCCTTGGTCCTTGATCTCGAGCAGCGCAGCAAGGCGCCAAGCAAAACAGTGGTGCACTTCTACCAGACACTACTTACAGAATCAGGATACCACCTTGGAAAGGTAATCAGGTTTGCCCAAGACAAGGCTCGTCACGACCCGCGGCTGCTCCTTCGGGTCCTCTGCAATTTGACCGTCGTTCAATAGCATCTGTTCGTCGCAGGCGTCCTTCGCTCCCTCGGCCCAGATTGACATTCTCTTCATCCATCCGCGATCTTGCTCGTAGTCTCCGCGCGCCATGCTCGCTTTGGCGAACTCGTCCGGATCCTCGACGCCCGTCATATGGCTATCCGAGCTGATCACGTCGTCTTCATCGTCGATCGGTCCTGGACCGTTAAAGTCCTGCTCAAGCTCGCAAGGTAGCAGGCGCCGCTTCGGTTCATGGTAACACGATGCTGAGCTCCCAACTTCCCAATCCATGCTGCTGTCGCTGTCCGAATCGGATTCCGGTTCCGGGGCGGGGGCAGGGATTGCCTTCACATCGGGGCTCTCATCCTCTTCGACCATCGTCTGGTCAGAGTCTTCAGAGAGGAAACTTGACGGAACATGGTCAATCATGGACCACTCTCGGTGTATGTTTGGCATGATTTCGAAGTCCCTCGGGCCAAGCACAGGTTTGGTGTCAGGGGACCCCATTTGTGAGCGCTCGATGATCAAGGCGCGGATACGAGCGAAGTCCTTGCCCGGTAAGTGGCCCCACGTCCTCTTGATTTTGCCGTAGGTGGCGCATAAAACCAGATGCGGAGGGACCTCTGAGACCACATTTTGGGCTGGAATGGGGCTGGAGAGATCGATGGCAAGGACGAGGTATTGGAATGCCTTGATGCCTTTATACACCTACAATGACGACCGTTCATGACCGTTAACTTGAACGCATTCAGAGCAATCAAATACCTTTTGTATATTCGGTCGACGAATCCCTGACCTCAAGAAACGTGTACGGAACCATATGTCGCGGATAATGTCGCTGTGCGGGAATACGAGGATAGTGCCATCCGTTATATCAAGAAGGGGGTCAACTATGTTTTCACTGAGTCCAGGTGTTTCTCAAAGAGAACTTCAAACATACCAAATTTCCCTAGATGCTCATTAAGACGATCATGCCCTAGTCCCCACGTCCACTCAAGCCGGTCGCGCTATAGCGACGTCAGACTCTACAAAAGAAGGCCATGGAGAAGACTGACAACTTCTTCGCAGATTCCAGGGATATTCAGCTTGTGTAAAGGAGTTGCATAGGCGATTATTGCGGCTGAGGAAATGGCCATGTCCTTTGAACTGGCAAAATTCAGAGTTCGACTTTGGGTCGACTAGTAAGACTTGATGTAGGTGGCAAATGACTCGGATTGCAACCTATGGATGATATATCAAGAGCACAATACGAGCTCGAGTACCGGAGGTGGACAATGGCCCGGACATAAATGGCGTACAAAGGGACAAAGAACTTTAAGAAGGAAAGAAACGCATCGGGTCACATCATGTCATTGATGATCATGAGATGAAAATGTCACAATCAATTGAGACGAGGATAAGATATACAGTGTACTATGTAAGATTAGAGAAGACTGGAAGGAAATTATTAGAGATTCAAGCTCAAGTGGTAGTCCGTTTCCGGGACTTGGAAAGGTAATCGGGCTTGTCCAAGTCAAGACTCGTCGCGACCCGCGGCTGCTCCCTGGGGTCGTCTGGAATCTGACCATCGTTCAATAAGATCTGCTCGGTCGCGTTGGACGTTCCCTTGGCCCACTTCGCCATGCCCTCCAGCCATTCGCCGTCCTCCTCGTAGTCTCCGCGCGCCATACTTGCTTCGGCGAACTCGTCCGGATCGTCGACACCCGTTATGTGACTGTCCAAGCTAATGGCATTGTCGTAGTCCTGGTTATCTGTGGAGGGAAATAATCGGATTATAACGTCCTGCTGACGCTCGGAAGGGAGTAGACGGCGCTTGGGTTCGTGGCGACACGATGCCGAACTCCCCACCTCCCAAGCCATGCCGCCATCGCTGCCCGACTCCTCTTCCACCTCGACCATCATCTGGTCAGAGGCTTCGGAGATGAAGGTCGAAGGAATGGGATCCATGAAGGACCACGTTCGGTATAATTGTAGAATGGCATCCAGATCCCACAGGGTGAGCGGGGGTCTTTTGTCGGTTGGGCTGGCCGTTTGTAAACGCTCAATGAGCGAAACGCGGACCGCGGTATAGTCGTCGCCAGTCAAGTACCCCCAAGCGTTCATGATTTTGCCAGAGGTAGTGCAGAGTACTAGGTGCGGTGGCACCTCAGAAATCAGCGTCCGAGCCGGGAGCGGACTATGTCGATCGAGAGGAACCACAACGTATTCGAAGGACTTGCGGCCCTGATATAACTATGACAGCGTTTTGATTCCAACGACGGCTCCGCAAAACAATCACGCACTTTGTCTATATGTGACCGACGAACACCGGACTTCATTTTGCGATTACGCGCCGAAATTTCGCGTATCATGTCGCTGTGCGGGAATACAAGGAGTTTGTCGTCCATTATAACATGCCGGGGGTCAACTGGATCATTTGAGGAATGGCGTAGAGGTTCAAAGACATACGACATACCAAATTTCTGCAAATGCTCATCAAGATGATCGTGTCCCAGTCCCCAAGTCCACTCAAGCCTGTCGCGCTTCATGGACATTAATCGGGTAAAAAGAAGTCAAATAACAATACCCACAACTTCGTCGCGGATTCCAGGGAGATCTACTTCATCCTCGGGAGTCATGAATTCAATTATTCTCGCAGCAGGAATGGTCATGGCGGGTGGGGGCACGAGGTAGTGAAGGTTAAGAGCACGACAGTTACTGTGAGTGTCTGTCTTTTCCATTCTTCAGGCCCCCTGTCGTTTCGCCTCTTCTTCAAGCCCGGCGCAGCAGCTACTCATTGAACTCGCTTCAGACAGTAAGCAATGGACTTGGGCTAGTACCGGCGGCAATTAGTATAATATGCACCTCAAAGCCTGCGTGGGCCACACCAGTCTGCGTCACCACCGTCGACAAAAATTAGAGGCTTGAATAAGTTCGATCTTGGCGGGCAGGTAATTGTTTCAGTATCTGACACAGAATTTCTGGATCGGTGCCCTTGGAAGCTTTTTGTGTTCGAGCTTCGAAGCTACGGAGATGAAGCAGAGGTAGAAACTAAGAAAGAAACGCGTCGGGTCACATCATGAGATAAAAATGTCACAATCAATCGAGACGAGGGTATGGATATGTACAGTGTAGATTAGAGAAGACTAGAAGGAAATTATCAAGTGGTAGTCCGTTTCCGGAACTTGGAAAGGTAATCGGGCTTGTCCAAGTCAAGACTCGTCGCGACCCGCGGCTGCTCCCTAGGGTCGTCTGGAATCTGACCATCGTTCAACAAGATCTGCTCGGTCGCGCCGGAAGTTCCCTTCGCCCACTTCGCCATGCCCTCCAACCATTCGCCGTCCTCCTCGTAGTCTCCGCGCGCCATGCTCGCTTTGGCGAACTCGTCCGGATCCTCGACGCCCGTCATATGGCTGTCCGAGCTGATCGCGTCGTCTTCGTCGTCGATCGGTATGCTGTTAAAGTCCTGCTCAAGCTCGCAGGGTAGTAGGCGCCGCTTCGGTTCGTGGTAACACGATGCCGAGCTCCCAACCTCCCAATCCATACTGCTGTCGCTGTCCGAATCGGAGTCCGGTTCGGGGGCGGGGGCGGGGATTGCCTTCACATCGGGGCTCTCATCCTCTTCGACCGTCGTCTGGTCAGAGTCTTCAGAGAGGAAACTTGACGGAACACGGTCAATCATGGACCACTGTCGGTGTATGTGTGGCATGATTTCGAAGTCCCTCGGGCCAAGGACAGGTTTGGTGTTAGGGGACCTCGTTTGTAAACGCTCGATGATCCAGGCGCGGACACGTGCGAAGTCCTTGCCCGGTAAGTGGCCCCACGTCCTCTTGATTTTACCGTACGTGGCGCATAAAACCAGATGCGGAGGGACCTCTGAGACTACAGTCCGGGCTGGAATGGGGCTAGAGAGATCGATGGGAAGGACGAGGTATTGGAATGCCTTGGTGCCTTTATACACCTACAATGACGACCGTTCATGACCGTTAACGCGTTCAGAGCAATCACGTACCTTTTGTATATTCGGTCGACGAGTCCCTGACCTCAAGAAACGTGTACGGAACCACATATCGCGGATAATATCGCTGTGCGGGAATACGAGGATAGTGTCATCCGTTATATCAAGAAGGGGGTCAACTACTTTTTCACTGAGTCCAGGTAGTTCTCAAAGGGAACTTCAAACATACCAAATTTGCCTAGATGCTCGTTAAGACGACCATGCCCTAGTCCCCACGTCCACTCAAGCCGGTCGCGCTAGAACGACGTCAGACTTTACAAAAGAGGGCCATGGAAAAGACTGACAACTTCTTCGCAGATTCCAGGGATATTCAGCTTGTGTAAAGGAGTTGCATAGGCGATTATTGCGGCTGGAGAAACGGCCATAGTGAGTGGCGCTGGAAAGGTACCGTCACCCTCATGTCACTGTCACATGTCACGTTTCGCCAACCACCACCTGATTCAGCGTTGACGGTGTTGCTTCAATGCTTGTTCAGGCTGCGTTCGGCAATACTTCTACTTATTATGCGACCAATCCTGTTGTAATATTCAGCTCCAAAAGCGATTTTTCTCTCTCGTTCCCGCAAACTGAGTATTAATCCGGGAATCCCAGTAGGCGAAACCCAAACCGGCGCGACTGTCTCGAGCTATAGGATCTCTCCAACCATACAGCGTGCGCTGGCGTGGGTCCGTCGTGTCATCGACCCTGGAAAGTCCCTGGAAACGTTCACAAGGTCACACCAATCCAGGCCCCGCCGCTTTGTTCCTAATGCAGTGCGAAGTTGAGAGAACAAACAGAGTCTCAATGTGGCCATTGTCAAGGGGCATTGGTCGTGATCGCTTAAATCGCTTTTGTTCTTCGATTGTTCTTCTTTTTGGGTTAGGTCAAATCGAGTCTTAGCGAGATGGTTTAAATTGCTCTTCTTCGCCTGCTGGTTTTCAGAATTCTCCCCTAGTCCATGTCCCAACCTCCTGGTGGTGACGCTCCTTCTGCAGGCCCTGGCCCTGCGCGCCCAAAAGCTAGGCGTCTCATAAGACCCGCATCTGAGTCTCCAGGCACTCTCAGGGAAACCAGCGACGCGCCCCATCCAGCAATCCACGGCTCCCTCACTCCCCTCACTCCCACTCCCTCCGGATCGTCATACCTTCCTGTGTTCGGCCCGTCGCCACCTTCCCCCACACCCAGGGAGAAGGGCAAGGCGCCTACTACTGCTGGCGCCACGCGTCCGACCTCCATCAAGCGTCATAGATCGGATTCCTCCCGAAGTCAGGTTTCCTGGCCCGAGGACGATTCTCTGGCAAGTGTTATACCCGAGCCTCAGCGGCGCCTATTGGACGACGAACTTGATGAAGGCGAGAACGACGATTCATCCGATCTCAGCCAAGACAACCCAGACGACAGAGATTATCCTGAGCCGCGGACCCGCCGAAAGCGAACGGTGGTAAGCCAGGGCTCTCAGAAGGGTAATCCTAGTCCAAAGGAACGTAAATCCACCAAGAGTTCCATTGCCCCTACTGCGAAGAGGCTTGCCACCGCTGCAGACCCCAATGGCGGCATATGCCTGCTCACGAACGCACCCCATCCAGATTGCTCACGGCAATTCTGTCACGTTATTGCCCGTCGAACGATTAATAGAATTGTATGTCGATTTCCTTGAAGTCCGATTGGAGAACGGGACGCTGACCAGTTTGCCTAGCTCACCATTCTAGAGTGGTGGTGGCAAATGGCCTACTGGACGCTGTACATCGACACGAGATTCAACATTGTCCCTCGTACGTTTCCTATGCGTTTTCCCTGCATCCTCGTACTCATTCAAATGCGGATAGTGAGGGCTGATTGGCACCTCCCTATGGACGCCGACGAATGGACTCTGGTCCCCCACCATACACTTATTTCATCACTTGTGGCTTGGAATGAAGCAGTTCATGAAAGAGATCCCACTGGGTACAACAAGAACAACCGTAAACCCATTTCCGAGGTATGTATTTGAGATCCCCACTTTTACCTCACATCTCTGGGGACTGATTCATGCTCTCACAGTCGTATACGCAAGCCGAGTTCACGTATTTTTTTCTAGGCCTAGCAGAAACTATGAAGAAGGTCGCTTTACATCGTTATCCCAAGGATTTTGACCCGACCGCCGTGGCCTGCCACCTTCATCCCTTCTCCACCCTCGGACCGCTGACGTCGCACATCCACCCACACTTCGTCGTCTACTCCGCTGGCCAAAAACTGGCCAAAATAGCTTCGGAGAAGCCGGACATAGAGTTGAATACCTGGCTCGAAAATCTGGCGGCAACAGCGTCATTCGGCCACGAGGGATCTCCCGACGAAGTGAAAAAGGCAAACTTGGAATCGCTTCAAGACCTTATCTTCATTTATCAAGAATGGTCCGAACCAGATAATGTTCCCGACGACGACGATCGCACGCATAAATGGATCAAGGATTCCAACGCGCCGAAACCGAAGCAGAAACCGTAGTTGGTACATATATGTAACCGTCGTCTACACTGTAACATGCAGTATTTCTGGTAATCGTCCACATTTCACACAACGTACGCATATCTGAAACAAGCGTTCTTATAAAGTATACATGTATGTGTGCAACAATCTGTCTCTTCTAATGCTGATTAAGTCTATGTACAATACGTTCTGTTACGGTCCGTATCTTCTTCGAACTTCTTCCTGTCCTCTCGTTCCACACTACACCGGTTCATACAACAAGCGCACCCGCACCTCCTCGCAGCGCGCTGCAGACCCCTTCTGGTCGGATCATAGAGGGTTGTGGTGGGAATGGGGACGGGGACGGGGATGGAGAAACGGATGGATAAAAATAAGATGATGGAGGTGGAGTAGGGTGTGGGGGTGTAGGCTGTCTCGTGCATAATGTCGCGGCAGAATAGTCGAGTAGCTTTTGATCGTAACATATCGTTCACCGGCGTGGCCATGGTCTTCAGCGGGCGTTATAGTCCCATGAACGCATCCCACTGACGCATGCACGAGTAGCCGTCATAGTCGAAGCTTCGTTCAGGGTCGCACCCGCACTTGCCGCGTTCCCACATCCCAGGGTCTTTCGGGCAGTGCGTGTACGGGTTGTGTTCGTACCCGATCTCCTCAAAGAACTGTCGCGATGATGAGCGCCGCTCTTTCTTCGAGGGAAGGAAAGACAAGACTCACTTGGAGCTGGTGCTTCGACGCGAAGAGTCCAGCGGCGATGCTGTGCACGGGGGCGTCGCCCCAACGCTGGAGAAACACGAAAGGATCAGTAAGGGATCATTGGAGGAAGAGCGGAGGGGGAGAGGAAGAGATTCCCGCGATTTTGATACAAGCCAGACATCAAGAGATCAGGCGACACGCTCCCCGGTGGATGCTCTATGACGGTGTGTACCCTCACGCAGCTGAAGGAAGAGACGAGAGGCCGTGCATGTCACTGCAATAGCGGCTCGGAAGCTCAGGCCGGCGGAGCGCGAAGGACACGATACAATCCTGCGCCAGCCGCGCACCAGCCGACACTTCGGTCCCCTCTCACAGCACCTCGCGCCGCGGACCCTCCTGCGCGCATGGAGTGGTGTCCGTGACGAATCAAAAGAACGCAACACAGGAGAAGAGGGTGTTGCCCTGAAGTAATGTCCCATCGAAGACACCCAACACACGACGAAGCTGTGGGACTCCCCAAGTAACCGCAAGCTTGTGTGCCTGCCGAGATGCAGTCCGCGGCGAGGGCCTCCCACACCAGTCGAGCCCTACGTAGCACATTTACGATACCAAGCGTTTCGCCGCCCGCTGGACGCGGTACACCACCTCCCGTGCGCGAAGGTCATTCATAAAGAAGAAACGAGAAGCCCAGTCTGAGGTAGTCCGAGGAACGCTGCTTGTCCCTATGAAGGCCCAACACATGGCGAAGCTAAGGGAGGGACCCCAAACCCGCGGGCGAGCCGACGACGCAGAGGGCATCTTCCAGCAGCAAGCATCCGGCCGACGGCAGCTCCAAGCACGTGGCGCGCCGACGGCGTGCACTCCCCACGTCACCGCCCGACGCCGCCCGAACACTCGTCGCCCACAAATCGAAAAGTACGACCACCCACCTCGTAGTAAAATCCGCCCTTGGAGTCGAGGTACGCGAAAAAGTCCTGGTACGCAGGCGCGCGCCAGAAGGAGAGGTCGGCGATCTCGAAGTTGGACCAGACTGGAAGGTGGAGACGGGAGGGGTTAGCGATCGGGATAGCAGAGAGCAGACCGCAGGGAGTGGCATTAGGGGAACGAAGAAGGGAAGGAGGAGGGGAGGGAAGATAAGGAAGCCTCTCGATGGAAAGCTAGACACTCACAGTGGCATCGATTGTACGTCTCGCCGCCGTCGTCGCTCATGAACCCGAGCGCGTTGTCCTTGGCGATGTGCTCTGGGTGGAGCTTGATGAAATCTGGATAGGGAGTGGGTCAGTTCGGTGATGACGAAGAAAAAGACGAGGAGACAAAACGCACCCTTCACATGCCCCCACAACGTCGGGATCGTCTTGTCAAACTCGTACATCGTGATTGTGAAGCCTGGATCACGTCAGTTCGCTTCAACGCCCAAATAACGGAGACGACGGACCGTAAACCTTGTTCCGGTCCTGCATGTACAGGAACGGGTCGAAGTTGACGTCGCAGTGGAAGTGCACGTCGGGTTCGATGCGCCAGTACCAGCGGTAGTTTTGCACGAGCGGGTGCTTGAAGAAGAAGCTAGAGAGTGTGAGTTTGCGAGGGGTGTGAGTACGACACGAAGACCGACCCCGAATTGAAGCGACACATGTTGCGGTAGCTCACGCTGCCGCCATAGATAACGTTTTCGGCCACCAACTGCTCACGCCCCTTCTGAGCTCTCTCCTCATCGATCCAATCGGGTTGTACCCTGACAAAGATAAAGTCAAATGAAAAAAAAATGAGCGAGGCTAACCAGTGCTCTCGCGGTACGAGGCCGTATGAAACGGGTCCAGAGGCTACAGCGGACACTCGACTGTAGACATTCGTGTAAATATTCGAAAGATTCGTACAAAAATGGGCTCACCGCTTGAATTCGTCCGTGAATGGCTCGTCGTTGAGCAGCACGAAAGGATAGTGGTGCCGTGTATTGAATCGATCCTCGACCTCGCGAACCGAGCGCACGGTGCTGTCCAAGTCACTATTCCGCGCCAAAATGACGAAAGTCGCATTCGCTCTTGGACGGTGTGCTAGCTCGAGCGATGTATCGAGTCGACTATAGTATTCTGGTGGTACATTGCTGTCTTGACCTCCACCCATTAGGCGCGAGATTGAAGTAGCCCGCCCATAGGCGTCATGGGTCAGGGAGAGAATATAGTGCCCGCTGATTACGACAGCGAGGACAACGAGAAGATATCGAGGCGCGGTATGCATGTTTACTAGCCCAAGTGGCTAGAAGCAAAGAAACGAGGAGAATGGGTTGTGGTGGATCTGGCCAGCAGGGGATTGGGTGGCAGTGTTTATGGGCTTCCCAATTTGGTCGCGCATCATGTGATTATCTTTCCGGGGGCGTGCCGAAAACTGCCGAAAACCTATGATATCAACCTCCGATGTATCGCCCAACACGACGGAGACAGAACGCCGTTTCAAGACAGAAAAAAAAAATCCAGACCGCTCACGCTTTGGGCCAAGTTGTCGCTGGATTTTTGAAAATCTTAATTTCTCTACTCCGTACCTATAGGTTCTAAAGTTTGAAAAAATCTGCAGGCTTCGCATATTCCCCGTTTATCTCCGTGTTCCGTGGCTTCTCGATTCCAGACAAGCCCAGACGCGCCTTGGATCTATAATCGCAGTCTCCTTGTACAACATGGAGATGGTTCGATAGATGCCAAGACTTTCAAAACATTCAATTATGATCTGCTCCCGCGCGCTCTATCGTTGCGCGGGACCGATAATCTTGCGCCCTCCGATCCGTGGATCCCACTGACAGGACTTGATTCTTGAAGCTACTTAAAGGCGCCGGAAGAATAGGTACATAAACTTGACCTCAACCGGGAAAACGCCTGTCACCTCCTGTCACTTTTTCCCCGGGCCGCGCATACTGCTCTATCTTGCTCTACACAAGATGGGCATCTCAAGACATCCATGGCGCTCTTCCGGATTCATACCATCTCCTTCGGATTTCCGTTGGATCCCCGAGTGTTTATCAAATCGCGCAGGTCATCCTTATATTATACGGGTCACCACTGGTCAACATTTGCGGCGCACTGTTTCCCTACC
This sequence comes from Mycena galericulata, assembly GCA_029289565.1. Classification (NCBI taxonomy): domain Eukaryota; kingdom Fungi; phylum Basidiomycota; class Agaricomycetes; order Agaricales; family Mycenaceae; genus Mycena; species Mycena galericulata. Next base: position 119,476 of record JARKIA010000168.1, on the reverse strand, counting down.
AACAGAAAGTGCACGATTCAGATGTATCAGTTTCGCATTCTTATAAATCCATGTGGTTAAAGCTGAATATATTTGGGCCCCGGTAAGGGTACATAGGTACGATTAAATTAGACGGCATGGTCCAAGTCATGAACGCCGGTTTCCAGGAATTGTCCCGGTCTACACGCACTTTTACACTATCAATCCGCACCGCTGTTGAATTTGACTTGCTATCTGTGCAATTACTGACGACGCAGCCGGTCATCATATTAGAGGTTGGCCACGTCTTTGCAACTAGATTAATATGCATCTAGCAATTCAACGTTTCAACCACCTCTAGCTCCTGGTCTCGCCTCTCTTACCGATCCGGATCGTTGAGAAATCGATGCTCCGAGTCCCTTTTGGCTCCCTTGCTGTTTCCTCGTTCAACGTTCGGTATTATTGATGTGGCAGTCTCCGTTCCCCTTTTCCATTCACTCCGCCATCCACAAAGTTCTCAGCACTTGATGATTCTGATCCACTCCGACTCGCTGTGCTCGGCTGTGTCCTAGGTTGGCCTCGATACCTTTGAAAACTCTTGATACCCTATGGAAACACAGACTCCTAGATAACCCTGAACTCGGGATAAAAACATGGGGCGTTAGCAGTCGTTCCGAAACGTGTGCACTCGCCTCCGGACGGTAGGTAGGTATATTGCCTCCTGCGACAGCTAAGCGCGCAAGTGACTCTTGGCAACGATTGGGTGATTTGCAATCTAATCTGGTCCCGCTCTCATCTACAGCTTGTGTCCGATCTCGCCCAGCTACTTGGCAAGATCTGTCTTTCATGTCGCGATGTGTCGACTCTGGACATCATGACAGAAAACATCAGAAGCGCGATCCTCGACATCTACTCGACATGTATTGTATCTGCGATTGGCCAACCGAGGTCAATTGGTCATTACGAATGCCAGAAAATCCCGGAGTTGATCTTAAAAGTTACATAAAAGCGTCGTCGACAGGGAAAGAGCAAAGCAGTTTTTCATTGTTGAACTTGAATCCTGCCGTCCGTTCAGTCGAGCACTGTGATGGGGTAAGATTAAAAGGGCTTAAACACACATGTCGAGGAGAAGGAGACGTACATTTTTTGGTACATGAGAATCCCCTCTCTTCAATTTCTACAGAGACCATGGTTGTAAACTATGAGGCTTCGGGAACTTCTTGTGGTTCACTGTTGCTACGGACGATACTTGCGATTGTACTGCCTGGCAGTCCCGTAATCCAACTTAGTAAAAAAGCTTGCAGGCACATTCCTCAACGTATGTAACTAAACAGATGCATTACTAATACTTCGACATTCAACATTAGTTTGCTCTTGTTTCGCCACGTCGCGCGGAGATAGTGCATCACGTGGCCGCGTCTCACTTTCCTCCTTTGTTTCTTACAAGCTTTAGGACCCGTGCCTTCGGCGCGGACAGAGCGCATACGTTACCGTATGGCGGGCCGTGGATTGCGAGCTCGCCAATGCACGGCGGATTCCGAGTCCCGGGGTTCGCCGTGCACGGGTGGGTTCCGAGTCCCGTGTTTGTCCCGTGATTATATCAGGTGACTTTTCCTGTGGCAGTGTTCGTTGTCTCTTAATATATTATTATATAGGATGTATCGTTGGTCAGGTTACCCCTCTGTTGGCCTGAGGTGACCGTGACCACGTGATCGATCTACAGCCAAATTTTATCCGCCGGTGACCCCGCCGATATACCTTCCTATTTAAGAAGAATTGCCTTTTGTAGAGCCCTCGATTGAAGAGAACGAAGAGAATGAAGGTCCCGATCGAAAAATCCTCGATCGGGGGCTTCTTCGTTCTCTTCGTTCGAAGAGATTGATAATGTCACGCTGCCGGCTCGGCACGGAACAATCACTGCCACTGCCGAAAGTCAATTTAGCGCCGTTTTCTACCTTCAGCATAATGAATCGCAATTTTTTAAACACAGTCATGTAGATAATGTACTACTACACGTCTCCAATTTTTCTCAAAACTTAATCACGTAGAGTTATGGGACAATGGATTAATTTCCGAGAACAACGGGTGGCCCGATCAACCTTCCTAAACGGGCCGGCATAGGCCGGAACCCCCTATACATCGTGTATTTGGGCTGTTGACCTCCGGATCGTTACCCGGAGGTCACCATCGGTCACCCGCGAGGTCACCAGCGGGTCCTGGTGACCCCACATATACTCTATGTACCGTTCACAGCATTCAGTAACTGGCCCTATGAAAAAATATACCCTCTCAGAACAGACTGAGCTCGCCTCCAAGACCGTCCGAAAAGTACGCGCCTTCCTACACGGCGCGTCTCGCTTTGAAGCCCGCGAATTCGGGATTTCCGACGGCGAGATGGTTGAGCGGGGCGGTACGGTGCTGATGGGCGGGGAGCTTCAGGTGGGCGAGCGATACTTCGTGCGGTGGGACTACCAGGGCGAGGTCGGGGACGACTTTTGGAAGTTTCGTGGGGATGGAGGACAGGTGGACTCGATCTGCATGATGGAGGAATCGATGGCGGACGATCCAAGCCTCGGAATGCCTGGTAACCTCCTTCAAATTGCGGCTTCAGACTGGGCGCAGAATTTCTATGATGTGGGTACCCGGTGCATTGCTGTGAAATATCATCGTGAGTCTGACTTCGTTCCGTGCAGATGGCTGCAAATTATGAAGGATTCGGTAACTCTCCCTCGACTTGACTACGCCTTTGGTTATTTATGGAGATATGTGTGTATATAGGGAGTGTGCTGAGACCGCAGGCGTCACAGCCTCAGCGCCAGTAAGCCTGGGCACGTCCTTTATATAGCAGCCTCTTAACAACTGTCTACAGATACGACCCAGAAGACGAGGACTATGACGAGGAGGACGACTACCCTGTCAATTATCATCCTAAGGTAGCAGGGAAATGGGATGCGATTTTTGCGCGTGTCAAGGTAGGTGCGAAAGGTTGATCGGTGGACGATGCTAACACTGCGTGGTATGTAGGCCGACGAACACGACATAGAATGCATGTTCTTCCACACGCAGCAGGGCTGCCTCGCCCCCGCTGGAGCATGTCCATTCAAGCACACGCCTCTGCACCAACATACATTTTGCGGCGGCAGCCCCCCCGAAGCATACATGGGGGAGTACAGCTTTTATCCGTTCATTCCTGGGGGATATTACTGAGCTCTGGATATCATTCCTGCATCGGCTTTCCTTTTTTCTCTCTCTCGCTTGAACATGTATCTTTGCCTACTTTGTGCATATGCGCCGACGGCGTTTGTATCTATTCTTCTTGCAACCCCGATCGTCTTTTTTCCACCGTAGCCAGCAGGCCCTCCAGTGCATCGAGATCGAGCTCCTCGCCGGGAACATACCCCCGTTCCATATACTCATCGTCATCGCCAGTCAAGACGTGATAATGGAACGCCGGGTTGCGCACCGCATCTGGCGGTATCGCCTTGATCAACGACCTGTCCGCGCCGTTCAGTTCGAAATGCTGTAGTGCACCCAGCCCTTTCTCGAAGCGCTCCAAAAGTGCATACCACGGGCGCGGGACGACGGAGTCTTCCCCGACCATAGAGGATCCGTGGAGCACAAGCTGCACGAGCGTGGCCCCATGGCGCAGGATAAATTCTTCGACATCGCGTTCCGGGCTATCCAGATCCATGGGGAAAACGAAGTTGTGGAGGGAGAGCGAGGTCAGGTTGGGAAGGTAGATGCCCGCAAGGGACAACGTGGGGTACCGGTCCGCGCCAACTGGCAAGTCGCTATGGAGAGCCAAGGAGCGAAGCGCTACACAGCTATTGATCATGTTATATATGCTCGCATCCCAGAAAGTGGAAACCTGGGATGTCAAACGTTCATCCATCTGTAAGAAGTCATCCGAGTCCTCGAGGTGGCAGCGCACGGAGATGCGCAGGGTGTTCAATGATCGGAAAATCCTGTGAAAACTTTCCTTCTCGTAGATTTCGTGAGGCATAGCGATAAGGTTATTCAGCGTCAACGAAATCAAAGACGGGGGCGGGCATGCTGCCAGGGCTGTAAGAAGCTCGAACTGTAGACGCAGGTAGTACAGAAAATGACCCGGTCTTCTGTGCCCTCTGGGGGTCGGCACGCTGTGTTGCTGAAACGAGCCGTGGAACTCGAATTGCAGATGTTCCAGGTTAGGAAACTTGGACAGCCCCCAAATCGCCATCTTGAGAGCCGTTCGCCTGGTTTCGCCCGTTGGTTTGGATACTCTTTGTGGAGAGTGAGCTTCGAACCAGGACTTCTTCAAAGGCATAATGATACTAACCTCCCTTTTTTCTCCTCGGATCGGGAGTGGCGTCTCTTTGACGAATCTCCTTCGAAAACCACCTCCCGCACGACAGAGGTGATTGATTCGTCACAGGTTTGAAGAAAACAAAATGCCCAACTGCTCCGAATATTTGTCCTACTGTCATTCAAGGTGAGGACCCGAAATGCTTTGGGTGTCGCAATGGACCGAAACTTTTTTGACACGAGACGAAGGGCGACGAGATCTGAGGTTTCTTCTACCTCATCCACGATCGTATATAGAAGTTCGACAGGAACGCTATTCATTTCTCGGGATCCTGGGTGGCGCCGGTTAGGAACGCGGTCAAACCGAACATCCTAGACATGCCTTGGTTCCCGAGACGCGCCAAAGACGTGTTGAAAAATGTACCGGAGTAAGTTGTGTAGTTCTTCGTAGAGTTACTGTCGCACTGGAGAAAGTTGGGGCGTCCAATAGAATGGTAAACTCCTTCAGCGCAAAAGCGATCGTGCGATGAAGCAGCAAACTTGAAAGAATGAAACAAAGAGAGGCAGCTTGGCAGGCACTGGCAGCGGATCATGATCCGAAATTTTCGGTCTCCGACTCCGATCGTGATCCGTTTCCTTCAATCCTAACTCAACCAAAACTCAACGACAGGATCGGCCCCATCTCTCGGATTTCATTCATCCATGGAAGTTCCAACTCTTCTTGAACCTTTCCCTACTCATGGTGGAATCCAGTCGAATTCCTTTCTTTTTTTTGGTCCTGCATTCTGTCACAGAGCGAAGTTGCCCAAGAGTTGCCAAAATTTTAAAAAGACACCTTTGCCATATAGTGTCGAGTTCGGATTCTTCCCTGAATAATTCGTCTGCGACTCCCCTCATCGCTATCGCCATCGATCTCAGCGCAATATGTCTACCATCTTGTTTTCTCTTGCGTTCAGCCTACGCACTAGTACTTCATCTCGAATCCCGTCGAACAGGACTCGGAGACTGTTTTGACTCGTGGTATCTGGATAGCTGAACCATCAATTAAGGCGTCGACTCCAGAACCCCGTTCTTCAACTTTCGACCTGGAAAGAAACTGCAAGGGGTTCTTCGGCCCTTCTTCCCATTGTTCAAAGAAATTTGATCCTTGAATTGCTTCGATGTTGGAAGGACAAACCGCCTTTTTCCCTCCAATGATAAAGCTGCAGCATCACGATTTAGCGTAGGTGAACTCGTACGCGATGGCCGACCTCCCCCTTCAATGAGTTACGCGCCTTGATTCCATAGTACAAATTTACTCATAGTCCAGGACTGATGGTACAGGACAATGATTATCGACAGTCTTCACCAAATTGCGTCCGCCTGCTGCTTTGCCATCCGCCTACTACCCCTTGAAAGTGATCGTCTTGGTACGCAAAAACTCCTCGATACCCCAGTGTGCATTAAAGCGCCCCCATCCGCTGTTCTTGACACCGCCATGCGGGAGGGTAGCCTCGTCATGTACGCTCATGCTGTTGATGTGGACCGCCCTGAAAAAGACCGTCAGGACTTCAAATCATCCCGAGCGCCGAATACTCACCCGCACTCAAGCCTTTTGGCAACCCGCAGCGCGCGCGCCAAGTCCTTCGTAAACACCGCGCTGTTCAGTCCGTAGTCGTTACTGTTCGCCACCTCCACCGCCTCGTCCTCGCTTGCGACCGCGATCACACTGACGCTCGGCCCAAAGCTCTCGTTGTGAAATAGCGCCATATCCGGCGTCACGCCTTCGACGATGAGGGGGCGCAAACGCGTGCCCGACGCGACACCTGTTTCCGGGTGCAGCTCCTCCGCTGTGTGGTCCCCGTGCAACAGCGCCGCGCCTTTCTCCAGCGCGTCCGCGACCAGCGCCTGGTTGCGCGCGACAGCCGGCGCCTGCACGAGGACCGGCGCATGGCCGTCTGGCGGGTGAAAGTGAGCGATCGCGGTCTGCAGCGCAGTGCGGAAGCGCTCGAGGACGGCCGTATGCACGAGGATGTGCTCCGTGCTCATGCAGATCTGTCCCGCGTTGAGGAACGCGCCGAGCGTGCACTGCGCCGCGGCAAGCTCAATGTCCGCGTCGTCGAGCACGATCGCGGAGCCCTTCCCGCCGAGCTCCATGAGGCACGGCTTTAGCGCGCGCCCCGCGGTGGCTGCGATGATGGCACCGACGGGGGAGCTGCCAGTGAAATTGACCTTCTTGATTGCAGGAGCACTGATCAGCTGGGTGGTGATAGCGGGCGACTCCTCGCGTGTGGTGTAGAGGACGTTGATGGCGCCCGGCGGGAGGCCTGCGTCGGTGAATATGCGTCCGATGTGGTGAAAACAACGGGGGCTGAGTTCGGAGCCCTTCAGAATGCAGGTATTTCCTCCAGCGAGGGGATACAAGACAGATCTGACCCCAAGAATATAGGGGGCGTTCCTGTGCATTGAATGCCATGAATTCCGACGACTCGCCTCCCAGCGTGGCCGACTTACCACGGCGCAATGGCCAGAACAACACCCAGCGGTTCCTTGAGAACGAGAGCGCTAGTGCCTTCGTCCTGGCATATCGGAATGCTCCCCATGATCCCGCTACATCTGCCTGCAACGTCCCGGATGAGCTCCGCCGCGGTCATGATATTGAAGCCAGTAAAAGCCTCATGGGCTCCCATCTCTTGGTGCATATGGTCCTTGAGCTCGTCGGCGCGCTGCTCAAGTAGGTCCGCGGCCTTGAGCAGAATCGTTCGCCGAGTTGCAGGCTTGGTCTTGGACCAGATGGGAAATGCGGCACTGGCGGCGGCTAAGGCGGCATCGGCGTCGCTGGAGGAGGCTAACGAGCACGACCAAATAGGTGAGTGAGATACGGGGGAGACGACAGGGAAGGTGGAGGCAGCGGTCCTTTCCTCGCCATTAATGAGGAGGGGGATGGTGTACCCCATATTGGAGATTGAACTAAAGGAGATGTTTTTGTACAGCCACTTGTCTCACCCGACCACCGGCAAACGACTTGGAGCGGAAAACGGTACACCAAGATGACGGCGCAAGAGAGAGAGAGAGAGGCTCTCGCTCTGAGTCTATTTGAAGTGAGTGTCTCACAAAAATTATGTTCAGTAGAGGATCCCAAACGAACCTGGATTTGACTTCAATGGCTGTAGGACCCTCAACGCCGGAGATCAGAACTGGCGGCGAGTGTCTTTCACCGTACCCGTACCAGAGGGAAGCTGGACTAGCAGAGATGGCAAATTCCAATCGAGGAATACGATAAAGTATAATTCCGTTATCACCGCTCAGCCCCGGGCCCATCGCACAAGTCAAGGCACAAGCATTGGTTATCGTGTGCTTTCCCCACCTGGCTCGCAGGCCCCTGGAAGGGTGTTGGATAGTGTTTCCAGCTCGGACCCGCGTGTCCCCACCCTCCAGCCCGATCCATGATCTCCTCAAAACGAAACACAATTCAGGTTCCGTCAATCTTACTATTCCGAAGACTGCCAACGTGTTGGCGCCCTACGACTCTCCGCGTCATGGTAAGCGACGCTGAGCGGTGCGTTCCGGAATCGCACCATATCAATTTCGTGCAGATCTGTTTTTGCGATAGATTTGGATTCCTGGCGGCACGCTGGCAACTGGAGAATGAGTGAATAGGCCATGGATGTAGGTGTATTGGAAACGAAACGGTCTGGAAGGAAAGGATGTGATCTCTGGAGCTTTTTGAAGGTGCGTTTGTTTGAATAAAACATAAATCAGGCGAAAACATTACCGGCTCATTGTCACGTGGGGACGGGCACCGCCGTTGATCGATCCGGCAGCTTTGTCCCTGTTTGGTTGGCAGAAGGGCTCGGTTCCAATCCCGCAACGCTAATAACATTTCCCCTTCCCCATAAACAAAAATTCTGAGTAGGCAGATCAACGAGAAATTTGTCAAAGAACAGAAGTACTGTGGCGGAATTTTTAATTTTCCAAATTCTATGACATGCGACAGGATTCTTGTACCATTTCGGGTTGTTCCTCAAGGAATATAGAGAAACTCAAAAATCGGGCACAGTACTTCTATGGGAGACTGTTCTACCCACAGGTTATCCTGATATCACAGAGGATTCTGTGAAGAATTGAAAAAGTTATTAGCTTTTTCCGCACTTTTCAACATTTCAGACTGTTTCGTCACTATGCTGTCGAAGATAAAAAGGTCTGAGCCCATAGATCTAAGCAAATACTATTTGGCTGTCGTTTTTACACCCAAATCCCGGGAATCAAGTCCGAAGTGAGAAAGATATAGGCTCTTCAAACCGACAGGTCAAACACGTGACCCATCTAAATGTCTGTCGCGTCGAAGTCGCGTCGTCAATACAGAGCTCAAAATTTGCTCAGTGGCACTGTTTTTGACTGGGAAATGCTAAATATTGATCCCTTCAGCATCCATCTATGTTCTTTGAACATTTTAGTGAAATCCTACCTTGCCATTTACGTGGCAAGAATGGGAATTGTGTGATATAAACCGCATTTCGTCTTGGATTCACGAGATTGTTGTGAGGATATGACGGTATAGGTTCAAGGGACATTTTTTGTGTGCAAAGAGACTTCATAAAACGGCTGTGGAAAACAGTACACGATGGAACATGGAAAACCGAGCCCTTCTGCCAACCAAACAGGGACAAAGCTGCCGGATCGATCAGCGGCGGTGCCCGTCCCCACTAGTAAGTAGAGCACGCTGAGGAGCAAGCGAAACATACAGAACGACCTGTGGGAAAATCGGTATTACGTTCAGTTAAAACAAAGAGGACAAAAAGATAACCTTGAGAAGTGCGGCCAGTCAGAGCTCACTTCGCCCGTAGCTTTCAATCCAGTGGGTCGCGAGGTTTGGAGAAAATAAAATCTAAGACGGGACAAGTTTCAAAATACGAGTTCGAACCCTCGAGTTGAATTTCAATTAGTTCTCTGAACTGATAGTGAGCTACGCCCGTTTGTACTGTGGAGCTCTGTGGAGGCTGTCACGGCAAGGCAGTGTTGACTATGTCGTTGGAATGTATGGTGCCTTCGGCAAGTCATTGTACCTCAAGTGATTGATTAATCCCTGCGGCTCAGAAGGGATTATTTATGTTGAGATGTGCGAGAATCACCTTGCTGAAGCTGAATAGCGCGTAGCCCTCTCTTTTCAGCGGACAAAGTTCTTTGGATACACGACCTCATCGTTGCTGAAGCAATCCACCTCATACAGATAGATGAAGCCCATCTGATTCGAGACGCGGTCAGAACAGGCCAGGACTTGAAGCCAAGACTCGGAAGGCGGCAGAGCACGACTATATCCGCGAAGCGCTCTCGAAACGCTGACCTGGTCTAAATCGCGAGGTTCCGCCGGGCAATGTGCTGTTTGTGTAACTTGTGCGACTTTATCGGACACGCGCGCTTGATGTTTAATTCTTTTTGAGGAGTGAAACATGATATGCGAGGAGGTTTGAGGAGACTGAACGAGATTCTCTGGAAGACTCTTTGAAGCCAACGAGGCACCAAGATTGAATCATCCGGGTTGCTTTCGAGTCAAATAAGATCCACAATCATTTAGTGCTGATCAGCTTTCGGTATGAGTCATCAAATTTCTCACAGAATTTTCGTTCCGGGAGTTTCACTTATTATTGACACCAAGGCGGCGCGCGGTCGTCCAGGCACCATCTCGACCCGTTCACATTTTTGAGACGGATCCGATGAACCCCATAAGATATCACGTAAGTCCAAAGCTATATAAATGGGAGGTTGAATTGTTGCTTTCGGTACCTGTTCATCGTCCTACAACAGTCATGCGCTCTGTATTCATCTCCCTCGTTGCCCTCGCTGGTTTCGCTGCTGTCGGTGCAGCACCTACCAAGCGCGCTGGTACTATCACCGAGCCTGCTTCTGGTGCATCCATTAGCACCGGAGCTTCGATCCCGTTCAACTATGACGATTTGAACTGGTGCCATGAAGGCTACACCCCCATCACAATCTGGCTTACGGCCTCGGAACCCACAGGCTTGAACGCTACTGGCGGTTTGGAGGGCTCATATATCGATTATTACGGACAGTACTTCATCGCTAATTTCGGTACGTTTCCGGACCTTTCTGTTGCATTAAATTGTGTTGAGATTATTATGTATCAGGTCTTCCGACTTTACAGCCTGTTCCCCCTACGAGCCTCACGATCCCGGATATCTCGAGTTTCACCCCTGGCTCAACTCTGTTCCTGTCGGTTGTTGAGGAGGCCCAGCCCGATACCTGTCCAGGGGTTTGCTTTTATATTCAAGTACCGCGTTCCATTGCTGACAAGGCCAAAACCAGGGTGTCTCGCAGCCTGCTCAATACGAGTTTACTTCCGTTCCGCTCACAGTCGCGTAGTTTCATCACTCGCGTATAAACGTACAATTCATGTCTGTTACAAAGTACAATCAATCTAGTTATTTGGACCATGAAACCAGCTCTAACCTCATATCCTCCGACTTAAAATGTTCAAACTGCAACTTCTGAGTATTTTATCTTATCTTATCTTTGATGGTGCCAGTTTGGTTCCGTGATCCGTCGGAGTGGCTGTGCTAACGGAGATCACCATCAAAATTCAAGTGCAAAATTCAAGTGCAATACAAACGAAATGGCAGGTTTGCAGTTCTCGAGATCATCTCCCGACTCCAGCCACATATGGGGAAAGTTTAGAGAAAGAACTCGGTTTCTCTACCGGATTTTGGTATTACATCCCGCCAATATAATCAGCTTCACAAACGCGCGAGCGACTGACCTGCTTCTTTCTTGCTCTCCCCTCCCCTCAACCCTAGGCCACCCGGTACGGCACGACACACCCCCAAGAGAGCCTCAAAACCTCCACACCCTCACTCCCCTCAGCGCCCACGCCAGCCCACACACCACGAGCGCATACACCCCTAGCACGCCCATCGACGCCCCCACGCTGGCGTACATCGTCCGCATCGACAGGTTGACGAGGCCCGTGCCTACGTTTGCCTGGAGTGGGGGATCATCCATCAGTACACGTCGTGCAGAACGAGGAGGAGACAAGGAGGGAGGGGGAAGAGGAGGTACGCACAAGGAGAAACAGCGGCAGCGCATTTTTGTTCACCGCCTCCAGGAGCGGCGGCGCGCGTGCACGTGTGGGCGGGGGCGGCGCGGCTTCGGGTGCAAAATAGCTGCTGGCGGGACTCGCCTCAACGGACTTTGCCTTCCGCCTGGACGCCACGGCCGGAGGGAAGAACAGCATATCGAGCACGAGGTACCCGAGTATGAAGCTCGTGTTGAAGGCGGCGATCCAGAGCGCGTACGGGAGGTTCGCCTGTGTGTCGTTGTCAGCATTTGTATGTGAAAGAAAGGAGCAAGGAGTACCGTCTGCCGCGACACGCCCTCGTCGACGCGCACGACGCTTGCAAGGCCGAGCAGCGCCCACCAAACGATCGAGTAGCTCGCGAGCTCGATGGCGGTCTTGTCGTCCTGGCGCGGCGCGCGCAGATCCACGGGGGAGGTGCGCCCGGTGCGCAGGCGGCGGAAGAACGAGGGTGACGGCGGGAGGACGAGCGTCCCGATCGCTAAGCCGAGGAGGTGGATCGAGAGGTATCCTGGGTTTATATGTCAGCCTCGGGGAGAAAGGAAGTAAGAGCTAACAAACCTGCGAGGGACGCGATCCCTTCCTTGTTTGCGCTGATGAGGTCGACGCGGGGCGCGCTCTGGACGTAGTGTTTCAGCCCGAGGAGAGAGAGGGCCGTTTGCTGCACTGGGTGACGGCAAGCTCAGTCGATAGTCGAGTACGGAAGAGGGCAGAAGTACGTATTCCGACACCAACACCCAAGACGGACGCCGGGAATACACGGATGAGTGGGTGTAGCAGGACCTGGAAGACCGGCAGCAGCGCAAGCGTGAGGAAGAAGTTCCAGTGCGTGCCATACTCCGTCTCGTGCTCCTGCGGCTCCGGAATCAGTGTCCAGTGGTGGTGCAGGACGGGGCGGGGAAACCTCACCGGATACTCCGTGCCCTTGACCAATAACACGCGCACGACGCCGAGCGCAATGATGGGGAGCGTCTTCCCGACGACCGCGAGCACTTTCGGGAGCATCGGCGCTGTAAGATGGCGCGGATCTTTGAGGAGCGGGATGGCAGATACCACGCCGTTTGAGAAGACAAAGGAGCCGACACCGAGGTCCATCTGAGAATATATCAGAAGGAGTTGGTGATTATACGTAGAGTAGAAGGCAAAAACAGGACTTTTGCGTTGACCAAAGACCAAATGCCATGGCAGATATCAAGGCCCCTCACTGGACTTTGAGCCAAATATTGCTGGCCAATATGCGACCAACATATGGTGGCCGAAAATTGGCCGACGCGTACTTGCCTCAGACTCCGGTGCCTTGCCTTCATATGCGTGCCGAAAAGACGACGGCCGAAACAAAAAATCACAAGTACTTGAAGTAGCACATACCAAAGACACGCCATAAAACTCGCACTTTGCTAGCGCACGCGGAAACACGGGGAAATCGACCGCCAGGATCCCGAGGATCGTCATGAGCATCATGTGCGCTCGATACGTCGTCAGCGCTGGCAGCGGCACCATCCCAGTCGGGGGCTTCACCGGCGCCGGCGCCCTCGACGACGGCGATGGAAGGGGGCTCTGGCTCCCAGATACCGATGGTAGCGGCATAATCGCGTCCTCCAACCGCGCATTTCGCAATAATACCACCCCCGTCGGCAGTAGGAGAAAGACCGTCAATATTGCGGGCTTATTTGCGAACAAGGTCATGGAGAGTAGCAAGGGGAGCGCTAAGAGGAGCCAGGAGAGTACGAATGGGATCTCCCGGGCACCGTAGATGCGCGTTTGGAGAGTCGAGTAGAGCGCGATGGAGGCCTATGCTATTTCGCGTCAGAAACAGCCAGTGCCATGTATACATGTCGGAAAGGCGAACCAGGGCCACAGAGGAGATGAGATTGACATGGAATATGGTCGATCCAGTCATCCCGGAGACCCACGCCTCCTTCGACGCCTTGTAGTCACCCATTGAGATGAGAGTGGTGGCGGGAGATGGCAAGCCGCGATGCCGCAAACATCCATACACATATCCCCCCCAAAAAAATTGGGGAAAATATATGGACTCGGCGGAGAGAGCAGAAAGTGTACAGAAAACGAGCGTGTTGCCATTGAGATTATTATTCTACGATGGGCGACAAGATGTAATGCGAGGAGAGCAGCCAAAATGCGCGGTATAGCCGTCCCTAGTATATCACCTCGAAGGGAAGGTAGGGACAGGATAGATGGTGGATGGAAGGTGCAATAGGATGGTAATGTATATACATCCAGCGGGAGTCTAGTCCGTAACGAGTGTCGTTCGTGTGAGCGTAACAGGGCAGCTAGAGCGCGGCAACGAGGTAAGTATATGAGACAGAATGAATGGAATGCACGACTCACGAGAATGAGATGCGAGTGAGTCGGAGAGGAAGCCAAGGGAAGCGATTAGTGCAGCAGGCCGATGGCAGCAAGTCCAGCGGCGATGCTGACGAGCGCGATGCCCGCGTACTCACCCCCACCGCCGTACCCCATGCGCGCGGCGTGGAACGCAGCGCTCGAGCCTGTCGCGCCAGCACCTGCACACAGCCAAGTCAGCGATGATCCCAATGAGTTCAGGACCACGGCGCATGCATACCTGACCCCGTCTTCGTCGACTTGCCCGTCGCAGCAGACCCAGAAGCTCCGGTGACGCCGAGGGACGCGAGTGCGATTCCATTCGAGATGCTTGCGGTGGTGACGCAGTTGGATGAGCTGGGGGTCATGTACGGGGCGGTTGGTGTGACGGTGGTGCCGACGGTGTACGACGTCGGCTGGCCGTCGTTGCCCGTGTACACGCCCGTGAAGTACTGCGCGAACGTCGAGAAGCTGGTCGTGCCGTCGACGGTGGCGGTGGGATACCATCCCGGTGGGTAGGCAACGTCGGCGTCGCAGGTCTCGCTGAGCCTCGAGTCAGATTTTGGAAGTTTCAAAAGAATGAGAGGAGACGCACAATGTGCCGTTAAAGTCGTAGTTTCCGGGCATGACAAACTCGCATCCCATCTCATCGAGCTCATGCCAGCACATGAACGCGGCGCTGTACGTCGAGTTGGCATTGGTGCACGCGCGGAGGCAGAATTGGTTGTAGTCGACATAGAGCATCCATTCGGCGATGGGTTCGTCCACGCCGTCGACGACATTGGTGGTCACATTGCCGCCGACGGGGTTGCCAGCACCGGTCGCCCCATGGGGGTCGAGCTCGCCACCATAGTCGCCATCGACAATATTGAGTTTCGTGAAATCGCCGTATCCGTAGACTTGGACGTAAAAGTCCGTTTTGAGGAAGGAGACGCCCGTGATTGTCCCATCCGGGATAACGCGGGCGTTGTTGCGTGGTTTGGTGCACCACGCCACTTCGAGGGTCTTTGTGGCAGAAAGTCAGTGGGTAATTCAATACATATAATATGCGGTATCCGACCTCGGTGTCCGAGATATTGGCCAAATAAGGCGGGGCGAAGATGCAAAAGTCATCGACAGAGTTCACACTGAGCAGACGGGCCATGGACGTCTGGTTAATTGCGGTCCCCAACGTCGGCACTGGGGGATTCGTGACACCCTGCGTACCCGTCGCAATGACGCCCGCCGGGAAAGAGGAGGATGCAGCGCGCACAGAGGCGACAGCGCTGGAGAGGAAGACGAGGGACGAGAGCATGGTGGGTAGGAAGGAAGAAAAAATGAAACGCCTGAAGCGAGCTGGCAATACAAGGGCAATCATGATGGCTCATTACGCCCATCCTCCGAATAAGGACAGGAAGCCCCCCGTTTACTCCACCGTTACCTTGCGTTGCCCAGACAAGACTCCAAGCTCTTGGAAATACTTTCGAGGGTGTTTTGTCGGTGGAGAAGAGCCATCGCAGCATCTCAGCGGTAGATTTGTCACGGAAATCCTGGTGCAATGGCGGGCTTGAAGGTGGCTTGAGGAGGACCTGGGCCAGTATGAAAGGCCTTGTTCATCTTGTAAGTACATCGCAAAAAAGTCGTGTATACAGACGAACTGCCGCAGTCACGGTAGCTTTTTTCCGAGACGATTGTTGCTGACAGGATTAAGAAGCCCGAGGCCGTCGCACAGTGGTCAAAGCATGCGTGCCAGACATGGAAGTTCAAGAGGTTTGGGTTGAGTGAACGAAATGAATTGAGGACAGCTTGAAGAGGACGGACCGGTGGTTTATGTACGATGCCTTGAGTAATGTCGTGAGCCTTCGTAGATCTGACCGAGCGTTCCAGCGAATCAGATTCGACGAAGCAGGCAGCACAGCGCAAGCAGAGCGGGGATTTAAGTCCTTGCTCCTCCGAAGCAGAAATTTGCCACTGGAATAAGTACTGGCGTAGAGCTTCATTCAGAATCAGAATCATTAATATTGCGGATGGCCATCCTTGTTTTCTGCATTAAGCGAAGATTCCGATCCTAGGGTGTATCGGGCAATCTTGATAGCAGCGGCAGTTACGATTGGTCAGCATTTACCAGTTAGACCGACGTCGATAGACGACCACAGTCACAGTGCCACTGGCAGCGGGCATCGAAACTTGAAGCTCGAAGCACGAGCATGGATGGCTGGGACGTCTGGAATCCAAGATAGCAAGCACAACCAGGTGGCATTTAGGACGATCGGTAAGAGCAGCGAGAACGGGGAACATAGGGAGGGGCAGGAGGCAGGAGGCAGGAGGCTAGACAACCCATTGGAATGGTGAGAGAGAAAGGTCCCAAAAGGGAATCCGTCGCGATCACGTGCGACGCATTCATTCGTCACGTCAAAGCAATTAAGGCGTCTTAAGGCTGATGGAGTAAGGTTTTCTGTCGGGTATCCCTCAGCCGCGGCCCGTGCGAAGCTTCCAAAAGTATAATTAATCTGCCGATGATACTGACTGAGACAGGTTTATTTTTATTTTGTGAACAGTTTTGCAATCTTGTGGGCAATGCGCCGGATCATTGCCTTGGGTATGCCAGTGGTCTACAAGTTTGGTTGGTGTTTTCAACAGCTAGGAAAATGCAATCGCAGGCACCTTCTTTTCTGGCATTGGCATTGGTTCAGCGTTATTGACCAGATCTGTCGTGAGAACTTGAATGAGATTAACATGAGAATTCGACCTCTGGGCGATCGACATACAAGCCAAAGTATCGATCATCTTCTTAATTTCCGAGTCATCAAGTAAAGATCCGGGTGACAGCAGCGGAACAGTTATAGGATTGAAGTTGTTGAAGTAGATGAAGTGTTGATGATTATGGACGTGGACTTGAGCAGTGGTATATAGACTGTCGATGAGGCGAGGACCCTGGCCGATCCCTCCAGAACCGCCTTCAGCACCAGCACCTGTTGCTGGTCCTCCATTGCCTCCAAGGCCTCCTCCCAGCTTATCTACTATGGAGAAGTTTATCACTGCTCTGACCGGATTAATTTCAAACACACCATAGATATTGTGGCCGTTGACCATCGCTGTTTGCAGGGGGCAAGAGCAAAAAGAGAGGAAGCGCCGTCTTAAATATGTGGTGGTGTGAATCTGGTGTGAATTATACAAAACATACACAGGTACGGCGCCTGATACCGGCCGACCAGACCTTGTGACAACGATGGAAGACGCAATGCCGCTTAAAGTTCGACATCCGATGACAACTAGCCGTCTTCCGCGGCTATAAAATGCCCACTATCTTGTCATAGATGTCACACAATCCCCGCTCAGCGTTAAAGGTTTGAAAGACCGATTATCGAATTTCTCTGGCAATGGATGGTGAACATGAAAGTAAGCCCTCCTAAGTTTTTGCCACGAACACATCTCTGAGCAGTTCGAACAGACGGAGGGCGGAGTATCTCCATTGACGGGAAGATTATCGTGGTGCCCACCTTGAATGTGGCCGATTTTTGCCACCAATACCACCTCAGCGATGAAATTCGTCGGCTCCTTGAGAACGAGAAATTCGAGACGGCGGGGGCACTTCTCGAGATAGCTGAGGGCAACTTGGAGAAAGCCGGGTTTAAACAAGGTCAAATTGCGGAGGTGAAGAGGGCGTTGAGAGAGTTTTTGTCTGTGAAGATGGTGGTCGATCCCAATCCACAAGGTTAGAGAATTCAACAATCACTGGCATTGTTCAATAACGACGGAAAAATATTATTCAGAGCAGGGAAAACGCGACGAGAAGGTACCCACAGTGACCCCGAAACAGTGACAACAGCCAACGTCAAGTCAACCACCGCCATCCAACCAATTGAGTGCCGCGTGATGGCCCGCCTATACAAGAAATTAATCAGGGACTTGGAAATTTTACTCTTTACGAACCCCTTGAGGTCACTACATGTGTTTGGCACTTCACGCCCCTCAGTCAATGTCTCCCGAGATTTTTGCCCAGTTGATAAATTTCAATACACTTCAGAGCCGTCTCAGCAGCGTTCAAGATGTGGAGACGAAATAAAAGCTGCGACATCAGTTGTGAACATTTGATGTGCAGCGGTTGAGAATCCAGGAGGCGCCGGCGTTTTATCGCGAGCCTGATTTATACTAGATCAGGACTTAGTATTACGACACCTGTTCCCCAGGATTATGGATTTCGGCGGTGAGATGTACGCGTCGTGGGAGGAGGGCCGTAGAAGGCCGTAGACGCGATTGGCGCGGGAGGAAGTATCATCATGAGATAGCCAGCCAGCGGCATGTCAGGCTGGATGGAGAACAGAAAAAAGTGACACCAAACGTGCACCGAACGGCGCGAGATGCGCAGCACTGTGACTGGGCAACGTGCTCAAGAGTGTCGAAAGGGAGGTATATACTACGACGCGGCGTCAGACGCGGACCCGCCTCGAAGATGTTCAGGACAACCAGTGCGCACAGCCGGGTTATAGAAGAAAGATATGGAACCAACGTATATCATTGGTAGAGACGGCGAAGCCTGATAGTGAGAACGTAGAAGGAGAGCCTGAGGGCTGGGTCAATATGTCGCCGCATCGCGATCACGTGTCGTAATTATTGGCCCAGGTTCGGTCGCGTCAAGCTAAGAGCTTTTGGTATTGGAGGCTTCTACAACGATGTTCTCAGAAAATTGTGTTTCAGCGAACTTTCCGCCGGGCCTCGCTCCCAGAGAGGAAGGGGTGTGTTTATGGGGCGACGATTGTCTTTTCCGCGCCGTGTTGGGGGCCCGTAGTGGGGATTCTTTGGTGTATGAGTCGCAATCGGAGGTGATGAACAGAGGCCGGCTAGCGCAGGGAGTCAGGGAGTAGTACCCCCCCTAGAAATGATCTACTGTAGCCATGCGTGACGGGGAGAGAGATATGAATCAGGTGAAGAAACATATAAATCATTGAACCGAAGCGCGGGATGCACTTTGAGGCCAAGGTGACATGGAGTAAGAACTCGAACCAACACGATTCACACGCATAAGACTTCGGAGGGCTTTATATTCACTCTAGCTAATTACGGGGACATATTTTTTACCATACTGGAGAAACTAAGTTGTCTATGCGACTCAGAAATTAAGAGACAGTGAGCGGGACTGAGGCGAATTGGTATTGAGCAGGTTGCGAAACTCCCTAGTGTCATTATTGTCAGAACTTGGAAGGATACGGGAAGAGAAGAACGAACTCCTGGGCAGGACCCAGGCAAGGCTTCCTCCACAACCGATAGGAACAGAGTGGAACCGGCGGGGTAACTCGCGATATCGGGGACGGTCAAGTTTGTAGGGGGGACGGGCTGCATGGGGCCGATGCCTGATACAAAAATGATGTCAACGAAAATTCAATTCAACGAGCTAGAAACATACCGAAGTTGGCGAGAAATAATCGATATATGTCCCTTCTGGGAGACCGCCAGTAGCGTTTAAGCCAGTGGGCTCCGACGCTGACAGCCAGATTGTGATGGGCGAGTAGTCATCATGGCACCAGTTCAAATCGTCGTAGTTAAAAGGAATCACAGCTCCAGTACTGATGGATGCGCGAGCAACAGGTTCGGTAATAGTACCAGCGCGCTTGTGGGGCGCTGCAGCTACAACAGCGAGACCGGTGAGGGCGGCGACGAGGAAGGTGATTACTGAGTGCATGGGTTGCAATTTGTAGGATGGTGAAAAAATAACTTCTCCGCTTCCGCATTTATATTTCTCATTGGGTTACGTGATATCACGCGGGTTCCGGATCGATTTATTTTAGAGAAAATAGGGAATGGGACGAGACGGTGGCTGGACATCGCTCTTCAGGCCGAGCTGCTTTGATGGTAAGTGCTGTGGGAAAATCGATTTATAGAAAAAGGGGAAAGGAAACATCGAGGAGAGCATATTTCGCGCCGAGTTCATACCTTTACTTTGTGTAGTTTGGATCATTGAATCGAAACATTTCAAGTTGTAGCACCCCGAACGCACTGGAATCTGTCCAGTCCCTGTGGATAAGAGATGAGATTATGCGTCATGGCGCGGTGCTTAAACAGTGCGATATTCACCTCAGCAATGCTCAAGAGTACCTCTTCCGAACAACGACGTGCAGAACTCCTGGAGCGAAGACCTGTTCGACCTTAACATAGAGCTACGCGCGAATACCTAGCCTTCGACGCCGCCTTTCGCTTCCTTGACCTATGATAAAGCCTGAAGAGCCACCTGGAGCGAAAGTCCCCGAAATGGGAAGAAGATGGCGTACTATGTAGCGTGCCTGAGTTGCGTGTAGGTTTCGCCAATCGAATGTGAACATACCGTACCTCACTGAGCGACAAATTCGTTTTGGAGAAGTTGCATCAGGTGAAAGCTCTGGCCCAAGCCTTCGGCGAGCCCGGGGATCCGAGCCCAACGCGAGCCTGGACGGGCCTCACGTTTGCAACTGGTTGGGGCCCAGCCAGCGGAAGAGCGTTACGAGCGGATACCGTGGGATACGCCAAAGGAATTCCAGCCCTTACCTGGCGAGGCACTGAGGGGCGGCCTGAGGCCTGAGGACTTACATAGTGTACTCAAACTTAGAGTTGGAGTGAGAAACCAAAAAATTGAGTCACATGGTTTCATTCACGCGACGCGGTGAACCAAGCAAGACCAAATCATGATTTCCAAAATTCTCAGTAAAGATACACATTGAAACACCGACTAAATATACATACGCGATCTACCCTTCAAAATAAATTATTGCTCTAGAAACGACTACGAAAGATTTAGACCGAACCTATTCCCGCCGAGATACGTCAGTCCAGAAAAAAGTCTATGCCCGCCGAGGAAGTCGACCCGCATATAATGATACGGGTGCGACGGAAGGGCTTTTGTTTCTTTGGAACTCAGCGGCATTGTGAGATGCAGGTGTATGGCGTTTAACACGTCGCCGACGAGCAGGGTCTGTCCGTCTCTTCGTCGGACCGTGAAGGTACTCCACGGCGCCCAGTTGTTGCTTAAGACGATTTCAATCTCATTCAGATAGGTGCTCGTTGCGGGTTCTTGAAGCCAACCGTTTTGGCGCGGTAGTCTGCTTCTGTCGACGAACTGTTTTGCGTGGAGAGGGGAATACAGGACATCCCAGTCTAGGCATTGAGTCAAGGATTGGTGAAGGCCGTGGACGTAAGACAGGACGGTTTTCTGGGTAGAAAATTGGGGGGAACTGGGGTGCACACAGGCTGTTACAGAGCCGTTAGAATTTAATTTTGAATCTCGACGACGCAAAGGCAAGTTTTCAACATTGTCAAATATACACGTACTGTGCTGGGCTGGTTTCCCGTAAACAGCGGGCCAAGAGGTCTGGCAACAAAGCGCACCCAGAACTTGCCACGCGATGAAGGTTTGGGACATTGCCAGTGAGTGATGTGGTGGGGAAAGGTGAAAACCTACAGAATCGGCGCGTTGGCGGCGGGAATTTATAGATTTTGGAATGCGCCACATTTTACAGAATGATTTCCCGCCCGCCCGGCGCGGGGGCGGGTGGCGCACTTGACTCAAGTTGGAGTGACTCACAGTATATTGCCCCCGAATCTGGCGTCAGGCTGGACGCTCTGTGCATAGATCGTCGTGACTGCGATAGACGACACAATCTAAAATTTTCGCCCTGATTCGGGGCCTGAACCATGTAATTAGATGGTCACCCTAGAGGGCGCGAACTAAGGTGGCGCAAACCGTTTACATAAAGCGGCGGGATGATGGTGATTGTGGGCGTCGGTGATACGCGACAAGCACAGCACCACCTCGCAAGCTGTACCGAAATTTCCCAATTCTGCCAGCCACCAGGCACACAGCCAACTATTATTACATTTTCATGAAGTAATTCGAAGTTTCATACATATGTCACTGCTCGGTCCCCCAACCCACCCACTCGGTTTGATACAAACTTCTCGCCCGTTCCAATTCAGCCCCTTCGACGGCCCACTCCGCGCACAGCTCGTCGTTGCGCGCGCGCACCTGCTCCTCACCCTCCACAACGCGCCTCTCACCCGTCTTCCGTGCACCCCGCACCAGCGCCGCGGTGCGCTCGAGACGGATGGCCTCAAACTCCGTGAAGATGGTGGACAACTCCGCGGTTGATGGTTCGCTCTCGGGGGACGGGTGGTGCTTAGTGATAAGTCGAATTAGGTTGTACACGTCCTCGAAGGCCTGGTTTGCGCCTATTCAGCAGAATTAGTCTAGTCTCTCATCCATTGCAATGGAGACGCGCCTTGCCCGAGATGCTGTATCGAAAATTAAATAAGTCGTAGCATCGTATTTCACAGATAAATGATACGCACGGGACTGGTGGGATGTGCCGCGTCACCGATGAGAACAACGCGGCCTTGATGCCAGGATTTCAACTCTGGCCGGTCGTACAAGCCGTACTACGCGGCGGGTTCAATTCTACGTGGTATGATGTGTGGAGTGGGGTGGTTAAGCACACCTTGGTGATCCTCTCCGCATGGCGCACCAGATCGCCTGCGCCGAAGGGAAGTTTCGAGAGGGGTCCGCTCCGGACGACGTCCCGGGCGGTTACATCCATCGGGTGCCACGTCTCTTTGGTCTCAGGCTCGCGTCGCGTAACCCTGTGCCCAAAAAAATCAATACGCACGAATATTTTGGACAATATTGGTGATACTGACGCCCAGGAGTATCTATGCTCCGAGACTGGATACGCAATGACGTGCAAGCCGTCCCCGAAGAAATTGAACATTGTCGGTTTGTGGTCGGAGAACGCCGAGGGAGTGATGCCTCCAGTCTATAAAATCGCCAATTCC
Organism: Mycena galericulata; assembly: GCA_029289565.1. NCBI lineage: Eukaryota > Fungi > Basidiomycota > Agaricomycetes > Agaricales > Mycenaceae > Mycena > Mycena galericulata. Next base: position 97,047 of record JARKIA010000168.1, on the reverse strand, counting down.
GAGTTGTAATTCTCCCCGACAGGAATACTGTAAGGCACGAACCTGTGTGAGGCCCGTGAAGGTCGCGTCCTCCTTACCAAATAGCGCGATGCGCACGTTGCTGTGCAGCCCATCGCACCCGACCACGAGGCTCGCGGTGTCTGTCTCCCCGTTTTTCAGCAGTACGCGGGCAAATCCCTCGCCCTGCTCGATGCCGACGACCTGGTGCTCGAAATGGATGGGGATCCCGTGCGCAAGCACCGTGTCCGCGAGAACGGCGAGGAACTTGGGTCGTTCCACGCCAAACAGGCCGAGTCCATATTCGCGACGGAGCTCCGTTGGGTAATCCGACTTCCCGAGGACGCGCTCGTCGAAGGGAGCGATGGAGTACAACATAGCTTCATCGATTGCCATGCCAGGGAGTTGTTCGACCAGCCCGGGGATCAAGGATAAGATGCGAAGACCATTGAGCTGGAGCCTATTATTTAACGAGAATAAACGTTACAAGTCTCGATCTCCTAGGCATAGCGAGATGCGCACATCAAGCTGAGGCCAGCAGCTTCCGGAGAGCGTGTTCCGCGCTCATAAAGTACGGGGTCATAGCCTTTCTGTTTCAGCAAAAGAGCAAGAACTGGGCCAGCGATACCGCAGCCTACAACAATAACTTTGGTTGGGGCCATGACGACTTGGTGGATGGATTCTAATTCTTGGACTGACCTTTACTTTTATAGGGGGCAACGGGCCGGAGCCGAACCTTCTTTCATCTTTCGGCAGCATGAACTATGACCGTCGTCGGAATTAGCGAGGAACAAGCTGTGTCTGACATGGGCCATGGGAGCCATGGGCCGGATTTGCAAGGGACGAATCATTGTGGATTATCAAGGAGCCTTCTTTCACCTATCCACAATCACCGTGGTTTGCCTTAATGAGCGAGGAAGAAGCTGGTTTTTCGCCGATATGTTTGCAGAACTTCACGAAATTTATGTTATACAAGTGTGTAACACATTTATCACCATTTCTCATGCGACGGGCGAACTGTCCGGAAATTAGTCAGTCGTTTGGTAGCAAGTTTGTCCAGCAAGAACTTACGATCGAGCTCCCATGTCCACGCGGATCTATCCTGGTTGACAAGATAGAGATATGACTGTGACAAAGGTCAACGACGGGCAGAAGCGGGACTTATGGAACGCACTGCTGCAATGGCTTCGGGGCTTAGCTTCGAGTTGGGGGTGGGGTTCTCGACGGGCCCACTTGGCTTCGAGTTTCTATCTCCCCACGTGTTTCCGGTAGTGATGCCTTTAGCCTGTCAGTAAACCCACGAAAATCAGAAGAACGCAACTGACCTCCGTCGATGATGGCCTGGAATCACGTTCATTAGTATGTAGGCATTGGCACTTGACATGGGACTCACATGCGCAACCTAGGTGGATGAACGGTGAGTGAAAGGGAAAAAGTGGGGCGGGCAGTGGCTTACATGGATATCCTGCTTCCCGAACTCCTTTGCCAGGCTTTGGGACAGGGCGCGCACAGCAAATTTACCGGCCGCAAACACGCTGGTGGTGACGTTCCCGCGCACGCTCGCCGTCGCGCCAGTGAACACCAGCGTCCCTTTGGCACCCGTCGCCGGGGACGGCTCGTTCTTCTGGAACGCCAGGATCGCCGCGCGCGCAAACGCGAACGAGCCCTCGATGTTCACCTTGTTCGATTCGGTGACGTCTTCCGGCTTGACTTCAAGGAAGGGCTTCCACACAGCTTGGCCGGAGTTGAAGATCGCGGCGGTGATCGCATATTCTGGAGCCGGATAACGGGCGTGGACGGCCTCGAAGGCGGCGGTGAGTTCGCTCGCACCATATGCGGACACTGGGAACGACTCGGCCTTTGGAGATGACGATGAGCGCCGATTAGCTTTACAACAGCCCGGACTGACATTTCCTCCGGACGCCTTGATAGCCTTTGCGAGCGCATCTAGGGACTCGGGGCCCCGAGAGATGAGCGCAACGGTGTAACCCTCCTTTGCAAACAGTCGACTATTTCGTGGCTCAGCTACCTGACGACGTATCATTTTGAGGGAACACGCACGCAACCGCTCCGCCAGTTCCCGAACCGTTACCAATGCCTACGAAAGCTCAGCGCGTGCTTGAAAAAGGTAAGGGTCCACCACATCCACATACCAGAGACGACGACGACTGAGGATACCATTTCTTGTGGGTGAGAAGGCTGTCTCACGTCTTTATAAGTCAGATGGATGCTAACAAGTCAGCACTGTTGCAGCACTGTCAGCTAACAAGTCAGCACTATTGCAGCACTGTCAGCAGCAAGTCAGCAGCGCCGAGAGTCGCCGATCGATTTCGCAAGATGGCGTCAGAGTGAGAGCTACCTTGGGACCTAGTATTGAGAGACTCAGAGGACAAGTTCGCAAGTTCGGGCTCCCACTAGAGCTCGCCGAGGAGTGTTAGAGGGAAACAACTTGAAGGCCGACCGGGCCGCGTGGCCGCTGTGCCAAACAATCAACTCAAAATCAACCTGTACAAATTGAAGTGTCCTTTCTCCTCATCCGTGGCCAATCCGTGGCCCAGTTCTCTGGTTATATGCCGAGTCTGGCTCGGAAGTATCTTGCCGCAGTGGTTCATTCAATAATGCCATTGAAACTTGCAGCCAGCGCCCAGCGGTGGCCAATGCCAACACCTGCCCCGCTCCAGATATACCGGACGAACGGGACTCCCAAGTGTTTGTCTTGCCCTTTTTACGCGCATTTGATTCCCCGCCCTTCGAAACAGTTGCGGAAATTATGGATTTTTTCCGGGGCTCCGCTTCCTCCACTAGCATGACATAGCGCACGATTGAGGTGAGTACGTACGCCATTGTTGTGCACGCCAGTTTAGTGTTGAAATGCCGTGGCCGTGACCACGGTGGGCCGATCTGCAGGCCGCTGCTGAAACTTCTTCGCGACGAACAGCTGCACACATCTGAGGCCGCAATACCGCTGAAAATGACATTGGCAACTGCAGACCTGGCGACTGCGATGGCCTCACGGTGAGACGAAAGAACATACTCGGACATTTTCTCGAGGCCTTTCCAACATACATTACCCACACAGTGCCATATTTACTCACGCGTGTGCCAGTGCTGCCTTCCGTGAGGCAGATATGGGTAGTGCGCGTTTTTTGTTAGACTTTGACAATGCCTTTTTTTCATTCGACTTCAGGGCTTGCTACACGTACGTGCTACCACATCCGAATCGGCGGGAACACTACCACAGGCCATCTTTCGCGAGGTAAGTTTCCTCCGGCGCCATCTCGCTACAAATTCCTTGCACCTGCCACAGCCATTTCTTCCTCATGGGCCATCCAAGCTGAAGGTACCTGTAATGTGATCCTTTTGGGTCCATTGTGCCTGTGGCGCTCTGGATTTTCTATCACTTGAGGATCGATAGTCCTCCTCCTCAGGAAACGGCGACGCAGCCGAATGGTTGCAGTGGCGCATTGGACAAGCAGGCTATATTACAGGATAACCGATGTGACCCGCCAGCCTGTCGACCATTGAACCCGTGAAAGTGCCCGCAAAAACGGGCTTTATAAAGCAGGAAACAGTAACTGGAAACGTTGACTAGTCAAGGAGGGGCGTGGCTTACCCAAAAGAAAATTGCGTGCGTTTGCAATATCTTTTTTTCCCCCAGCAAAGCAAGGAACGAACGAACGAACGAACGAACGAAGGGAAAGAGGCGCGCGTACCACCGCCCCCCAACTGAACACCGACTTCATGTATTTAAAAATGTTTGAGCATGTTGTCTACTCGCTCAGGATTCAAAGCAGTGTCTCTCCGCGAGACGTCGACGCTCATGGTATTGCATCTCTCGTTCCTTTCCTTCTCTTCATCAGCTGGGTAAGCTGGGATGGTGGGACCAAGAGTCTTAAGGCCCTCTCTAACAAAATTTTACGATGTTTATTGTATGCGGTATGTACAAAGTGCGATCCAGTCCAATAGTGCGAGGGAGTCCGATAGCAGATGTAGTCCTTGAATATGCTTCCAAGATATTACGGTTACAGTTTGACGCGCCATGAGCTCGTCGGCAGGGCTTCGGAAAACAAGTCAGACTACAGCCAAGGAAGAAGAGGAGCAGCGGACAGAGAAGGCTTACATTGCAGTCTCCACGCGGTGGGGATGGTGTACAATAGCATAAACGCGACCCCGAAAATTATGCAGGCCGTCGAGACGAGGTAGTAGCCGTCCCGGGTGACGAGGCAGTGCCCCGCGAGGTCGGCGCAGAGTTTCTTTCCCCGCTGGGAGACGCACTCTGTCGCCGCTATCGACGGATCCGTCAGGGGCGTTGAGAAGGGAATGTAAGAGGACACACCTTCGCCGAAATACTCCGAGTCATCAGTGATCTGGCAGGTGGCGATAGTGAACATATCCACGCCTGGATATTGCTTAGCATAGCCGCAGGGAGATTAGTGAGAGATACATACTCTTGAGCACAAACCACTTGGGCCACATCGTCCCAATATTCGAGAACGTATTTAATAGCTATCACGTGATTCAGAAAATGCGATGGGGAAAGACGAAGTGCATACTGTCATGTACGTTCCACCGATGACTGGGTCCGATATCCGCGTAAAGAATGCGGAGCTGCCGACGAACTGGATCGTCCTGTGCATAAACAATTCAGCTAACGAAGTGTCGCAAAATTCAAGGCCACGTACGACGTGAATGACGTCAACACGGTGTGGACGACGAGGAAGACGAAAAATCCCGCCGAGACGGGGGGCTGGGGGAACCAGTAGATGATCAGCATCGCAGTGAAGGCGAACCCGATCCGCGGCCAGAAGGTGTACAGCCATGGCCGCAGCGGGTACTCGCCGCGCGACCAGGTGCCGACCAGCCACCCGCCGATAATCTGGAACGGGAAGTTGATGAGGACAGCGACGGCGAGGTCCTCCCGCAGCAACCCTTTCTCGACCATTTTGAGCGACGTCGCCGCGTCGTTGGCGGCGAACCCGATCTTGCCGAAGACGAACATGATCATCAAGGCTTGGATGTCTGCATGAATTCATTGATTCATTTAGCGGTCGCATGCGTCATGAGGGAAGGTGCGCACGTCGCATCTTGCATATAGTCCAGATCTGTTGGTACACCTCCTTGATACTGAGCCCCGAGTCGGCCACAGGCTCCTTCCGCTGGACATCCCGCAGCGTTAGGAGGAATGTCGAAGCCGAAGAAACGGGACACACCTCTTTTTTGAAGAGCAGCCACACGCTGACGCTGTAGGATACGAAGCACCAGAACTTCAGGTACGCAGCGAGCGTGAGTCGTGGCACGCCCCATTTGAGGCTGTATCTAATTTAGGCTATCTCTGCGGGGAGCATGAATGGGAAGACGTACGCGATGGCCTCGCTATTCAAAGCGAGGAAGACGGTATATGATATAAAGTATCCTGAGTTTAGACCAATGGTCTGACACGTAGATGCGTAGGATAGATTTTCGGGGGACAGGAGGGTTAGAGCCCAGCCGTCCACGGCGATGTCTGCAGCGTGCGTGTGTTAGTGGCATTCGTGCGGTTTGTACTGCGGATATGTACCTTGAGTCGCGGAGAAGAATACGAGGGCGGTGAAGACGTTCGTCAAATGAGCGACGTGGTGACTTGGCTGTGAATGGAAAGTGAGCAGAGCATCAGGAATATAGCGAATGGCTCACATCATCCATTAGGCGCTGTATGTTGAGAGATATGTACAGCATGAGAGTCCCGGAGATGAGCTGCAGCGGAATGATCCATGATTTCCGACGGCCAAAGGATGAGAAGAAGACAGAGTCAACGATGGGCGACCATAGCAGTTTGAGGGAGTATGGATATCCGGACAGCGCGAATGTCGCGAGTTGGGAATACGAAAGGTGGTTTTGAAGAATGAACGGCATAGATCCTGCCAATGATATATGTATCAGAGTCCGATCGCGACACGCCGACAGAGTGGCACACCTAAACCAAGGCCAAGCTGCGCGGGACTGTGGGTCTAATTCGAAAAACGTGTCCGAAGAAACATACCGGAACCCCCTGAATGAGGTCTGCGCTGTGTGTTAGCCTGCTGCGAGAGAAACATGAGGAGTACACACAAAGAACACATAGGAGCGCCATTGCCCGCTTGTCCTCGGCCGATATTGGCTGCGGCGGACGATTGATCGTGCCAAACCCATCCTCCATGTCGACACCGGGGCCATACTGTCGGCGCTCCTCCTCCCCGAGGAGTGTCATCTCGTCCTCATCCTCCTCCCCAAGGCCATCAAGGCCGGCTTCGAATTTTCTGTAAACAGTTGATCTCGGAGTGCGCGGCGAGAATCTAGGAGTCCGTGGCGAGAGAGCAATATTCTGAAAGGCGGTAGAAGAGACCGAAACTGTGTCGCCCAGGACTGGCTCCATTCCAGTGGATGTGCTGAAGAAGAAACAGCTTACGAACCCCCGAAACCCCCGTCGCCGTGGAGAACATACGAGCCGGTTGCCGCAAATATGGCTCGACCGCAAATATGCCTCGCGAACCAACTCCTCGATCATGATCAATTGAGTATCAAATCAGATTTGACATGACCGGATCCAAAGGTCAAGGAGGCCGGCAGCAACGCGATTGGATGCTTCGCGCCAAGAAGTAACCGGTTACCCAGAAATGGTCGACCCTGGGCAACGATTGGCTGGTGATCGCGAGATATCGCTCCGGAATGAAACACAAAATGAAACAAGGCCCCAAAGGATGATATCGATGAATAGAGATGGGTACATACAGTTTTACAGTTCTCACTTACGCCCCATCTACTTCAGCATCAACCAGTCTTGCCTTCCCTTTACCTGATTTCAATGGTTGGTTGAGCGACGGCGAGGGGTGGAATCAAAGACCCACCTTTGACGGCCCGCTTGCTGGGCGGCTTCTTGGTGCGCTTCGCAGGCGCGGCGACGGGGACGGCGAAGGGATTGAACACGGGGATAGGGGGAGCGACTGGCATTGGCAACAGCGGCAACATTGGTAGCGCTGGCATCGCAACCACCGGGTTGAATGGGTTGAGCCCGTATTGCTCAAATTCCACCACCTGCAGAATTCAATTTGTGTGAACCCAATGTAGTAGACGGTACTCACATATCGCGGGACGACCAGCTCGACGTACTTGGAGACGTACACGCCGGGACCTGACCAGGACTCGAATTGGTCTTGCCCGAGGGGAAGGGGAATGGCGTGCGACACTGGGATGAACATACTCAGTCCAATGTGCACGCAAGAATAAGAGGATATGTATACCCTGACCAGAACTCCGTCCGGTTATCACTGTGGCGTTGGTTAGTTGATTCCCTGCTATAAAATACTTAGAACAAAACTATACCGCGACACATGAACATCTTGAATGCGCCCTGGGTATACCCGAACGACGTCGTAGAGCTCACTCCTAGATAAATGCCGATGCCACACGCCGCACCATGAGCCATGGCCAAACCTGGAGAGACACCTGGGATCAAGAACCCGTTCTGCCCATAGCGTCAGTTTTTGGTGCTCAACGAAGTCAATATAATACCTGAAGTATGGGCTGGATATTTGCCACCGCTGTGCCGTGGAAAAGATTCTTCTCCGTCGTGTCGATCCCACGTGAATTGAGGATCTCCTTGGCCGCCTCAAAGCGCGCTTCCAGCTTCGCGTTCACGAACCAGTGCACTAGAAGAGAGGGCTAAACGTTGGAGGAGAAATAATCGTTGAACACCAACCATTTTTGACCTTGAGACCACCCGCCAGAGCCTGTTCAAAGTCGCGCTTGACCTCGTCTAGACTACAGGATCTGGTGAGCATCAAAACATCAACGAGCGAGAAAAAAATTACTGCGCCGCGTTATCCGGATCGTCGTCCCCTTCGATCGTCTTCCCGTCAGCGTCGATAGCGACATGGAACACAATGCCGTCGTCCGGGACATCCTTTCCCTGCGCAAGCCGACGCCGTTTCTCCGCCATCTTGGCGTCCATCTCCTGCAAGCGCTCGATGAGGCGGAGACTCCTCTCGTCCGTCTCGGCCGCCTGCTTCTTCGCCTGCGCATCCTCTTCGTCCCATTTTTTCTGCAGCGCGAGCGCGATTGTGCGGTCGTGATCTTCGTCGTCGGAATTGACGGGCACGGGCTGTGGCTTCTGTATCTTGGCCCCTTTCGGCGTCGGCTCGACGATTTCAATGTCTGAGTCGGATGAATTCGCTGCACGGTGACGCTTTTTGTGTGTTCGCGTTGGTGTATTGAAAATCTTGGACGGCCCTGCCAGTGGGCCCCGCGCAAGGTGCTTGCGAGGAGTTGGTGCTTCGACGAATTCAATGAGGTCGTCCCCGTCGTCTGTGTCACTGTCTATCCAAATCACAGAGGCCATGTCTTGATTCAATGAGCTTGTCTGGTAGTGGAAAGACTCAGGGGCGTCGGAAGCGAGAAAGGTGTGCGTACACACGTGATTCCGTGTTGACGCGGTGTTGGCATGTGTTGACGCGCTGCGGAGTTTGAAACTAGCCGGCCCGCCTTGCTGTCAATTTAACCGAAGCTCGTCCTCACTTCAGTCAACAAATTCATGCAACGGGCTGGCCCGCAGTGGGTGCCGCTGCCCAGCCGCTTCCGCCGCTGGTTTTCTCAACGGTTCCGCACATTCTTACAAGTCTGCAATCAGGTGAACGCTTCACATGCTTTGCTCCGCGACCATGTCGTACACATATTCTCGAGATTTTGGCAGCGACAAAAACCTTTTGACTAGGCCAAAGTATCCGCAACGTGCATTTCTTCCAACTCCCCGCATGTCAAGCGGTAAGGCCGTCTCGAGCGTTCACGCATTTTCAGTTTCGCAACCGCCACCCGGTCTTACGCGCACGTCATGACTGCTTCTCGACCCATGACCAGTCGGCCCATGTTGGGCCCATGCAACGATTCGCCAAGAAGTCGCGTCGGGCCAAAATTCTCCCAAACTATGTATGCAGACCGGGCTGTGAAATGGCGGGCCTCGTCGACTTCTGATCTCCGTGTCGCATGATGTTCTACCCATTCTGCCATATATAAAGGGTGCAATGTCTGTCTTGCGTCACCAATGCTGCTTTACTTGCCCTCCATCTTATTCTCTGCCACGCTTTGCGCGGCTGTTGCGCCCAGCGGCCCATGGGATGCCTTCAACTATGCACCGGCATCGAAGACCGTGAAACCAGTCTCTGTCCGCACCATTAACGGGACCGTACAGGGCGCACAGGGTCTTGTTCAACATTCAACTGCACAGGCGACATTCAAGGGAGACGGCTCATACGTCGTGCTGGACTGGGGGAAAGAAGTGTGTGTTTGCTTAAAGTCGACGTGGATGCTCGCTAAGGACTTAACATTCCAGGTCGGCGGTATCCTCTCAATTGCAATCAACGACGCCACGCCATCCTCCAAATTTTCCTTGTCTTTCACCGAATCGCCGGAATTTATCAGCCCGACGGAATCCGACGACTCTTGCCGTGTCACCGCAGCAGAGAATGGGGACGGTGTTCAATCTTTTGGGGCACCTCTCGCAAAAGGGCTCATCACGCAGACGATCGGTCAGCAGCGCGGTGGTTTCCGCTACCTGACCATTGTCTCGAACAGCGCTGATGCGCTCACCATTTCGAACATCTCCTTGGCTATTACCTTCATGCCCCACTGGGACAATCTCAGGGCATACCCGGGTTATTTCTTCGCATCAGACCCAGGATTCCATGACGTCAACTTCTTGACCAAGCTTTGGTACGCCGGTGCGTTTGAAGCTTTTGCAAATCGAGATGTTCAAGTTGATGCTCTGGTATTTCAGGTGCATACACGGTCCAGACGAACACAATCGACTCGCATCAAGCTAGACAGCAACCTTGTCCAGCGAATGGTACGTCTCAATTTCGGAACTTGTCCACAGGCTCTAAGGCGACATGTCCATGGCGCAGGCGGATGGGCAAACAACGCGTCCGGGGGCCCTGTGGAAGGCCCCATTTTGGTTGATGGCGCCAAGCGAGACCGGTATGTTCTCATTTGGCTAGCCTCTCACCTTGACTGAGCTCTATCGGCAGAAATGTCTGGCCAGGTAAACTTCTTCCGCTTTCAATGCACAAATATTAGTGCGAGCTCCTGTCCCATAGGTGATTGCGGTATTTCGACGCACACGGAACTGGTAGCCCTCAACGATCTGCTGCCGACCAAGAACTCGCTCACTGTGATGTACACCACACAAGATCCCAACACTGGCGCCCTCGCTTACTCTGGACCTCCGATTAACGCCACAGGAAGCGACACCTACATCGCGTGGTCACTCATCGGAACACACAACTATTATTTGTACACGGGCGATTTAGCGTTCGTTCAATCGGTCTGGTCGAATTATACGAAGGCTGTTGCGTTCCTGGAAAGCCAGGTAGACGAAACTGGCCTGGCAGATGTTCCTGCCGCATTCGAGAACGACTGGGGGAGAGCCGGCGGAGCGGGACATAATTCGGCCTTCAACGCTCTTCTCTATCGGGTCAGTTCAACCATACATACTCGTTCTGCGATTACCAACATACGGCCTTCGTTGCGTTGCAGTTGCTGGTCACGGCCTCAGACCTTGCGACACAACTCAACGACACATCCCTCGCCGCAGCATATCTCGCCAACTCAACCTCGATCAAGGCGGCGTACAACACCCTCCTATGGGATGCTAGTGCCGGGCTCTTCCGCGACAACGACACGCCTGGTAGTATTCATCCGCAAGACGGTAACTCCCTCGCGGTGCTGTTCAACTTGACCACGTCGGCCGCGCAAAACCAAGCCATCAGTCAAGGGCTGACCCAATTTTGGACGCCTATCGGACCTCTTAGCCCTGAGCTCGCCGATACGGTTATTCCTTTTGTCGGCGGGTTCGAGGTACCTAATGATTTTCTGATCAAGTTTCGAAGTAGCTAATAGTCATCTCTTAGGTCCAGGCGCATTTCATCGCCGGGGAGGGCGCTCGTGCTATCGATCTGTTGGAAAGGGAGTGGGGGTACATGTTGTACACCAACCTGAGCGTGCAATCGACTCTGCTCGAGGGCTTCACAGCCAATGGGTCTCTTGGGTGCGTTTCTGCTTCAACTTCCTCCGCGGTTGTATTCGCTGAACATTGAACACGACAGATATCGCGCCGCCGCAGGTTACGACTTTGACCACTCCTACACGAGCCACGCACACGGCTGGTCGACCGGTGAGATTTTTTCAACTTGACTGTGTCTAATGTTAGGGGACTAAGTGTTTTTCAGGCCCCACCCCAGCCCTGACGTTCTACTTGCTCGGTATCCAGCTAGAGTCCGCGCAAGGCGCGACGTGGAGCATCGCGCCCGTCCTCAGCGGGCTTCCCGCCGCCGAAGGTGGGATCGAGACCGGCCTCGGAGCGTTCGGCGTTAAATGGAACGTCAACGGTAAAAAGCTGACGCTGACGCTCCAGACGCCCGCGGGGACACAGGGCGTTGTGACGTTGCCTGGAACTGGGCCGATAACGGTCGACGGTCACGTTGGATCGACTTCCAGCGGTAGCGTCGAACTGAAGGGCGGGAACCATACGCTTACGCGGCACACGTGAAGAATGGGACGGAAAATGCTATCGACGGCTCAATTGGACAGAAATGCAATGCTTTGATTCTTTAAAACGAATGTATGTACCAACACCTTGCGCATGTTGAGTCACTCAAATCAAATGAATCGACTAATGGAATGCTCTGCCCAATTTGGATATTGTTGTTGGTACGTTATGGAAAAGGCTCGCTGGATTCTATAATTCGAATTCAAGTACTGGGGCCGTAACGGATTCAGAATACTTTTCCAATACTTTTCCGGCGGCACGATTTTGCGTCATGTTTTGACTGCGTACTATTAACAGTGGTATGTGATGAATGTATAGCGAGGTCCAAGCGAGCGTGGGTGGGTGGTCCGTGTAATAAGTGCGCCTGTATGCAATTCACTGGTCAGCTGAAGAAGTTCTAACTTCGACTATGGTGGTATGAATCAATGCAGCAATCCAACGGCGACAAAACCGGAGACGAGGCTGACGAGCGCAATGGCAACGTACTCGCCCCCGTTGCTGGTACCGACGCGTGCGCTGCGGAATGCGGCACCTGTGCCCACCGTTGAGATGGCTAGAAGGAAAACAATCAGTGTCAATGGAGTGTACGGGACGTCGTAAATATTGCTCACTCGACGCAGGCACTTGCGTTGCGCCAGCGGTGTTTGCGGCGCCAGCGGCACCAGTGATGGTCCCGCCGCCCGAGCCTCCGTTAACACCCAACGAGGCGAGCGCGATACCATTCGAAATGCTCGAGGTAGTGACGCAGTTGGACGAACTGGGGGTCGTGTAGGGCACGGTGGGTGTGACGGTGGTGCCGACGGTGTACGGCGTCGTCTGGCCGTCGCTGCCCGTGTACACGCCCGTGAAGTACTGTGCGAAGGTAGAGAAGCTGGTCGTGCCGTCAACGGTGGCGGTGGGATACCATCCCGGCGGGTAGGCAACGTCGGCGTCGCAGGTCTCGCTGAGCGTCGAGTCAGATTTTGGAAGTTACAAAAGAAAGAGAGAGTAGATGCACAATGTGCCGTTAAAGTTGTAGTTTCCGGGCATGACAAACTCGCATCCCATCTCATCGAGCTCGTGCCAGCACATGAACGCGGCGCTGTACGTCGAGTTGGCATTGGTGCACGCGCGGAGGCAGAACTGGTTGTAGTCGACGTAGAGCATCCACTCCGCGATGGGTTCATCCAAGCCGTCGACAACGCTGGTGGTCACATTGCCGCCGATGGGGTTTCCGTTACCGGTGGCGCCGTGGGGGTCAAGCTCACCACCGTAGTCGCCATCGACGATGTTGAGTTTCGTGAAATCGCCGTATCCGTAGACTTGGACGTAGAAGTCCGTTTTGAGGAAGGAGACGCCTGTGATGGTCCCATCCGGAATAACGCGAGCGTTGTTGCGTGGTTTGGTGCACCAAGCAACCTCGACTTGCTGCGAGAGGGTCAGAACATGAACTTGATCACTAACAAAAGTTGGCTTACCTCCGTATCCGAGATGTTCGCTAGGTAAGGCGGAGCAAAGATGCAAAAGTCGTCAATGGAGTTTATGCTGAGAAGGCGGGCCATAGACGTCTGGTTAATTGCTGTCCCCAGTGTCGGAACTGGGGGGTTGGTGACCCCTTGGGTCCCGGTGGCAATGACACCTGGAGGGAAAGAGGACGAAGTCTGCGCGCGCACATAACCGACGGTGAAGAAGGCGATTAAGAGGGAAGGGAACATGGTGGAAGGAAGGAAGAAGGAGATGACCTGGCGACGACGAAAATAAGAATTCACTTTGAAAGATGTATTTTAAGAGATTTTATTTTTGGTGAGATGGCTAAATATATGGGGGTTCACAAATATAGACAGACCTGTTCGGATAAATATAGAGACATTGAGGAGACAGGGCCGCAGTCAATCATGTCGTGCGTCCGCTAAAATAAGGTAGCGAGAAAAGGCTGGATATCCTCATCGACTTCGAATCGGCGTGTTCGTAGTTTCCTTGATTTCCAAGGCTGACGTGGTACCAATCCAGGAACAATCATCCAGGAACAATAAAGCACATTTTATATCAGAGTTTGAAATGATCGTACTCAACTCTTGTAAACCCCTCGAAGAATACATGTAAAAGCGCTTCGACCGCAGGTAAATCAACCGTGGGAATTTGATGTCGCAACTTATGTTCAACTGTTCAAGTTCTTTTTTCGGCGTAGTATAAATATCACTTAGGCAAGTTTGACGGTTACGACGGCAAGGTGCCGTGGACGTCGGCGCGGGCTACTCGGAAAATGCAGGACGCAGGCAAGGCGAAGGAACAACATAGTCTCATGAACATATTATACCTTCTGATAACAATGCATCGGTCCTGGATAAGGAGTCTTGATCGCTGTAGAACGAAATAATTGAACCTGAAAATGCGACACATCGCTTACTGCGCCGTAGCGCTCGCCGGAATCAAGCAAGTTGGTTTAACCATTGAGCTTCCTTCTGGGTTGAACTTCCCTACTGGAGATTCGATCCCGTTCAATTTGATCCCGGTCGTGACACACATCCACCACCGCATGGCGCACACAATGGACCGACTGTCGTAGACTGGGCCGGATTTTTTCAATTTGAACAGGCCGTCTAATGGGTTCTGAATGTGTCGAGCCAGGCTTCCTCACACCTGACCTGATTTCCCATAAGCCTCATGATCCACGATATTTTTCTAAGTTGTTCTCGCCAACTTTCCTGTTGTCGGTCGTGGAAACTGACTGTCCGGGGGTTTGTTTTCTTTCTCGAGCATAGATAAATTGCTGATAAGAACAGTATCAGGCTGAATTAACATCAATTTTAACTCGCCTGTAGGTAGTCCTTAGACTCATCGCCGCATCCCATTAAATTCGAGCCATGAACAACTTGAATACGTTTGGGATTATCTCAACTCTTGAGTTTTGGACTGCCTCATTGTAGCGCGTATCCCGAAGCTTCGATTTTTATATTCATGCAAATGATAGACACCCTCCGACCTGCCGCCTATTTACAATCTGCGACAACACTGTTTCCATCTTGGCCGGCGGTCAGTATTTTGGCCTGTGCTGCTGTGACCGTAGCATTTTGGCTCGGGCTACGGGGTACATTTCAATATCGTGCTGTGTTGCAGAAAGAAAGTCACTTACTCGTTGATCATCTTAAGCGCTTCCAACGCCGCATCCAACCCAGAGGCAAATTGGTCGCGCGAGTCGGCTGGGGCGGTCTGGTTGGCGAAAACAGCGTTGAGGATGGTCTGGGTTGCACCATTCACGCTGTTCAGCGCCGCCTGCGCGACGGCCACCGAGGTCGCCGTTGAGAGTTCGCTGCAGAGCGGCAGTCAGCGGGTGGATTTTGGTTGTACATATCGGGTCGGAGACGTACGTTGTGTTGATTTGCCCGATCAAGGTCTGAGCGTCAGCGACGTCTACAACGCTCTTGAGACGCGCGAGATTGCAGTCGAGGTTTCCGATCTGGCGCCTGTGCATGGGTGCTATTGCCATCCGCAGTTGAGTATTTTGGTGCGATAGGGAATGGGGGGCTTACCTGCCATGACACATGCTGCGATGCAGATAGAGAACAGAACGGAAAAAAAGGGGGCCATTGAAAAATAAAACGGGAGGTGGAAATGTGAAGGAGATAAAAAAGGCAAGGAAGGGAAGCAGGAGGCAAGACACCAGGTCAGTCGGTGAAGAGGAAAAGAATGGAGATTTTAGAAATTCATCCTATGTCTTTTATACCTCAGAATTGCGCAGCACGCCGTTGGGTATCAACTTGCAAATCAGTGCTTGTCCAAATGCTCGTACTCCTGTGTGGAGCACGCAGGGGAAATATAAACAGCAGCGAGCTTAAAGTCGTTATAGTGACTGCATCGCCCAGCGTGTAAGTGTCAAGCTGCGCAGTGCCGATTGAGCGATCAAACATAAACAGGCTCCCAATCAATATTTTGACGGCCGGGACCCACTTCACCTCAATGGGACTTGCATCCAAACTGGCAGGAAAGCCAGATAGAATAAGACTGCCTAGAGCCAAGATATGCTGCCGAATTTGAGCAAGTCTCCTAGGACGCATACAGCCGGTTTTTTTTTTTTTTTTTCAGACTGCATACGCTATAGTTCAAAGAAAATTTCCCGCTCATCTCGGTGAGCCAAAGATCCAATTACGGAGAACCTGGTTGAAACGGTACGGTAGCCACTTGAAGATCGCAGCGCAGAAGAGTCATAGCTATGCGGGAGATCATCTTGTCGACATCTGCAGCTCGCAACTTTCCATCCCGGATAAGCGAAATTCATGATGAACGCTGGCGAACTTGAACCACTGCGGCTGCGGACAAGCCTTATCCAAGTAATCGATCCGTTTAATATCGCATCGTCGATCCGTTTGGTGTGGGTAGTCAAGCATCAACTATGGCCATTGGCGGTGCAGACCAGTCTTGTATGAGGCTGTGAGCTGCCGGCGAGATAGATTGACAGGTACGCTGTATAAGAGTTGTATGAGCTATTGCCACAGCAAGTTCGAAGTCAACTCCAGTCGGGATAGTGCTACAGGTCCAGGAAAGTAATGCAATCGCGATATCCAGAGGTCGCACTGTGACCATTTTGCATTCAGCGGACGTCGACTCTCCAGCTCTTAGGACCTGAAAAATGATTGGAGAAACATGGTATTTAATTTAATACTGTCCCGTACTCCTCCGCCTCTGTAACTTGAAGAATGTAGAAGTTGCAGGATCGCCAGATGATTGAAGAATTTGAAGTTCAGATCAAGTCACATCCATTGTTTTGGCACGTGATGTGACATTCGCGTCTTTCAAGGCTAGCGGAATCCTACATATGCCACCAGCGGTGGCCTCCGCTATTTAAGGGTTTGTAGCTCACGTGTAAGCCTACCTCTTCTCATACCAGATGCAACCCTCATTCTCTACTGCTCCGTCCCAACTCCAGGCCCCATCGACTCCTGTAAAGTTGGGATCCACTGCGACATCAGCAAACCCTGGATTTGACCATAGTTGGCCATAGTTGGCTGTAGTTGCCATAGTTGCCATAGGACTCTGTAGTTCCAGTCAAAGCTACATAGTTGTACATAGTTTTGCAGCCAAGCTGCATAGTTGTACATAGTTTTGCCACCAAGCTGCATAGTTTCACATAGTTTTTTGAAGTTTCACATAGTTTTTCAATTCCTGTAGGCACCTGAGCCACAAGGCATTTCAGATACACAATTAGATTTCAAAAAGCCACAGTACTTCATTGAGATAGAGCAAAGAAGAGCTCTTTGTTAAACTATTTACATAACCAAGATTCTTCACAAAAATATACAGTCCAGCTCATCTGTCTCTATGGTGTTCAGAATAGCTCTATGAATTTATTTTGTGTTTTACAGTTTAATAAAGCAAAGGCTTTAGAGGGAAATTGCTAGATGACTTTGTGGAGCTTTGTGAGTTTTGGTACTTTAGTTTGGAATCACTATCTATATGATGATGTTAACGTTACCGAAGTTGTATCAGGGAGCAGACCGTTGTTTTGAGAGGGAGGTGACCCCTTATATTGAACAGCCTACCAGGTGCTTTAAATTTTGGGGACGGGCACCGCCGTTGATCGATCCGGCAGCTTTGTCCCTGTTTGGTTGGCAGAAGGGCTCGGTTCCAATCCCGCAACGCTAATAACATTTCCCCTTCCCCATAAACAAAAATTCTGAGTAGGCAGATCAACGAGAAATTTGTCAAAGAACAGAAGTACTGTGGCGGAATTTTTAATTTTCCAAATTCTATGACATGCGACAGGATTCTTGTACCATTTCGGGTTGTTCCTCAAGGAATATAGAGAAACTCAAAAATCGGGCACAGTACTTCTATGGGAGACTGTTCTACCCACAGGTTATCCTGATATCACAGAGGATTCTGTGAAGAATTGAAAAAGTTATTAGCTTTTTCCGCACTTTTCAACATTTCAGACTGTTTCGTCACTATGCTGTCGAAGATAAAAAGGTCTGAGCCCATAGATCTAAGCAAATACTATTTGGCTGTCGTTTTTACACCCAAATCCCGGGAATCAAGTCCGAAGTGAGAAAGATATAGGCTCTTCAAACCGACAGGTCAAACACGTGACCCATCTAAATGTCTGTCGCGTCGAAGTCGCGTCGTCAATACAGAGCTCAAAATTTGCTCAGTGGCACTGTTTTTGACTGGGAAATGCTAAATATTGATCCCTTCAGCATCCATCTATGTTCTTTGAACATTTTAGTGAAATCCTACCTTGCCATTTACGTGGCAAGAATGGGAATTGTGTGATATAAACCGCATTTCGTCTTGGATTCACGAGATTGTTGTGAGGATATGACGGTATAGGTTCAAGGGACATTTTTTGTGTGCAAAGAGACTTCATAAAACGGCTGTGGAAAACAGTACACGATGGAACATGGAAAACCGAGCCCTTCTGCCAACCAAACAGGGACAAAGCTGCCGGATCGATCAGCGGCGGTGCCCGTCCCCATTAAACTTTAATGGTTGTGTGGCTCAGTGGTTATGCTGCACTCTTACATTATGTCCCGGTGGTCGCCGGTTCGACTCACGCAGGAGTCACTTTATTTGCAAGCTTCTCTATTAGTTGTATGTACCTTAGATGCCTTTCCGGATTAGGATAATAGTACTTGACATCATCAGTCCAATGAAATGGAAGAGGCCACAGTTTATTTGCTAGTCATATTTTGTTCAAAGCTTCGCAAACCACCAAACTACACAGAACTATGTAGTACTGCTGAAAACTATGGAGAACTATGTAGCACTTCCACCAAACTATGGAGAACTATGTAGAGGGTACCCTTCCTATGGTAAATACAGGAGCTATGGCAACTATGGGAACTATGTAGACCTAGGTAGCACACCCAGGGTTTGCTGATGGACTCCCCTCGTGAATAGTAAACGGACGCCTTATTACCGGAAGAAACTCGCCAGTTTACCCATTAAACCGCCGCTCTATCATAATTTTACGGATCCCATGCTCTCTGCGGAGTTGGATGGGGCCAAACTCGAGGACGTGCCTCGTCTCATCGAACACTTGTTCCCCGACGACTGTTTGCCCATGCCACCGTCCCAACTCTTGGCCGCTCTTTCATCCACGTCGAGCGAGACACACCCCTCAGATGTCCCTCTCTACGACAACTATCGATGGACAGGGTGCCCCGACCTCTCCAAGGCATCAAAAAACGGAGACGTCGAGAAATTGTTGACAGCATTCCTCGAGACCATTACGGAGCACAGTGCCCAGATTTTCCGCTTGGGAGGGAAGGAATCATCCGGTAAATCCAGGCGGTGGACTGCTGAGTTTGCCACCACCCCTGTTCCTGGTGCCGCGAATGTCCGGTATCCTGACCTTCTATGCGTCGATGGCGAGACCTGTGGATGGGCTGACGTCCTCATTCATGGGGAGCTCAAATCGAGTTCTGGTCTGAAGGGGAAATCTTTTCTTCAGCTCGTCAACGGCGCATACCACGCGTTCTCAGCCCAAGACGACCGTCGGTTTTTTGTTTCCCTCTCCATTGTTGTTGATCAGATTCGATTCGTTATCTTCGACCGGTCGGGAATGACGATTGCAACCCCTTTCGACATTCATCAAAACCCCGAAACTTTCCTTCGCGTGCTCACAGGGCTCATGTTCTGCGAGGATCGCGCTCGTCTAGGCTACGACACCAGCATTGTCACCAGGGAGGATGGCCGTCGCTTCATTGATGTCAAAGGTCGCTCTTACGAGCTTGTAGAAACCCTCTTCATCAGCGATGTCATTCGGGGGCGAGGTACTATTTGTTGGCATGCGCGCTGCGACGGCCAAGACTACGTAATCAAAGACACCTGGGCCGACACCTCTCGTCCTCATACCGAAGCTGACATGCTCCGGATGGCTAAGGAGGCCAATGTCTCCGGCGTTCCAACCGTCATTGCGGACGTTATTGTCCAGATCAATGGCCTCGATGACGCGACAGAGAATATACGCTCAACCATCACGCACAGCAGCCCGAAGAAGTTGTTTAAAGCTTACTCTCTTCTTGAGAAACGCGTTCACCGTCGCATTGTTCTCACTCCATATTGCCTCCCCTTAACTTCTTTCCGGTCCCGCAAAGAGCTGGTCTCGATATTCATCGACGCCGTAACTGGTACGTACCTCCACCTTCAGTCTCAAGCCCTTTCTCACATCTCATTCATATAGCACACCGAGATCTGGTCAATGCGAACATTCTACATCGTGACATCAGTCTCAATAACGTCATGGTTGCTCCCCTCGGCGCTCCTGCTGACGATGATACACCAATCTCAACCGGACTGAGTATGCCCCTGCGCCGGGGTCTTCTGATCGATGTCGACTACGCACTGGTCTCGAATAGTACGACTGAACGGTCTGGCCCGTCGGTCGGCCACCGTACGGTACGCCGTTCCCTACCCTTCCATTAATCGCTTCCTAAAGCCTCAAATTCCAGGGGACTCTTCCGTTCATGGCAGTGGACGTCCTGATCTACGGCGATACCGACTGGACCGAGCATGAGCCGAAACACGACCTCGAATCGTTTCTGTATGTCCTCGTCTGGATTTGCTGGCATTACGCTGGCCCGAAGGATGCTGAGCGCCAGAACTTCAACATCTACGCGCAGACGTCCCTGCGGAATTGGATTAGCGGAGCCGACTACGAAGCCATCGGGCGGTCCAAGCGCGACCTCATGGGCCACGTCAAGGACTGGGAGCGCATCATCCTGGCGAATTTCGCGCCGTGCTTTGAGCCCCTCAAGCCGTGTGTCTCCGCCTGGCGCCAGCTTTACGTGGACGACAAACTCACGCACGATGCGGTTCTCGCCGTGCTCACCGACGCGCTCCCTGGACTGGAAATGGAGATATGGTCCCGGCACAATGACCCGGCTGGCTACGGCGTTGCCGTTGGATCCAAGCGCAAGCGCGAGCAGCTTGCGCACATTGCGGAGGGAGACCATGACGATGACGAAGTCGTGGAAGGTGGGGTTGAAGTTGAAGAAATAAACGGTGTCGAAGATGAGAGCAGCGCTACCGACGATGAGCTGCCGAGGATAGCGCAGACTTTCCATAGTGCGCCGCCGCACGGGCGACTGAAGTTGATACACCAGATGCAACCAAAACCCGCAAAAAGGCTGAGATCGTCGGAGACAGCAGGGTTATCGTAGATTTCGGATCCATCCGCTTTCTCCGCTTTCTCCTATGCTGTCAATTTATACATCAACCAATAACTTTCAGTTTGTTTCTGCGCGCAAAATTACCTATTGTGATAGGAAACCTTTTTTTCACCGTGATCTCGACCGTTCATTCACGTGCTATTATTACATTGTTCCCGTACTCAGGATCTTGCCAGCGCCGCCGAGACGACAGCATTATGGCTGGGGCTACGGGAGGGGGTTGAATTCAGTACCCTCAATTTTGAAAATTGGGATTTACTTCCTGATCCGAATGTTAATTGTGTTGAATGTCGCCGTCACGCTTGCGGAAACTTGGTCGCGTGAGCTGATGGGGGCGGTCTGGTTGGAGAAGACACTAAAAGACAACGGTAAGGATGGACATTCACGCTGTTCAGCCCTGCCTGTGGTTGGTTGGGTGCATTAGTAAGACGTACGTCGTGTTGATTTGCCCGGCCAAAGTTTGGGCGGAGGCAACATCCGCGATGATCCTGAGATGCGCGAAATTGCATTCGAGGTCTCCGGTCTGGCGTCTGTGCACGGGAATTGTCAGGCACAGCTAAGTGTCACATTTGTTGCAAAAGGGAGCGAGTCGCTTACAGACACATGCTGGGACGTAGAGACAAAAGACAACGAAGAAAATGTTGGTCATTGAGAAAAGAATGAAGGTGAATGCGAAAGGATAGAAAGATAAGGAGAGAAAGGAAGAAAGAGGAAAGACACCAGGTCAGTGAAGTGAAGACAACGATTTCAGAAATTCATCTCTCCTCGTTATAGAAGATGATTGACACTGAACGTGACCAGCGGGGATGCTCCGACGTTGGGTCTGTCTAGATTGCGCAACCGTGCTGAACCTGAAGTAGTTATAGCGAATGCATCGCCCAGAAGCTGCTGAGACGCGCTTGAACTTGAATATTCAAGAGGATGGCATGAAACCCACTGACCATAACCGGACTTCCCGACCAAGAAAGCTGGACGTGAACAACCAGGAAAAAATGTCGTCAGATGAATTCATGTCCATGTTCAATGCTGAGAGTCGTAGTTGCTGCGGGAAGGGATTTGCTGGCTGCGCCTCGACGCTTTCATGGAATCTTGGTTAATGAACTAATTCGTTCAGTATCGGGTGGTAAAATCGCTGCCATAACAGCCGAAGTGCGATGAGCACCTCGGTCATGCAGTATGAGTACCAGGAAGGGATAAGGAACACGGATTGATAATACCATCGGTCCGTCTAGTATGGGTGAACTTTGAAGCCGCTGCCATAGCAGCGAGTTTGAGAAGATTTCGCAATGTAAAATGGCGCATCGGGCCATGCAGTTCATGCTTACCGGCAAGACATTACGGGCCCTTGAAAAGCAGCAAATAATTTTGTTAGAGAACAGCAAGATGACCCGAGCGAGTGTGGAGGAGATTGAGGGAGTCCGGATAGTAGGACAGCCTGAAGATGTAATTGAAAGAAAGGAAATATCATAGAGGGTCTACCCAAAGTTTTGCGTAGTTTTGAATTGGTTTTGGATGTCCCAGTAGCGAGCCAAGTAGCGAGCGCTGAACTCGAAGGGAACCCAGATGGAGGCGTTGTCGATCCAAGCACAAAGAAGACGATTGCTCAGAGGCGGGCTATAAAGAATAGCTGCATGATCTTTTGCGCTTGGCGGCTGGTCTCCAGCCATCAATGTGGTTCGGCCGACATTGGCCTCGGCCGAAATGGCTGTTTACTCATATCACGTGGCTTGTCATCGTAACGCGTGAAGTCACGCTCAGGCATATTCTCCTTCTCCCACCGCGAGCGCGTCGCCAAACCAACTGTGTGAGCTCTACGTTATCTTTACGCGTTTAAACTTTGAGCGACTCAAATTGATTCTTTCCTGGTGTCTTGCTGCAGGATTGGCAATGGAACCCACCTTTCTCCCTCCACCGCCGGTAGAAGTCATCGAGGTCAGCGATTCCGACGACGAAGACCCCGAAATCACTAGGGCCCTGTAAATAATCCGTGTTTGCAAACCGGTTTGTAAACCGCTGTTTATAAACCGGTTTTTAAAGGGTCGAGGCCAAATGGCTGGTTTTTAATTATATAATCAGAGACCGGTCCGCCGGCAATCAAGCACCGGAGCAAAAAAAAATCACCTCGTTCTGAGTCTCTCACACTTCCCTTGGCTTCGGGTTCACTTCCTACGACTAGGAACTCAAGCATCTATTCCACTTGCTGTCAGTTTGAAATTTTGCCGTGACGGAATTGATATAAAGCTTCCATTTATCAAGAATTTGTTGCCATATAAACCTGTTGAGGGAGCCTGTACCATCCAGAGTCTTTGAGAGTGGTCGGACGGAGTTGGGACCGAGGTGCAGAAGATTCAGAGAGTATGATTTGGATGCGGAAGCCAATAAATTACAATTGTAGGCCCCCGTTTATAAACCGGTTTATAAACGCCCTGTTTACAAACCGGTATTTAAAACGCGTTTTTAATTCCCCAGGAATTACTTACAGGGCCCTAGAAATCACCAGGCAGCCACGGGCAACAAACTCGTATACCCCAAGGGATCTCTTCGATTTAGAGTCCGATGAAGAGGACGACGACGAGAACGACTCGGAAGTGGACGAAAAGCCCCTCATTGCTCCATCCACCGATATAAAGGTCCCTTGCTGCGAGTCGGTTATCTTTCTATCTAACTCTTGTTTAAGGGGGATTTCGAAAGTGTTCTACAAGATGGATTTGAATTCGACGGTGCTTTCGCGTTTTCTGAGAGATACGCGATGGGTGATGCGCCGAACCCCTGCCTCAGTATCGACGGATTGGGAACCATAGGAATTCCTCTGAGCGAAAGAGAGGCTCGCGCCATTATATCTGCATGTATAGCCGTTTCAACGCCCAGCGGCACCTCGGGCACTTGGGAGATATCCTCCGAGAAGGTGCGATTTGACGATCCTGACCCTGACTCTCTACTTGACAGCCGATAACAGGTGCATTTTAATAATCCTGCATGGGATGCTTGGATTCAAAAAACCGCTGGGGTGGCTGCGTCGGAAGCTCTTGCCGCCTATACGGGAGTAACACCATCGTTCACGCTGAGAAAACTAGTGATACACGAAACGAGCTCCCAGTAGGGATCCTTACTTTTTTTCCTCAGTCATTCCATCTGAATTCGCTCTCCAGTACGTCACACCACAAAGAGTACGTGATTCGCTTTGTTAAAACCACTATCATTTATCATTTTTAGGCCAATCACGGACGACGAGTCTGACCCCAAGATTGGTGATTTCATCGCCATTCTCCCAAGCCTTTTCCAAGGGGCGCAGCTTCAGCTCCGCCACGCCGGCCAAGTCAAATCGCTCAATTTTGCCCACCAGAGCGGGCTCTCGACGTCCATCGTCGCTGCGTATTCGGGCGTAGAGCACACTCTCGCTGGCGTGACCTCAGGCTACCGCCTGTCCCTTCTGTACGACATGGTGCAACCCATAACACACGCTGAGGATCGTCCGACCCTTCCAGAGATGCAGGGCGCTACGCAGAGGCTTCATAATATCATGCTTTCCTGGAGACAAGACACGTCGGGCGAGGCACCCGATTATCTGGCGTGCTTGTTACAGCACAAATACCCTCGGAGTGCGAACTTTGGGGCGAAATCCCTGACCGGAGCTGACTTGCTCCTGATCTCCCATCTTTATCCCCTGGCTCGCCAACTCAAATTTTGCCTCTACCTCGCGCATGTGGAGGTGACCGTCACCACAACGGCCGAAGTCAATAACTACCGCTATCGAAGACGGTACGGCGGCTGGGACACCTCCGATGAAGAATGCGATATGAGTGATATCGATGAAGCCGAGTTCAGGGACAACGACGACGGCGAAGAAAGTCTGCGTGTCATCAAAGTTGTCGACTTGCGCGGCATGCCCGTTCAGGTCGATCTCGAGCTGGAAAACGAAGACCTGCTTAACGGCTCCATCACTGACGGAGACCCCGACGAAGAATCCCTGGAGAGGGACGAACGTACAGTAAGTCCCTGCCGCGTTTCGCGTCGACATTGATTAATCTTCCCTAGTCGGCGACGCGGACCAAAAGTAAGGCAAAACTTCAGGGCGCTATCGGTGCTGATGATGCTTCTACACAGTCTACAACGGCACGGTCCTGCTCCTGTGGCCGAAGAATAGCGATATAGACCTCAGCGTGGCCGTCGGCGATATCTACGATTACGCATGCAACGCTCTCCGGAGCTCTCTCACGGTCGCAGCGACGCGGCGCGAGAGGAAATTGGTGAATCAGCTACTCGGGTGCTGCCAGACTCGGCGCCAGGAGGCCAAACTGCCCGCCGTCGTTCAGGTGCTCCGGGAATCTGCCGACCGATGGAACGATGTGCAGACGCTTTTGCGGGCGCTGAAGGCCTGCGGCGTCGAGAAAAACATCGATCTCATGGGCGTCGAGGGCTTCGTATCCGCTTACCAGGCGTTCGGATGGGACGCACTGAAGGACTTGTGAGTCGCTCCATTTTCCGAGTCGCCAGTGTTAGCTGACGTTCTCATTGGCAGCTATGGGGATGCTATGAAGAACGACAGGTCGAATCGCCGGCGACATGTGCTCCTCGCACGGCTGACCAAAATGGGCGTAGAAGAAGGAGATGCGGAGGTCTCTGCGTGGTGCAAAGACCAGTCGGACAGCGTGCTTCGGTCTCTCGGGCCAGTTAATGTGGGCCAGATTACATGGCTAGCGATCGTCGGGTTATCTCGTGGCGGCGAATTCCTGCGAGATGTGTACGTCTTACGCTGATCGATGGGTCTACCCGCACTGACTCGTCTTGACC
Organism: Mycena galericulata; assembly: GCA_029289565.1. Classification (NCBI taxonomy): domain Eukaryota; kingdom Fungi; phylum Basidiomycota; class Agaricomycetes; order Agaricales; family Mycenaceae; genus Mycena; species Mycena galericulata. The sequence continues at coordinate 71,559 of JARKIA010000168.1, read as the reverse complement.
TCAGCATCTTCCCACAACTCCAAGCGCAAAAGCTGGACAAGACCTTTTGGATTCCGTTCGTTCAGCGTCTCCAGCATAGCATGCGCTACACCCCCAGGACATCCCAACACGTCGTTGCCGGATTAATCGTCCAAACTGTTTCAGAGATCGCACGGAGTCTCCCCGCTTTCCCCACACGAATCATTAAAAAAACTTACAGCTATGGTACTGACCGAGAAGAAAAGGATTCCGATGCGATTTTGGAGGTGTTGAAGCTTTGTGTGGAGTCAAAGAACGAGGGACTGTGCGGCGGCATTTTTGCGAAGATGCGAGATGCAGCTCGCGTTGGCTCGTTTAATGCCGGATTTGCCCCTTGGCAATACTACGCCAAACTCTCCGTCTCGCTCGTGCAATACATGCAGTCTGTCCCCGGCCTGGACGCGACTCTCCGGCCATTCTTCATCGATGCCATCGATTCGATGCTCTCCGGTGCAAGCACGACAGCGAATGGGAAAATCATCACTCCGTGTCCCCTTTCTGACCACCATCAAGCGACAGTCATACTCGTCGCTCGGCAGGCCGGTGGAATATCCGTTCTCAAGGAAAGGTGTCAACATCTTCCATTCGAGCCACGGAAACGCAATCTGACTTGGGATCTTTCCTTAGACTCGGACAGAATGGCGATATGCTCAAAGGGCATCAGTGCACCATTCTGCAGGCCCTCGCTCGGTCTGTGCGGAAGGAATTTCCACGGGAGCAGATACAAGATCCTGTCGCGCTCCAGGCTTACGGCGAAGTCATCCACACACTTGTCCGCGCAGCTCTCCGCGCTTTCAATACCTCAGCATTGGTCAAGAACGCCGCACCCTCGTACCACTACGCCCGCACCGCGTCTCCCTCCGACCACATGATCAGCCTGCTTAATTTTTGCTTCGAACTCGGCACCCACAGCCAGTGCCGGCCCCTCCTTCTACGCTTCGTTCCCCCTCCTGCAGGATCTACTGCCGCCCAACACGTATCCAGCGTTCTCGGCCCGTTCCTGCCTGTCCTGCGGCAGTACCTCGAGGGCAAAGGGCTGAGTATCCAGTCCGAACCGTTCAAGACATTTGCGGCCACAGTGGTCAGGCTATTCGCCGAAAAGGTTATGGGCCTCAAACCTCGCGAAGTTGTTCCCATTTCACAGCTTCAAGGGATCGGATGCCAAGCCTGTGCGGAGTGTGGGGAGCTGAAAGCATTTTTCCTGAGCGCTAGGACAACGATCTCCTTCGCCCGGATTGGGAACATCCGAACTCATCTGGAGCGCCAGCTCCTCCAAACCAGAGCATGGGGCGTCGAATGGGTGACAACCAAAGCCCGCAGTCCACACACTCTCAAGGTTAGTCGGGCTTGCTCCTTTATTTAAAAGACAAGATACTAGATCCTTTACAGATTACGAAACCGGCCACTTTGGTCGCTCTCGGACAGTGGACGGGCAACAGCAAGGCGGGAAGGACGTTACTGAATGCTTTGGGCGATCCTGCCGCACAAACACGCATTCTTGGCCCGGACTACCAGTGGGTATACGCACGCATATCCGGCGCAAATGACGTGCCTATGCCGCTTGCCAACGCGAACCAGACCCTGAACGCCCCCAAGCGTGCAGCTACTACTGCCCTGCCCGCTGCCCCCGTTCCGAAAAAGGCGAGGACATCGTGAAGTGACTTTTTTCTCGTTAATTTGTATAGAAACCAAATTAGTATCTGCTACTCCATCTTCGTGTAATTATACCTGCTTCCTTACTTACCTAAGTATTTTATGTGACTCCCTAGTTCTTTCTTTTTTGGCTGCCTCGCTCACCGAGCTTATTGAAGGAAAAATCCACCATACACTGGCATAGACGGGGCATCAGGAGTGCTGCATGCAACCCACGCCGATTTCCAGTATAAAAAGGAGATCAAGGGTTTTCAAATGGCCTAGTAATCTCTAGAGGGCCGGCTGCTACGTGCAGGACTGGTGGAAGCAATGGTGGAAAGCAAGCCTGACTCGGACTCGGACGTTGACCGAAGTGCCGAAGCAGATCGGCCGAAGCTTGCCGAGAGCAGGTATCATCGTGACCAGGTTTGCGGCTCGAGCTCTGGTTTGTTTTCCACCTCAATGGTCTCCGCAGAGTATCCTGACGGCTTTGGGTCGAATAATCGATGTAGCCGTGCTCTATATACGACGAAACCTGCCAAAACAACTCGGAGACTGTGATATCTGTCGAGGTCCTCTTTGCGCGGAATGGACGACTCTTTAATGGACGAGTCTGTTGATTCTGAAAGCCAATCCCCATCTCCACCACCCCAGCCGACTCCTAGGCTTACTCTTGTCTTGCCACCGCTCAAGGACCTCAAAAAGTTTGCGAAAAAATCCAAGTCGAAATCGAAATCCAAGCAGCCGTTTGCATACTCGGAGTATCAAGATGCATCTACGTCTCAGAAGATCCCACGGCCAGTCAAGCTGAAACCACTAAAGGAAGTGCTCAGCAGGCTCATTATTCAGCTGAAAAAGTACGTCCGCTACTCGAGTTTTTCGACGACTCCTAAGCAAACTTCTGCAGGAAGGACGACTATGCCTTTTTCCTGAAACCAGTGAACCCGACCCAGGTCCCGGGATACTCGGACCTCGTTAAGCGGCCCATGGACCTGGGGACTATGACCACAAAGGTCCAGCGCGGACGGTATCGCTCCTTGGAAGACTTTGCGGTGCGCCTTAGATCACTTGCACTGAAGTCTAAAAAACTAAACCAGTTCTCAGAACGACTTTCGGCTCGTCACCTCCAACGCTAAGATTTTCAACCCCCCGGGAAGTATTTACCACACCGAGGCCGACCGCCTCGAAGTCTGGGGACTCGACCAGATTGCGAAAGCCTCCTCGACTGTCATCCAGTACGAGACGGACTGGAATATTGAGATCGAAAAGGACGACTTCGAGGACGACACCGCGGAAGACTTTTCGATGACGGTCGATGCAGACGCAGAGGAGCGCAGCAGGTCGCCGTCCGTGTCTTTGCACGCCGGAAGCCACCCCGCGATGCTACGGCGTGGGCCTCGCGGCCCTTACAACAAGTCGACCAAGGAGAATCCTGGCGGGGCGGTCTCCGAGAGTATCGACGCCGAAGGGAGGCTACCAGGCTCGAAAGATGGGCTCGGCGCGTTTCCTGCGGGCTCCGACTGGGCACGGACTATGCTCGCGCTCAAGCTCAAAGGCGAGCCTCGTTCCTCCTCTCTCAGCTTCTACTTGCTCACTGCTACATACAGGGAAACGGTACAAGACGAAGAAGGAGCGCATGCGCGTCGAGAAGGAGGGCCCACCGTATTTTTCCGACGGCAGTCTTGCATACACCCAGGGTATGTTCTGCCTACACCTCACACCTTGTATCCCTCTCATCATAATCTCGCATCAGTGGAGGACCCGTTCTCATTCTTGTCCGCTCTCGTCCCCGACCCGCTCACCCGCCCACACCTCCTCCCGATATACCCGCCGCCGCCGCCCACGCAAACGCATCTCCCGCCCTTGCCCACGCCGCGCGACACGCCGATGACGCCCGCGCCGGTTGGCCCCACGTACCCATTTCCCACCCTCCTCCCGCCCTCGCACCCCGCGCCACCCCCGCCCCCAAGCTCACTGAAGCACTGGACGATTAACCGCAATGGCGCACAGCGGCGCGCGCGGGACGACGTGCTGGTACCGGGGCTGGGCGTGGGCGACGACGCGGACGAGCATGCGCGCGAGCCGCACGCGCTGGACTTTGGCTCGCTTGCGGTGCTGGCGGGCGAACTCGCGGAGGAGATGCGGCGGCGCGGGGGCGGCGTTATTCTGCCTGAGGCGCTTGAGGAAGCAGATGCGGCGGTGAAGAGCTCCGTGCGCGCGAGTCTCGAGCTCCCCGTGGTGGAGGGCGCAGATGGTGTGGACGCCACTGGCGACCCAAGGGACTACTGGAGCACGGCTCACGCGCTGGAGGCGGAAGAATATGTGCGGGACGTGGTGTATGGCGGCGTGGACGGCCTCGCCTATGTGCGGAGCCTTGCCGAGTTTGTCGGGACGCCGCCGTTGGATGTGGGCGCGCGCGTGGAGGAGGAGGAGGAGGAGGAAGAGGATGTCGATATGGAGGTTTGTCCATTGCACTCTTGCTTGATTGACACGCTGAGCTTTGCCCTGACCAGCATTCCCCTCCTTCCCTCCCCCTCGGGGCGCCCCTCTCGGTCTGGGTCGCAGAAAACGTCGTGGGCCCTTTGACAGAAGGCCGGCACGCGCTCCTCCAGCGCACTGCTCGCGAGCTCATCGCGCCGACACCCTCCGCCGTTAAACCCGAGGACGGCGCTCCCGACCGCGCGCCCGACGACGACAAACTCCCCGCGCTCGTGTCCGCTGCGCTGCACGTCCGCCCCCGCGCTGCCGCCGCGCTCGTGTCCGCTGCGCTGCACGTCCGCCCCCGCGCTGCCGCCGCGCTCGCCGCGCTTCGCCAGATCTACACGCACAAGATCGACATGGCAGCGCTCATCCGCACGTCCGCCGAGGTCGAGCAAAGCGAGCAGGAATGGGCGGGCAAGGGTCTCACCATCAACGGGCCTGCGGAGATGAACAGGGTGATGGACTACGTCGCGGGCGTTATCTGTCGTCTGCAGACGGAGCGCGCCATTTCGGGGAGCATCAAGGTCGAGGTAGACGCGGATGTAGATACGGAGGTGCCCTTAGACGGGGAGAATGCGGTCGTGCGCAATCTTCGGCTGAATCTGCTCGCGCTGGTGAGGCGTGCGCCGGTGGACACAATTGCACGTCTCCCGGTTGACTTGGTGCCAGAGCAGATACGGACGCTGGTGCCCACGCTGGGCTCTGTCCCGAGCGGACCTCCCGCTTAGAGGCTTTTCGAGATTGCTGGGACTGGTGTCTGGCAAAGATTATCATCACCGATATTCGCCTTTGCCCTCCTTTTTCAGGCTCCCTTCGTCGCAGCTATCTATTCGCTCGTTTCTCTTCAACTGTATATCATACCCATGTATGTTTCTCCCAGCATACACATGTATAATAATAATCAGCGGCTTAGTTTTCATCCTCCAAACCTCAGTTGCTTCTCTTCTTGTCCAGAAGCCCCGAACACCGCCGAGGTGCCGAGGATATCGTTGTGAATATATGCGAACTTTCCCCCACTCTACGAACGCCAATCAGGAGTCCTTCGCTGTGTCCGGTCTCGCCGCTCCTCTTTAACGACGCAGGCTTCGACAAGGTTTGTCAAATGGACGTACGTATATCGCCCTCTGATCTCCCTTCCATAGACGTATCAGGAGGTATCAGTGTGAAAATAGGGCCATACCGAAGCTTTATCTAACTGCAGCGCACGTACCAGTGTTTCTTGTCTTTCATGGACGCCTCCATCATCTGGCCGCAGGTAGTACTTGGAATATTACTCGGAGCGCGACTAAACCCTCGTAGGCTGCATTGGACGCCGTTGCAGAGCGTGATGCACGGATTCCAGAGTCCCTGCGCCTTTCACCCTCGTTCATCGCCAAATATCCTGCTGGCTCAGATGTCCGTTCAGCAGCAGAGGCGTCGGGCTTGCTCACCGAGTTGGAGCTGGAGATCACCGGTCCTGCCAACGATGCAACTGCAGTAGGTTCTTCGTTGCATTCTCAGCTGAATCCGCCTGAGAAAAGCTAGCTTTTCGAGCGGATTAAAAGTAAGGGACTCACATCGGTCCAAATCGTCACTGCTTTTGGAAAACGGGCGGCAATAGCGCACCAGCTACTATCCTGCTTGACGGACTTCTTCCTCGACGAAGCTTTGGTGCATGCAAGAGAGCTTGACGAATATTACGAAAGGACGGGAAGTCTTATGGGTCCGCTGCATGGTTTGTGGGTCAGGTTTCCCTCGTATTTATGCTGAGACCTGTTCTTTAAGGTTTACCCATCAGTATCAAGGTTCCTATTTCTTGGACAAGATAATCCCCAGCTAATTGCTCGTGCCAGGATCATATGGACGTTGCAGGACACAAGTCGGGCTTAGGATTCTCGGGAGATACTGCGAATCCTCCTGCAACAACGCACGGAACAATTGCTCAGGTTCTCGCCAACGCTGGAGCGGGTATGCAAGCTTCAATGCTTTGATGACATACTAATTATCAGCTCCAGTGTTTTACTGTAAAACGAATCTCCCACAGTCGGCTATGCACCTCGAGACCTACTCCTTCTGGGGCCAAGTTGTCAACCCATACAACACGAGGCTGACCGCCGGTGGCAGCTCCGGCGGGTGCAGTGCTCTCATCGCGTTCGGGGGCTCGCCGCTGAGCATCGGCAGTGATATTGGCGGGAGTCTGCGTAGCCCATCCGCGGCGTGTGGGTTATGGACACTAAGTACGACGAGCCAGCAGGCTATCGAAATGGACTATCAGCTAACTTTTGGCGCTTTAGAGCCTACGACACTGCGTGTCCCAAGAGGCCCTGTCCTAGACGGTGACGACTCCATCGTCGAGACCTTTGGCCCTCAGTGTAAGAGGTGAGTTTCGACATCTCAAGTAGCTCCCGCCTCGTAACGTCGTCGTTCAGTCTCCGGGATGTCAACCTCTGGTTCACTGCGGTCATTGGCTCTGAGCCCTGGGTTCTTGAGCATGATCTAGTGCCTCTCCCTTGGCGGATGTCCGCCCCGGCAGCTTGGTCCAGCGCCAACCGCCCCATGCGCATCGGCGTTATGTGGCACGACGGCGTCGTGCTCCCGCAGCCGCCTATCCGACGCGCCCTGAAAACGCTGGTCGACGCATTGAAGAAAGATCCTGCATTCAAAATCATCGACTACGCACCTTCCAATCATCTCGAGGCATCAGAGTTGGCTGTACGTCGAGAGTCTCTCTTTCACCACTTAGCTAACGGCTCCCAAAGCACGAACTGTATTTCCCAGATGGCGGAGCCTGGGTGCGTGCCAGGGCCGCGGTCAATGGAGAGCCCCTAGTGCCTTTGACGGAGTGGGTGATCACCCGACCCACCGTCAAAGCTCATACACTGGAAGAGCTCTGGGAGGTTTGCAGCCAACTTCACTCGATCAACGGAGGCTGATTTCTTGCAGCTACACCTGCGCAGAGAGAAGCTCCGCGCGCAGTTCCTCGCGCACTATCAATCTCAGAATGTCGACGTCGTTCTGTGTCCCGTCGGTCCTGGGCCCGCTCCATTGCTGGGAACCTCGAAATACTGGGGGTAGGAAGACACTCTTAACTCTTCCCCGGCAGGACTCAATTCCATCGTAGATACACGAACGTCTGGAACTTCGTCGACTACCCCGCTGCGGTCTTCCCCACCGGTCTATTTGCGGACCCAGCATTGGACGGGAAAGATTCAGCGACTCGAACGTGGATGAGCGAGGCTGACAGGGAAAACGCGGAGCTTTGTGAGTCAATTTTCGAGATTGGGTTCCCTTGGTATTGATTTGCCTCAGATGAGCCGGAGGCGTTTGCAGGCGCGCCACTCGCTTTACAGCTTGTGTCGCGACGCTTTGGGGACGAGACAATCATCCAAGCCTTGCAGGAAATCTCAGGAGTACTGTCGTTGGTGTAGTAGTAGGGACAAGTGAATGATCGAGCTATATACAGGATGCTAAGGAATGTGGCAGGGACGGAAGGAACTCAATACTAGTATCGGTAGCGTGTCGAGTAATCTGTAAAATTCAGGATCATTATCGGCTTTCTGGGATGAAAAGGGCGACGGACCTTTCGGCGAGACCACCAGCCCACGCCCTTTCGACGCGCCACGATAGACAGTTTCGATGATATCGATCATCTGCGAGACGTCAGCGACAGGAAATCAGGGAATTGAGGAGGCACACCTCCTGCTTATTATCCATGGCCCAATTTCTGAGAGGCATTGTCAGACAGATAACCCACGAAATACACGAAGCACATACATCTTATTGTTATTACCCGTCCCCAAGTCAATCATGATGTGCTTGTTTCTAGCCCGAATCTCTCAGTACAATCGCACACAGTTGACAAGTGCCGTCTCACCGATAAAAAAACATGACCGTGCAGGGATCGTACAATTCATACATCTGTTGCCGATCTGTCAAGAGCGATACTGGAACCATAACCAAGATACACGCACCTTGTTGAAATCGGGAACCTCGGTGATATCGACGAGGTATACTACTGCGAAGTTCTGTACCTTCTCTGCGACAGAGTACAGCGTTTCGTCCATGGTCATGCATTGGTTGTCCCAATCGTGCCCAAACCGAATCACGACCACACGGTCTTCTTCAGACTTTATGGCCTCGTCGACATGCCAGCCAGAAGGAAGATGGGGAAGAAAATACGACATGAGAGAGGAGGAAGAAAGGTGGTGACGGCGTTTGGTCCCAAACAATTTCCAAATCCGGACACAGGCATAGATTATTTCTCCAGTCCAGCGAGGAAGCCAAAAAACAGAGACATTCGTATAGGTGGTCATGTGTAAGGTATGTACGCTGGTATGTATGATTACAAGACGATGGGATAGAGGACTAGTGGGATTTATCTACAAATTAACAAGAAAAAGTACAATTCCAATGGCCGTCCAGTCCTTCACGAGGTCCTGGGCTTCTTCGTAACCGGGATGGTCGGAAGCTCAGTGGTAGCGGTGCGCTTCGGGGCATTCAAAGTCTGGTTGGCGTTGGCGAGGGGCATCGGCGCGGTGGTTGCTGGACCGTATATGCGCGCATACACTGACGCATAATCAGCCCCTAGGATCTGTGCCTGCGTAGCAACATCGCCCAGCCCATGCAGCAGCGTCTTCCCCTTTTGGCTGTTGGCAGACCAGACCGCGGGTGCCGTCATGCTTGCGGGCTTAGTTACCTGTCAACGACATAAGTCTTGCCCCACAGGAAAAGGATACATTCGACGAACCTGCAGGGTATGAGGGCTTCCCGACTTGATGGTCTGCCACGAGACGCCCCAGGCTCTAGTCTTCACCAACTGACGCTCCAGATGCGTCCTAATCATCTGAACCCGAGAGAACGAGGTTACCGGCTGTTCGCTGAGGAAAAATGTCTTCAGAGCTTGACAATCCGTGCACGCCCCGCACCCGACGCTTTGGAGCTGCGCGACGGGGATGACCTCGGTCGGCTTTTGAGGGCCCATGACGTGCTCAGCGAAAGCCTTGATGACCGCACCCGCGAACTTTTTGTACGGCTCCGTATGGAAATCAAGGTGTTTCCCCGCGAGATATTGTCGCAGGACAGGTAGGAAGGGCGCGAGAACATCGGAAACGTGCTGCGCCACGGTGGAGCCCGCGGGAGGGGGAACGAAGCGGAGAAGGAGGCGCTGACATTGGCTCCGAGCGCCAAGCTCGAAGCAAAATTTGACCAGTGCCATCATTTGGTCGGACGCGTTGTGAGGTGCAGATATGTACGAGTACGAGTAAGACTTCTTGACCAGTGATGAAGTGTTGAAGCTGTCGATAGCTGCGCGCACGAGTGCGATCACGACGTCGCTGTACACCTGGATTGTAGTGGGATCTTGCATCTGCTGGCGTGGAAATTCCTTGGCCACAGTCCGAGCGATGGATTGCAAAGTGCTGGATTCGTGCCCTTTGAGCTTATCGGCAGTCAGTCTAAGAGGAAACCGCCCCGGTCAGATGCATCTCCTGGGCGCTGGAAGGGGACAGGTACCTTTGCTTGAGAACAGATATTCCACCCGCCTTGCGAGCCGCCTGCACGATTATCGATTGATGGTGGACTGAAAGGGGGCATGGGGTGATCGTCTTCCCATCTGAGGTCGTGCGTGCGGCGGAAAGCATCGAATCTATGACATCGGCGAAGAAAGGCTGGAATATCGCGTCCAGGCCCGGCACAGTCTGCATGTACTGGATAAGAGAGCTGGAAAGTTCGGCATAGTAGAGCCAAGGGGGGAACTCAGTCGGGAAAGACCCGACCCGAGCCGCATCCCGCATCTTGACGAAAATCTCCGTACACAGCGCCTCGTTCTTGGTATCCACGCAGAACTTGATGACTTCCAGGATCGCTTCGGAATTCTTTTCCTTGCGGCCCGGCCCGTAACCGTAGCCGTAAGTGATGTCCTTGGTGGGGAACGCGTCGAGAGTCCGCACGGTCTCCGACACACATTGAACGATCAGGCCGCTGACGACTTGCGGGGACGCGGTGGGGATGTCCTTCATGCTTTGCTGAAGACGCTGGAGGAAAGGCATCCAAAAAGTCTTGTCCAACTTCTGGGCTTGGAGTTGCGGGAAGATCCTAACGACGAGAGCAATCAATACGGGAAAACTGGGCACCGGGCGAACACTTACACGTCACGCAGGAATTCGCCGCCACGAGACAGCGCAAGGTCTGCCAGCCAGGGAATCTGAGCGGCTTCGATTTTGCTGAGAGACCGAAGCACGATTTCCGACTGCTCATTACACCATGCCGAGACCTCCGCATCCTCTTCCTCTACGCCCATCTTGGTCAGTCGCGAGAGGAGCGCATTTCGCCGGACATTAGATGGGTCGTTCTTCATGGCGTCACCGTAACTGCGGACGAGGACGATCAGGGCATGTACCTCACAGGGGATATGCACTCACAAGTCCTTCAGCGCGTCCCATCCGAACGCCTGGTAAGCGGACACGAAGCCCTCGACGCCCATGAGATCGATGTTTTTCTCGACGCCGCACGCCTTCAGGGCCCGCAAGAGCATCTGCACGTCGTTCCATCGATCGGCGGAATCCCGGAGCACCTGAACGGCGATCGGGAGTTTGGCCTCCTGAGGCCGAGTCTGGCAGCATACGAGCAGTCGATCCACCAAGTCCTTCTCTCGCTTCGTCGGCACGTCCGTCAGAGAGCTCCGCAGGGCGTTGCATGCGTAATCGTAGATGTCGCCGACGGCCACGCTGAGGTCTGTAGCGCCGTTCTTCGGCCACAGGAGTAGGACCGTGCGCTTGTAGACTAGGAACGTCATCGTCAGCAACGGTAGGACGCCTGAAGTTATGTCTTACTTTTGGTCCGCGTCGCCGACTGAGGAAGACGAATCAGGGCCGAAACCGAAGTGCTGTGTAGGGACTTACCGTGCGGTCGTCCCTTTCGAATAAATTTTCGTCGGGATCTTCGTCAGTGATAGATCCATTGAGCAGGTCGTCGGGTTGCAGATCCAGATGAACGCCCACGGGCATGCCGCGTAGGTCCACGACTTGAGTGACACGCAGGGTTTCCTCCTCGTCGCCGTTATCCACAAACTCCGCTTCATCGATATCACTCATATCGTCGTATTCGTCCTCGTAGTCGTAGAAACGTCGATTCCAGCCTCTCCCATAACCACCGTATCTACCACCGTATCTGCCACTGTATCTGCCACCACATCCGTATGCATCATAGCCATCGTCCTCGGCTTCGGCTGTCGAGGTGGCGGTGACCTGCACATGCGCGAGGTAGATGCGAAATTTGAGCTGGCGTGCGAGGGGATAAAGATGGGAGATGAGCAGCGCGTCCGCGCCGGTGAGAGATTTCGCCCCAAAGTTCGGCGTCTTGCTGTATTTGTGCTGGAGTAAACATGCCAGCGACATGGGTGCCTCGCCCGACGTATCCTGCTGCCAGGAAAGCATGATGTTGTGTAGCTTCTGCGTGGCACCCTGCACCTCTGGGAGGGTTGGCCGGAACGCTATATGTGTTATGGGCTGCACAATATCGTATAGGAGGGACAGGCGGTAGCCCGAGGTCACGCCGGCTAGAGTGTGCTCCACACCGGAATACGCAGCAACGATGGACGTCGAGAGCCCGCTCTGGTGCGCGAAATTGAGTGATTTGACTTGGCCGGCGTGGCGGAGCTGGAGTTGCGCTCCTTGGAAAAGGCCAGGGAGGATGGCGATAAAATCGCCAATCTTGGGGTCGGACTCGTCTTCACTGATTGGCCTAAGAATTGATGAATGATACTGATTTCAACGAAGCAAATCACATACTCTTTGTGGTGGGATGCACTGAACCGGAACATCAGGTGAAAATATACGAGAACAAAGGAGCAAGGATGCTTACTGTGGGCTCGCTTCGTGTATCACTAGTTTTTTTAGGGTGAACGATGGTCTCACCCCTGCGTATGCGGTGAGGGCTGTAGATGCAGCTAGTCCAGCCGTTTTCTGAACCCAAACATCCCATGCAGGGTTATCGAAATGTACCTGTCATCGACTGGTAAGTGGAGAATCTGGGACGAGGTGTTATCGTACCTTCTCAGAGGACATCTCCCAGATGCCCGAGGTGCCGCTGGACGTGGACACGGGTACGCAGGCCGAAATAATGGCGCCAGCATCCCTTTCGCTCAGAGGTATTCCTACGCTCCCCAATCCGTCGATATTAAGACAGGGGTTCGGCGCAGCACCCATCGCATATCTCTCGGAAAACGCGAAAGCACCGTCGAACTCGAAGCCTTCTTGTAGTGCATCTTCGAAATCCGCCTTGACAAGAGTTAGAGTGGACGGTTACTGACGCGCCGTAAGGTACCTTTATATTGGTGGACGGTGCAATGAGTGGCTTCTCTTCCACTTCGTTCTCATCGTCGTCCTCTTCATCAGACTCAGAGTCGGGGAGCGGATTCCTTGTGATCGTTGTCGGTGGTTTCCTTGTGACTGCCGCGTCTTCGTCGTCGGAATCTCCGAGGTCAATGACTTCTGGGGGAGGTGGTGGTATGAAAGTGGGCTCCATTTCCAATTCTGCTGGAACAATCAAGAAAAGAAAATATCTGGACTCCGCTAGCCAGGACTGATTTCGCGACGCGCTCGTGTTGCCACTGTTGGGAGGAGGAGAGAGAATTGTGGACGTGACTGGACGCGTTACCGTGATAAACCACGTGATATCCGTACACAATCCTTTCGGCCGACGATTGACCGATGACCTCAGTCGGCTACAGGTGCGATGTTGATTCCTTTCAAGTCTTATGTAGCCAGTTGCTCCGAGCCGAGGAGAATCTGTTAACCCCAAAATGGGCATGCTATATTTGGAATGTAAGCCGACCCACGCTATTGCCTATTTGGGATGATCACGTGAAGACGGCCATCACACGGCACAGAACGCAATGGCCGTTCACAAACCTTCCTTTCACCACTACCACCATCCCGTCATCTAACCAGACCGCCGTGTACTCTTCAACTCCGTCGATTCACCACGTTAACCGACTCCTCTACCTCAACGGTCTGGATCTGGATGCAAGCATCACGACTCGGAGTATTATGCCACCTTGATGCCATTGCCACCCGACCTCGCGTGAGTTTGCCACTAGAAATTCGTACCCGCTGGCATAACGCCAGTGTTTCTGTTCGATAATTGGATTCTCCTCTTCTATACTACTGTATCCCGGTAATAACATGCCACCTCCATACTGACACTGACTCGGAGTTTATCTCGCACGCGTACTACCAGTTCTCCTTGTTCCTTACAGCGCAGATGGATGTGTATTATCATTACAATGCTATTTGTCCTCATGAATGCATGATGCGAACCTCTTTTTACTTGCTTAGGTCTGCCTCAGGCTGAACAACTTGTAATTTTCGTGAAGTTCGGCCTCAGTGTTGGCCGCGAGGCCGCGCGATGGCCGTCTCCTTCACGTGACCTCCCAATTAGGAAACATCGTGGGTCGGCCGTGTTTCCGCTATATTTCTTCTATAGCGCTCACCCTTCTCGCCACCAGCTCCGACTCGGAGCCGAGCCAAGTGCAGTCCCACTGGCTGGCACCGATCTCCATCTCCAACCTTCAACTTTAAATTTCAAGTTGAACTTTAGCACTTTCGCAGACTTTCGCATATGTGTCTGGATCTGTGCCTGCTAGTCCATCTATCTTGGGTGTGTGTGATCGCCAACTCATAGCCTGCTTGTGCTGTCTGCACCGCCATACTAGTTGATGCTTGACTACCCACACCAAACGGATCGACGACGATGCGATAATAAACGGATCAATAACTCGGATAATTGTCCGCAGTCACAGTGGTTCAAGTTCGCCAGCGTTCATCATAAATTTCGCTGATCGGGAAAGAGAGCTCCCAGCTGTAGGTGTCGACAAGACGGTCCCCGCAGCAGTTATGACTCTTCTGCTATGCAATCTTCAAGTGGCTACCGTACCGTTTCGACCAGGTTCTCCGTAAGTAGCTCACCGATATGGCCGAGAGTTTTTCTTTGAATTATAGCGTATGCAGTCTCAAAAAAAACAAAAGCTGTATACGTCCCTGGAGAAATTCGACTGCATATCTTGGCGCTGGGCAGAAATCTTATTTTATCTTACTTTCCAGCCAATTTGGATGCGAGTCCCATTGAGGGGAGGTCGGTCCCGGCCGTCAAAACATTCATCTGTTTATGTTTGATCGCTCAATCGGCACTGCGCAGCTTGACACTTACACGCTGGGCGATGCAATCACTATAACGACTTCAAACTCGCTACTGGGCTGCACTTGTATTATTTCCCCTGCGTGCTCCACGCAGGAGTACGAACACTTGGACAAGCACTGATTTGTGAGTTGATAGCCAATGGAGTGCTGCGCAATTCTGCGGTATAAAAGAGAGGGATCAATTTCTAAAATCTCCATTCTCTTCCTCTTCACCGACTGACCTGGTGTCTTGCCTCTTGCTTCCCTTCCTTGCCTTTTCTATTTCCTTCACATTTCCACCTCCCATTTTATTTTTCAATGGCCCGCTTTTTTTCCGTTCTGTTTTCTATCTGCATCGCAGCATGTGCCATGGCAGGTAAGCCCCCCATTTCCTATCGCACCCAAATATTCAAGATTAGCAACAGCACCCATGCACAGGCGTCAGATCGGAAACCTCGACTGCAATCTCGCGCGTCTCAAGAGCGTTGTAGACGTCGCTGACGCCCAGACCTTGATCGGGCAAATCAACACAACGTACGTCTCCCGCCCGATATGTACAACCAACATCCACCCGCTGACTGCCGCTCTGCAGCGAACTCTCAACGGCGACCTCGGTGGCCGTCGCGCAAGCGGCGCTGAACAGTGTGAATGGTGCAACCCAGACCATCCTCAACGCTGTTTTCGCCAACCAGACCGCCCCCGCCGATTCGCGCGACCAATTTGCCTCTGGGTTGGATGCGGCATTGGAGGCGCTTAAGATGATCAACGAGTAAGTGACTTTGTCTCTGTGCAACACAGCACGATATTGAAATGTACCTAGCCAAAGCCAAAATGCTACAGTCACAGCAGCTCAGGCCAAAATACTGAGCGCCGGCCAAGATGGAAACAGTGTTGTCGCAGATTGTAAATAGTCAGCTTAGCGGATCGGCATAGTTTACTCGCTTTAATATGGAATCTGAGCTTCTATTCAGCAGAGTAAAATCCCACCACGTCCCAAATGGGTAAATGTTGCATCAAAATGCATAAATAGTATGCTTTTTGAGTATCCGATACACTCATCTTCCTTCTGCAACTTCCTATAATGCCTTCGCTCTCCGCTGTTGAAGCTTTCAATTCAGCGTTCTCTTTTCCATATCTCCCAGTGGCCGTCTTCGTAGGCGGAACTTCCGGAACTGGCCGCGCCATGGCGGAGGCATTTGCGCGGTACACCAAAGGAAAGGCTCACATCATCTTGATTGGCCGAAACCGGAAGGCGGCGGAATCCATTCTAGGTTCATTACCCACGCCATCCACCCAACAAGGATGGAAGCACGAATTCGTTGCATGCGATGCATCCCTGATGAAAAACAACCGAGTCGGTTCAACCACAGCCGCTCTCCTCAAGAGCGTCCCGAAGATCAGTATTATACCTGGTAATTTCGTCCGGATACGCCAGTTTGCTAGGCAGAAACGAGACGGAGGAGGGTATCGACCACCAACTGGCACTGCGGTACTATGGGCGCTCGAAATTACTCAGCGACTTTCTACCTGCTTTGCGAGCGGCGAATAGGTCCGGGGAAACGTCCAAGGTCATGTCGATCCTCGATCCCCTCCATGGCGCACCTGTTGATTCCAACGACTTCGGCCTCCGGCTGAAATATAGCGGGATGGCGGCCAGCAAAGCGAGCTGCACGTATGTAGACATGGCGTTTGAGGTGGGCCAAATTTCTGGTCGCGTCAACATTATCTGACAATGCTTACAAGGAATTTGCGCTTCGCGATCCTGAAATTTCCTTCACTCATATAGCTCCTGGTTTCGTGAACACGCCGATGTATTCCTTCGACCATATGAAATTGGCATTGCCTTTGATCAAACCGTTGTTGTGGACCATGTAAAAAACCCCGGACGTTTGTGCGGAGCATATGCTGTTCGCCTTGCTCAGTGGCGAAAAGGGCTTCCGCCGAGGAGAGAACAGTGATGATATAGGTATGAAGAAATATGCCGGGACAGAAGAGGCGAGGAAGAAATTGTGGGAGCATACTGTCAAGGAGGTCGCATTGGATGGGAATTCAAAACTATAAACTCGTACTTATTCTCTTCCATTTATCATAATTCGCCGTGTAATTCATTTTCCGGGAACCCAGATCTCTTGCTTGCCGAATCTCGAGTCAGACGGTTTATACGAAAATGGGTATCGTCCACCATGCATTATTAGATCTAAGCCTTAAAGATCATATCAAGAATAGGGCCATCAAAGCTCCGACAAGCGCCTTCACGGCCGAACTTCCTTGGAGAGGAGCATCGGCCGTATTCGGTTTGCCGCTCGCAGATGCACTAGCAGATGCGGAGGAGGTGGTGTCGCTCACCACCGAATGACTCGCTGTAGCGCTCCCAGAAGCGCTTCCACTCGTCGTCGAAGCACTGATCACCGCTGGGGACGCGCTACCCGTGGCACTAGTAGTCCCTGACGATTGCGGAATAGCATACGGTGAGATGCTCGGCGTGGCCACCGGCAGACCAGCATTATCACACGCGCTGGCCCATTCTGCGTTTCATCTCGCTCAACAAACGGATCAAGCATGGATTCTGGAAAGGAGACTCACTGCTGAGAACAAGATTTGCAGTCCTGTCTGCGAGCGATGAGTTGGCCACACCGGCAATGCAGGAAAAGCACGGGCTGAGCGCAGCGCCGACCTGGTCATTGCAGACACAGTTGAGGTCTGAGATGCACGTTTGCTGGATTTCAATGCGTCAGTCAGAGCCAGAGGTGAAAGGGTAGACCATAAGTACATTAAATTGCGTGGTGAACGCCGAACATGTACTCTGGCAAGCGGTTGGCGTCGAGTCCAGCGTCCCAAAATCAATTAAGTGGTGTGGCGGGGTATCTGCTGGGAGCGCTGAGAGCGAACGGTTCGTCTTAGTCCATGAAGTAGGGAATGATTGGGAGCGTATTACCTGCGCTGAAGGGAATAAGTACGCACGCAAGGCCTAGGATGGATTGATAAAGCATGTCGTGATTTCGTGAATGCGCAGCACTCGGGTCGTAAGTATGGCAGGGGGGATCCAAGACCTGCAAGGATACCTGGAGGAGTGCCAAATGCGTCGCGTTTTTATGCTCTCGGTCGTGTTGGCAACTGGCTCTGCCGCTCCGCTCGACCATCACCAAGTAACTGGAATGTAATACTTACCTCCGTCTTGGCTGCAACTCGAGGGGCTGTGCACCTCCGAGTTAAATCAGTAGCTGACTCTCCGAATCCATTCAGAGGTTCAAATAGTTTCCTCTCGTTCCAGTACAATTGTTGTAAAGTCAAAACATCGTCAAGGTAACCATGATGACCACCGTGGCATAGCTCGGCCATAGCAAAGAGTTCGTGCGAGGATGAACAGGCAAGGCATCGCTCGGAGTACCGGAAGGAGTCGGAGAGGATGAAGTAGTGGTCAATTTAAACGATGGATGGGGACTGGTTTCTGATGCCGATTGAGATGCCTGCGAGGTTGTCGCGAAGGACGGGGAGGGATTCAAATTCGAGGTGGTTAAACCAGTGACAGTGGCAGCACCGGATGCGCTCAGAGAAGAAATTGATATATTGTTGAGATTGCATTCCGAGGCATATTCTTGTGAGGGTGAGCCAGCGGAAAATGATGTGATTAGGAGAGCACTTACGATTCAAAATATCTTGACCATTGATAATAACCGGACCACTGTGGTTGAAAGATATCACACAATTGACGCAAGACAACACGGCCGCATCGTTCTTGGGACTGCATAAGCACTGGAATGTTGTACATGTCTGGAAATATAACATCGTTGTATTATCACAAATTTCGACGGGCCAAACACGCACGTTGGCATCAGACACGATAGTAGTGCAGTTGTTTTCACATTGTGGGGGTATCTGGCTTGGGTTCAAGAGTGAAGATTGCCGTGGGGCAAGGGCTCCCGTCGCGGTCGAACCTGATGCCACTATGTACTGGAATCAGCCTACGCGAGACACCAGAGAGATGCGAGTGGCCCGACTTTGCGTCCTGGAGAGAAATACCACCCCCAAAGCAACCACATAACGAAGAGGCGCCAGCATAGTGAGGTTCAGGAGTAAGACGTGGTGGATGATCTACTGTCGCCCATTTCGGCACACTGGCAGGAGTCACGAGGATACGTCGTAAGTATTTGACGGTAAGTTATCATGGTCAGATGAGCTAGCAAAGTGTTCTGTTTGAAACACCAGCACAAGCCCGATCGAGGACCGACTCAGGACGTCTGCGGAGCAAGGGAAGGATTTGAGGTCAATCACTACCATGGAGAGGGCAGTGCAATCATCAGTGGCAGTGCACAATGTATAGCAGCAGCTTGAAAAGTAAACATCCGAACAGATCGCAACCCTGCTCTCCTGCCTTCAACGCAGCTTTAGTACTCTGCGCCTACGCATAGAATGTGTTGCTTCAAGCGCTCACACCTCCCAGAGAAGCTGGGCGCTCAAGTTGTGATGTCACTGACGTCCTCCCGACGCCCCTACGCAGCCCTACCCGGTGCTGCCCCTGGCCAAAAAGGAAATCGGGACTTTGAGCTCAACGTTCCCTGCTGGTCAATTTTAATTCTTTTTTGGAAAGGCCCCGGCATGAATCAGAACGGTTGTGGGACGCCAATGGGACACATTTCAGTTTCCCTCTCCGGAAATCTTGTAGACCGACATCCGAGTCGTGTCGCTGGACACGCCCCTGCCTGAGGACGTCTGGAGCACGCTGACCTAACTGTTCCACGGCCTCGCGGTCGTGGGTGCTACACTTATCGCCAACTTACGTCTCCCTCCAATCCACGGCAAGAAACCATTCCGCACCGCTCCGAGTCGCGTTTTGGGCATCATCAACAGCGTTTACCATTCTACAGAATTGAGGACCCGTATCAGCACCTAAATGGTCATTTTTACGCTGTATTGACCTGCCTCAAATAGGCGGTCGCATTCGGATCATCGACATTCGAGGAATATGTTCTGAGGCATATTCACTCCGACTCCTCCGCGACTGACTACTATTCGAACGACCGGGCGAGGTATTTATTTACTTCTAACTGTAGATGCCACCGTTTCATTTCCCAGCTTGGCTTACCCTCCTTTCTCTTCGGCAGTTGAATATCCAGAAAGCCTCGGCATTATCCTCGAGAAACTTGTTCGAGGAGCCGTCAACATCGTTCTAAATCTGCTGATCTTCTCAAGAATGCTTCTCCCAAGCCACTCTCGGCTTTTTGGTCGTCCGTGGATAACCGATTTCGGGCCGACCACCGTAGTCCGATCCGGGTCTGGTTTATTTCTTTGCCTCGAAATAATGTTTAGAGGATTAGCGCCGGACCGCTCAAGGTACGAGGACGACTCGGAGGAGAATAACCATTCGCCTTATGACCTCCCCCTCAAGGAAACCAGCCGAAGGAAACATATTTTCTTCCGAACTCAAGCTCGTGAGGTTTCTCCCCTCCTTATCATTCGCAGTACAGTGACCGTGGCCCGACGGTAAATATTTATCGCCTCCTGTTTATTTCTTCCGTCTTGTGAGTGTGGTTTATTCATCATGTCCCGGTCTCCGACTCATTACACATTCGTATTCTATAGCACTAACTCATTCTTCCACAGCTAATGACTCAGTGGGCGCATCGAGATCTTCTCTGGTAGGCTCCTTTCCGCTAAGCGCAAAGCCTTTTGTTCGCGGTTCAAGACCATGCTCTGAGCTGTGTCGGAACCCCACAGATAAAACTAGTGAATCGGGGAGCGTACCGAGATTGTGCGGTCCACGCACTATCGCCACTGGCAGCGCTACAATCATGCGTGTCAGACAGCGGGTACAAGAACGCTGGATGGATGCTACGCACAAGTCGGGAAAATGGCGCTTGAACGGGCCAAAGCGAGGATGCAGGCAGCAAACAGGACGGTTGTGATCTGTACCATGTCGATTTCTTGGCCTGCGGAAGAAGAGATGCAGTACACAACGTCGAATGCTCTGCCTTATATACAGAAATGTATCCGAAGTGCGGCAGAGGTGCATCCAATGATCTTCTACCGTCTTCTCCCGCCAACTCACTGCCCGTAACCGCAGTTGCTGGTAATAGTCCAATTCAAGATTGTGCGGGGCTTTCCTTGTGTTAAAATTGTCCTGTGGGATTCGGGTGCAATGCCCGGAACAAACGAAGAACTTCGTGCGTAGAATCTAAATGAAAAACCCTCACTGTCGTCATTAGAAGCCACTGTTCGACACTCCTATTAGGTAGAGTTGCAAATAATCCCGACGACACCCTGGCCGAAATTTGATTGGGGTGGTCGAACAAAAGAGGAATGGACCTCTGGGGATGCACATATGCCCACACTCAGCAGGGCGGTGGGACGGCGATGGAGCAACATCTGGATAGGCTAGTCGACCCGCCGTCTATATATGGCCATCCTGACGCTATGATCATCTGATTCCGTTCATCGAGAGGCTTAATGAGATGATTATAGTTGTACTGGGAGAAGCTGATGGAAAAAGCGCCGAGACTTGACCGATACTCAGCAAGATTTTTTTATCGCAACTGCGGCACACCGGCAAGCCGCTGGTTAGCTCAAGTTCCCCAGAAATGTTGTCAAGTAACCAGAAGCAGTCCGCGTTTTTGGACAAGGGCGGTGTATCGCAGCCTATTGAAATGATTATTATAAATTGGCAGTAATGTATTATCAGCCTTTGTATGAGAGGGCACTGTGCTGAGGAGATTCAAAAGAAAGGAAGGAAGAGCGCAGCAGATCTGAGTCCAACAAAAGGACTTCGAATGACATGAGAACATGAAGAGAGTGGTGACCAGGATTTTTGAACAGTTTCTATTGTTTACGCCCAGAGAAATAAGAGAGAGTCGCGTTGACTGTAATATAGAGGAGAACAATGGCTCAGCACATTTGCGAAGGTCGGTATTGCAAGGTAAAAGCCTATGGTGGACAGGTAGGCATTGAGGAGTAAGACTCGGGATGGTATCAGCATCACTCACAGCAATTCCAGAGGCATAGAATACCTGTATAAGGGTGTCAAAAAACAATTTCGACAATTGAGGACTCGGATATAAAGGACACTCATGCCTGGATCTGATCCGGAGGTGAAAACCTTATTAACCTTCGAAAGCTCACTTTGGATCACGACGGAGTCTCTTTCCCTATATCTGCCTATTCCTCAGTCCTAGGATTATCGACACCGGTAGCTCCATGCATCCCTGTTGCTGAATTTTATACATCGGTGCCCAGAACTAATGAGGCTCAGCGTTGCCGGTCCGGTGGAAGCTTTTTTTTTTGCCGCACAAATATCAAGTCTCGGCCTTGCAAATGATTGAAGAGATTAGTCTCGGACTCTTATTCCGTCGATGCTTTCGCTAAAAAGTTTCAAGCTAACGGATTTTTGCGTGCGCTTCATCCGAGCTCGCACGTACGTGTAGCACCCCGGGACCGGTCAAATCAAGCCCTCCAAACTCTTCCACGCATGCAGAGGCCTAGTCAAGAATTTATGCCCCTGTAGTATGATCCCAATGTTCGTCAATTAGGCCGAGTTGGATCTGGCCAACCCATGATCTTAAAATCCCCAGTGGTACGGAGATATCAAGAGCTCTCATTTGCGACAATTATAAGTATAGGGTTTTTACGCAGACACTTTACACCATTTCTGGCTTGTTTATCCAGCGCTCCCGAATTCCTGCAGATATATGTACGCGTCTCGGCTAGAGCATCGCCGTAAGTCCGCTGGATCACGTGGTCGCGAACCTCCTCCTCACAAACCACGATGAGCTTAGCTGGCCAAACGACGCCAGCGCAGACTGCGGCTTACCTGCGTACGCTCCCTGCTATCCGCGAGCGATGTACCCGAGTCTTCGAGCTCGCCAAGCAGGGAAAGCTGCAGTACTTTGAGTACCACCCCGAGAACGAGGTCAAGGTCACAGCTTTCTGTGTCGATATCATCAAGGTGAGCTATTCTCCTACCGATATTCACATCGAAGGCTGAGCTCAGTGACAGCGAGACTTTGGCACTGATTTTGCCCAGGTCAGCAGGCTTTCTGACAACACTTTGGTGCTGGATCGGTCTCCCTGAGATGGACGAGCCGTTTTCGGGAGCTCAGGAGATCAGAAATCGTATCTGGGAGACGGGACTGGATCTCCAGCCGCGTTTTAAGCTCCAGAGTATTGGACTCATCATGATACTATAGATCCCGCCGCACGGACGATGGCGGCATCTCGACTCGCACCATGAGCGCATTGCTCCTCTGGTTGCCAAGTGGGCGTCTGGCCTGGCACCGCCCAGCACGCTCGAGGTGACGAAGCGCCTCATAGACCTCTTCATGGTCGCCGTCCTGCTCGACGCCGGCGCAGGCACACAATGGGCGTACATCGAGCCAGGTAGCGGCGTGCGCTTCAGCAGGTCGGAAGGCCTCGGCGTCGCCGCCGTGCACATGTTTGAATCTGGCTTGTTCTCGGGCGACCCAGCGCAGCCGTATCGTGTCGACGGTGCGCACAATTTTCTGTCAATTCTAAGCGGAATGCGTACTGATTCTGCAGTGCAGCCGAGGGCCTCGCGCGACTCACCGCCGCACAGATCGCCACCGGGTTGCAGGTGACGCCAGAGAACCCCCTCGTCGGCTTGGAGGGCCGCGCATCGCTGCTCACCAACCTCGCCGCTGCCCTCCGCGCGAACGCAGAGTTCTTTGGCCCTGATGCACGCCCAGGGAACCTCGTCGGTATGCTCCTTGATCCTTAACATTCACCCTTGGTCTTATTCGCATCCGCAGACTTCCTCGAGGCGCAATCCTTCCTGCCTACCGACTCGAGCGAAGGCAAGAGAGTCGTCCCCATCTCAGCCCTCTGGGCCGCCCTTGTCGATGGCCTACAGCCCATTTGGCCGCCCGCGCGCACCACGCTCGGCGGTGTGCCCCTCGGTGACGTCTGGCCGTGCCCCGCCCTCGCTCTCGCCCAATCTTCAGTCGAAGGCGTCGACCTCGTCCCATTCCACAAGCTCACCGGCTGGCTCGCGTACAGCCTCATGGAGCCGCTGCAGGTCTATCTTGGCTGGCGCTTTGAGGGAACCGAGCATATGACGGGGCTCCCCGAGTATCGGAATGGTGAGTGCTTCGTACTCTCTTCGTCCCCTTACCTTCTTCCAAGACCTCCGTCTTGTCATACCACCGCCACCGTTCCCGTCCTCTCTTCAATATCTACCTCATTTGCTCGCTCTCTCCGCTTCTTTCTTTAACTCACGCGACCGCGTTAACTCCTCATGCATGCAGGCGGCCTCTTCCTTGATCTTGGCGTTCTGTCCCTCCGCACGGGCCCAGCAGAATCGCTCCCAACCGACGCCGCGGGCATCCCGCGCGTTCCGCCGAGCCACCCGGCGGTCGTCGAGTGGCGCGCGATGACCGTGGTGCTACTGTAAGTCTTTCTTGTCCTTAATGTAGAGTCAGGTGCTGACGTGTGGATTATTTTCTCACATTTACCATGCCCCGACGACTTCTTGTGCTCTCCTCACACTTGTTCGTACTCCCTACATTTTCCCCCTCTTCCCTCCACGTCTCCATCCTCTTTTGCCCCCCCCCCCCTCGTTTCCCTTACCTCTCGCTTCTCTCCCTGCCGGGACCTCGCCCGCATCAGTGACCGCACTCTCACCGCCCTGCGGCTCGCGCTTCCTGCGCCTGCGTTGACGCTCGTGCAGGTGCTCGAGAGCGCAACGTGGAAGGGCGGGCGCGAGATCGCGCAGACGAAACGCGGCGGGGGCCCACCCATCGACATCATTAGCGATGGGACCGTGTTTTAGGTTACAATGGGGCTCAATAGGACCCATGATAATGGGTCTGTAGGCCTGATGCGAATCCTGACATTTTTGGAAATTTTTGGCCACTAGGCCTGTTCAAAATCCTGACAAAACACATCTCCGAGCCCAGGTCAAAATCCTGACATGAAGCGCACTTGAAGCGCCGCGGCTGGAAATTTTTTGAAAAATGACCTATTTGGGGAAAAAAATTAGGCCTGATGCAAAAATCCTGACATTTTTGGGCCGATTTTGGGCCGTAGGCCTGTTGAAAAACGTCCTGACATTTTGGCCCCAAAAAAATCAGGCCTTCCCACGTATTATCCATGGGTCCTGGCTCAATGCTAAGCACACTCGCATACGCAAGCACACATGAGATCGAAGCAAAGATCAGACGGGTGTATTTGTTTGGTTCCCTCAGATTGATGCTTTATGCACAGACTTCAAAAGCCCAAGGCAACAGTCGGGTTACCGCCCTGTCCGAGTCAGGAACAATTTCTACATACCTAAGGGCCTTGGAATTATGACCTTGTGAACAGTCTCGATATCTCATTGTATCGCTTGCATCGCAAGCTCATGTCCGACTCGGACTAGTATTTTCAGAGGGCCGTCGGGCCGGACTCCGTCGGATCTGCTCAGGCACGTTCCGAAAGGGGAATCTGTCCGATACAGTCGATCCTATACTATTGCAACGGCTCAGACGTCTAGCAAGAACTCAACGGACAACTTTCAAATTCTCCAGTGAGAATGTCCGCTAGCTCAATTCACAAGCTTCCTCCCGAGTTGCTCACCAAAATCGCAAAAGATGTGGAAGGCGATCCAGCACTCCTCAGTCTACGTCTTGCCTCGCAAACACTAAAAAACGTTGTCACACCGGCGGCCTTTCGCGTCGTGATCGTCAAAGACAGCGTTGAAAGCGCCAATTCCGTGTCTTTTCTCCAGGGTTGCGATGAATCCGTTACGGCGGCGGTGCATGAAATTATTTTCCAAGGGGACGCTCAGCCAGACGCACCGCGACGGTGGAGCCGTAACTCGTTCTTTCTGAACCCGAGCTTTTCAAGCTGATATCTGCGCAGGAGAGTCTTCGGGGGAGGCCGGCAGAGAGGCGCTCGTGACAACATTTTCTGGGCTGGCCAAATTCCCGAACCTTGAGCATCTGCGGTTCGAGTTCCACAACGATTACCAGGAAGAAGATAGTCACGAGGTGCCCACCAATCCGACCCATTTCTTGCGTCTGCAGTGGGCATTATTCGACGCCCTAGCATCCAACCCACTGCCGACCCTCGTCTCATTGACGCTGAACAACCTTATCGGCGTGCCGAACGAGATTTATGCACGGGAGGATTTCCACAACATCTTCCGGCCTCTCAAGATGCTGACAATCTCTGGAATCTCCGACCTCGACTACGAAGGCTCGTACTTCCAGGAACCTCTCGTCGAGTTTTATGAGGAGGGCATAGCGCACATGGTCCGCAGCAGCGTCTCGCTCACATCCCTGACGCTCCGCAGTGACCAAACGGTCGGCGCGTATCCCCCGCTATCGTTCAAAAACACGTTCCTCCCGCACCTGTCCGAGCTGGTGCTACACCGGTTCGCACTGGATCCGTTGATTCCTGACTCGGACGTCGTCGCGTTCATCGTCCGACACAAGGCCACCCTCACGCGTCTCGAGCTGCATCGGTGTTCTATCGACGGCGGCGAGGACATGACTTATCCGCGCCCTTGGCATGCTGTGCTAGCGCTCTTCGAGACAGAGCTGGGCTCCTTGCGCACGTTCGTGTTGCAACACGATCACCCGGACGGGGGAGAGGATGATGATGATGATGAATCGCCCAGGGATCCACGGTTCGCCTATACGAGGTTGGATCCTGGATGGGGTTATATGTCCACCTCGGAGAAAATGGACGAGGATCTGCCCGCGCTAGAGAGCCTTCTCGCCGTGGTTGAATCTCGAAATCACCAGTCGTAATTGGGGTCGCCTCTCCCTTAACCCTTATTTTTCTTTCAGCGACGTATCTATTTCTGCTCGTTCAATACAATAATTCACTCACTATTTCAGCTTCTCTTGGGGAGTCGACCATGCCACTGGGACGCACAAGTCTCCGTCCTCCACATACTGTTCAATGCAAGCCTGGACTACGTAAAACGAAAGAAATTCATCTTCCAGCGATCTCATTCAACTCATGGGTTGAGGATTTGGCTGCCATCCACGGTTGCTTGATACCAGCAACTTGAAGGTGCCACGGTATTTTGATGGTAGTTTATAATTGGACTCCTGGTGTTCATGTTTTCAAGCTGAAGGAAGGCGACAGAAAATGCCAATGGCGAGCGTGAATTGTTCATCTTAAACTAATAAGCCGCAAACGGGCGAACAAAAGATTACGAAGACCTGGCAAGATTTCTGGCGGGCGCTCATTTTAAAACGCAAATACAGTCATTTGATTTCTCATAGCGTCGTTCTACAGTAAACACCAACGTCAGCCAAGGAAATATTTGGATGTATAAAAACGGACTTCTTCGTTCACTCCGATTATGTGGTCCTGATCGATCAGGAAGACGTCGAAGTCATCGTCCACAAAGCGCATCGTACTTTTGAACGGCAGGGATGTGGTTACGGCGTCTTCGAACACTCCGTCCTCGGGGCCAGAAATCGTGGTGGGTTCCATATGTAGCTCGGTGGTGACACCAATGGCCTGTGGAGGATCCACGGATGGAAGGTGGCCAGGGATGACGCCAAAGTCGAGAACTTGTATCCACCCATGAGCGTCGTCCATGGGGACCACAACGCGTTCCCCG
This sequence comes from Mycena galericulata, assembly GCA_029289565.1. Taxonomy (NCBI): domain Eukaryota; kingdom Fungi; phylum Basidiomycota; class Agaricomycetes; order Agaricales; family Mycenaceae; genus Mycena; species Mycena galericulata. The sequence continues at coordinate 44,709 of JARKIA010000168.1, read as the reverse complement.
TGCGCATGCCTAACAAGATGATCAATTAATGACCATCCGAGGGTTTATGAACGGTGTAGCACCAGACCTGATCCATCCGTAATATCCGCCTGGTACGATGCGCGAGTTCTGCGGGCCCCACTCATCCCATGATACGTCAACAGGATCCAGCCACTTCTCCCTTTCATAGCTATAGTCGATGACATAATTCTGGAGCGTCCGATAGTGTACAAAAAGACGTTTCCATTTGAAGTTGTCATACTCCATGCAGAACACGTAGATCCGACGCTCGTTCGAGGTCGAAAATGGTCGCTTAGGCATCGGCTTGGCGCAAATAGGTCCACTGTGTATTTTCATACTTTCGATGGATCTATTGGCGACGAGCTGTGGGAGCCGGAGAGTGGCGACGTGGATCGTAGAATCCCGGCGGTCCCCTTTAAATGCGTAAATCTCGATGCGTCCGGAGTTAAATGGGAAGGCCAGAATGAATGAGCGCGATGAAAGAAACTCAAAATCTCCGACATGGACCGGTGACCGTATCCTGAACAGATCCTGTGCCTCAGGTAAGAGCGTATTCACGTTTGACGTCTTGAAACGCACCTGGAGCACAATCCCTTTGCGCCAGTTCCATAAAATAAGCCGATTCAGATTGATGTCAGGCAAAGATAGAGCGACCACATCGTCCGCGATTTGGATAGAAACCCACATAAATGGGTCGCGGTCGAGTGAGAATGAAAGAATTGGGTGGGGGCTCAGACGATGGGTCTGACGCGACGAAAGAGTTAGGCACTCTAGATGCGCCAAGCCGGGGGAAGCCTGATATAAAACGACAAGTAGATCCTGAGTCGGATCCATCGCAAAATCCTGAAAGTCTACCGGTTCGATGCTGAGCGCACTCTTGACCCAAGCCTGACCTACATTCACGACGGGCGGCAGCGCGATGGCACAGAAGTCTGGTCCATGCTCCTGTAGTGCGAACATACCGCCCACGAGCTCGTATGAGCGGCAGGTGTGCAGAGATTCAACCTCGATAACCGTCTGCGATGTCCATTCCAGGTTATACCATGCGCGTCGGCGCTGATGGAGGGCCCGCAGCGTGTCGGTAGGCGTCAAAGAGTACGAATCGCCGGCGACCAGGCCTTCAACCCAGAGTTCGATTGCGTATTGCAGCCGAGGAGAGCCGATGATCGCGTCATGCCATATGCGAGAGACCTTGGAATTGCATTGGTCCGGGTATAGCCATAACCATGATTTGGAGTACCCACCGAGCAACATAGAATCATGGTTTTGGGGTCTAGGAAAGCGAAGATCTCAGAGAGGATCTCTGGAGGCATGTCGGCGAGGTATTGTGCATCCATGGCAGAATGGATGATTTTACACGTTTAAACGCTTCCGGGAAGTCGATGAAACCGAGAAATCGAGAAATAACGCCCGTTAAAGCAGTAGGCCCTCACTGGCTTATTTGAGCCTACAAGAAGGCCTATTCAGGTTCGATTCGGTCCAGGACATATCCCAGGCCCACTGGATCTCGTACCCTCGCTGAGCCGTTGATTCGGTTGATTCGGTGGTCGCGGTAGAAGCTAAACCTCGGGTGACGATGCGTCACGTGGGCCGCCTCGTTCCGCGCTCTTTCAAACAACCTTCACGGTGAAGTCTGGTCCTTTGGGGAACGGTGCGGTTTCCGACACCTTTTATCGTTGCTCACTTATGAATCCAGATCGTTGCACGAACTGAACAACGTCTCGGGTCATCGTTCTGACTGGAGCAGCGCACGCAATGATTTCGCTTTGGCTCCTTCTGGCTCTTAGCCCGCGCAACTTCCGGTTCAAGTCCTTGTGGAGAGCACAGGAAGGGCCACTCGTCGGCATTTTCAAATGCCTCCTGCCTCACAGACCAGAGGCTGGACATTGGGGCCTGACTTGTCTAGAATCAATGCCAACAAGCCGAAGTAATATCTGCCAATGCTGGTGTATTATACCTTTCACTGAATTGGGTGCAACAATCTCTGGTAACATCCTCTATTTTCTAAACAACCAAATTTTGGCCATTTGTAAGGTCTGCGATATCAAGGACTCTCCTCCCCCATCTACTTTTTGCTCAAGAGTCGATACTGTGGATAAATAAGCAAGTATCCGAGTCTTTCAGCCAGATTTTTTGGAATTTGACATTCTGCGCTCAGGATAGACTCGAACCAGTCGCAATTCGGAAAACCGAGAGATTGATGATAGTCGATCAACCGGTCGGTGAAATAGCACTGATCGAACGACTGTCTTCGATCTTCGAGGATTTGGACTGGTTCGAGTCTACACTCAGGACAACATTCATCTCCTTTGCAATCTCCACCTTCAGAAATAACAATGTTGAGTCTGATGCTGAATCTCTGCCTGATATTTACCCCACCTTAGACCTTCCTTCCGAAATTTTCAATACACTATTCTGGTCGAGTAGGAGCTGTACCAAGACCGATCCTACTGTTGGACTGACATACCTTGGACTGCATTAATCTGCACATTAGGCTCTTCCAATGGTCTTTCAATGGCTCTCGCAGAATGCATTTATGTCTTCAAGAATCATTGATTTGCAGCTGCTTTGCTCCCAAGGTGAATTATCTACACTGGCAGGCTGGTTCAATTGAGAAACTCGGGCAGTTGCAGATGTACTATCATCCTAAGCGGACTTATCCAGTCCACCTATCTGAACTGTGGTTGATTTGATGAAACTAAGCAAGACCACTGGATGGACTTGTGCTTTCTCTTCCTTCTCATTTCTCGAGAAGGAGTTGAACAAAACACATGAGCTTCCTTGGTACATATACATTGTTGCATGGCTAACTTAACACCGTTGTTCCTCCAATCTCGCCTTGACCCAACCTGCGGACATAGTAGACTCGAGCGAGTCGTTATTTTCACTATTGATGACAGTCGTTTAATAGCAGGCTCGGTGCACTTGATCAAATAAAGTATTGTCTTTGATCACTTGCGCCTAGGACTGGTTCGAGTTGTACAGACATGGCTAGCATCAGGGAAAAATATTCACGGCAGAACGGGAAATTAAGTAGCGGATGCCGGAGAGATCAAACCAACTTGCGGTGGTGAATATGCTTTCTATTGGTCTGGATCTGCCTTACTTTGCTTCTCTGTATGCACTGACTTGAACAAAACAAAAGTCTCCACAATAACCAGCCAAAATACAAGGCACATGTTTTTTTCTGTGCAAGGTGTCGAGTGGGATGGTACACTTGGTCTCTCGCATCTGCAGAGCTCGGCGCGTGTACAGGAAAGGAATAACTTTATTAGGCAGGCTCGTGCCCCTGACTGTCATGTTAGGTACTAGTGAGAATAAATAAAAAGCGGGATCCTCTTTCGTGTCTCTCCTTCTCTTACCACCACCGCCACCACGAAACCGATGGGCCCTTCCCACCTCGCCATTACCTGCCTCACTGCTCTCGCCCATCTTTTGCTGTGATGGGTGTCAATGACCGCCGACTGCCGCCGTGCCCACGTCTGACGGAACCAAATAATTTCCGCGGTTCACGTCAGGCGCGGAGATGGAGAACCGTTGAACCGTACAACCAACATGATCATCAGTCTGTACTTGGCAAGTATGGCCCGGCAGTGAGTCTCTGTGAACGACATGGACCCTTGCACGTGATGCGTCTGTTCACGCTTCGCTTCCTTCATCATCTTGCCAGCGACGAGTTCAGTTCACGCCCCAGCTACGTTCCTTGCATACCCGCGCCGACGATACCACTACAATAAATCTCTACGCTACCACAAATCTACTAGAAACAAAACGAAGCAGGCATTAAAAACGAAGCTGACAAGATAAATGCCGCCCGCCCCAGCGCTCTTTCTTGGTCTCGAGCTCGCTGTCGACCAACTTCGCGCCACTATTGTCGATGAGAGCTTGGAGCTTGTCGGTGTAGAATGTGTCGACTTTGACACTGAGCTGCCGGAGTATCAGTGAGTGCGATCCCTGTGATTTTTCTCCCCATCGATTACTAATTCATGGTCGTACGTTAGAACCCAAGGCGGGATCTTCACGACACCGGGAGAGGCATACACGACGCCTGTGGAGATGTGGATAAAAGCCCTAGGTAAGTTTTTTCGCTGGTCCCACGATTTGCTTCCGCCCACGTGTTACGATGATCAGACACTTTGCTCGAAAAGTTATCTCGCAACTACGATGTTGCCCGTATAAAATCCATCTCGGGGTCCGCTCAGCATGCTCTGGTGTGGTGGAAATCTACCACAGTTCCGTCTTTATCGTCCCTGGACCCGTCTTTGCCTTTGGTGCAGCAATTTTCTGCGGCGCATTTTTCGCTGCCAAATACGCCGGTCGCACAGGATGTGTCCTCGCATTCCCATGCTTTGGCCATCGAGGCGCTCGCGGGAGGCCCAGATCACCTTGCTGCTCGTGCCGGAGCCCCGGCGCATCCATCTACGCTCGCCGCACAGCTCCTACGGGTGCGGGAAACCTGGGGCGCGGACGTCTATGCACGCACAGGCCGCGTCCAACTCGCGTCCGCCTTTCTCGCATCCTTGGTCGCCGGCAAATGGATGCCCCTCGCCGAGGCCGAGGCCGCCGCATCGGGTATTTGGGCACACACTGCGGGCGCCTGGGACGAAGCTTTACTGGATATTGTCGGCGGCTCGCGGGAGGAAGGAAGGCGGGTGCGCGGCTGGCTCGGCGACGTCGATCTGCACGGCGGCGCGCGCAGAGCGGGGTCTGTCTCCCGGTATCTCGTCGACAGATACGGCTTCGACGGCGACACGGGCGTGACGCCATTCACTAGCGACACGCTTGCCGCGTACCTGAGCGCCGCGCCGCAGCCGGGTGACGCCGTCCTGCAGTTCGGGCCTATGGACGTGCTCATGGCGCCGGCCGCGCGATATCTGCCTACGAGACTCTACGCCCTGTACCCACACCCTGCGCAGGATCCCAGCGAGCAGCGGCGCTATGTCGCCGTTTTGACGAACAGGAACGCGGACGTACCAAGGGCGCTTGTGCGCGATATGTACACCAAAAGCTGGAGTGCGTTTGACCGTCTTGTCGCGATTGTACCGCCCGGAGGGTCGATTGGGTGAGTGTATTTTATTTTTTATTCACATCTGAAACTGAAACAAATGCAGCCTCGATGACAAACTATTTGCCTTCTGGCATCTGCAGCCCGACGCACACCCCTTCGCCCACGTAAAGGGCATCTACCGCTTCGAGACCGGCATCAAGGTCACCGAATTCCGCGACCTCCGCGCGAACCCGCGCTGCCTGCTCGAGTCGCAGGTCCTTGGGCTCCGTGTGAAGTACGCACGAATGCGCGCGACAGGCGTCCTCGCCTCGCCTCCCTCTGGCGCGCACCTCTCCGCCGCGCAGACCGCCTCCAACGCACTCTCCTCCATCCCCACGCGCCTCCCCGGCGCACCCCCAACCAACTCCTCCCTCTCCGTCTCGCTCTCGCACCTCCCCTTCGATCCGTACGACCCTTCCCCCCTCCCCACGCGCATCCTCGCAAGCGGCGCAGCAGCCAACTTCCCCGCGCTCGCGAACCTCGTCACAGACGTCTTCAACGCGCCCGTCTTCCTCAGCGGCTCGCAGATGGCCAGCGCGCGCGTCGGCGCGGGCGAGGGAAGGGGCGGGGGTCCGCAGCGGAATGCGCCTGCTATCGGGTGCCCCGGGCGCGCGGGCATGGGGAGCGCGTACGTCGCGCGCTGGGTGTGGGGTCGCGAACGCAGCGAGCGCGGGGGCTCGGGCGCGAACGCAGGCGGGTCGTTTGAGGACGAGATCCGCAGGTTGTGGGCGAAGCGGTGGGCCGCGACGGGCGGGGTGCCGCCGCGCGCGTCGCTGCACTCCCCGCCCTCGGGCAGCGGCAGCGGCACGAGCACGCCGTACTCGCGGCCTCCGCCTGCGCGCGCGGCGAATGTTTTGCTGGAGGAAGACGAAGAGGAGGATGAAGACGACGGGCGGCACGGGACTGGGAGCCCGGGCGTTATTGGCGCGGGGCTGACACCGAGCTCGAGCACGGGCAGCATGGGGAGCGTGTCAACGGCGTACACCACGCCAGAGATCGGCGGCGGCACCTCGGGGCTCAGCGGGCTCCTTAGCCCGTCTCTCTCCTCGCACTTTGCCACCACCTCCCCCTCGCCTTCCTTCGCCAACGGCAACGGCGTGAGCGGACCTGGGATCCCCGGCAGCGGGCTCATCAACTCGAACGGCACCTCCAGCTCCGCTGCTTCGGGTGCGAACCCGCCGGCGACGCCCACCCCGCTCACCCCCGTCGCGCCGCTCCCGACGGGCGACGCCGAGGCGCAGGCGGGACTTGTGAAAGTCGCCGAGCCCGATGCAGACGCGTTCCTCGCGTACGCAGCGATCGTGCCCGAGTACTGTCGCCTGGAAGGGATGGTGGTCAAGGGAATTGTTTAGGCTGGGCCAAGGAGAGGCAAGGAGGCAGGTGAGGCGAAAAGTTGCAACGGTTTTCTTTCTTGCTTTCGTGTGTACATCTTTCTTGTTCTCCTCCTGTTTTCTTTCTTGCTTTTCCTTCTTGCACATGCTGCTTTACATCCATCCATTCTTCTATTCTTCCACATACTTTCCGTTGCGCGGCGCGTTGTAAAAGTATCTATTAGGGGCGGACCACCCGTGCGTGCTACTCGGACAACATTCTTACAGTCTCGCGTTTCGGTGCATAACATATATATGCACGTCGCAGGCGCACGCGGACCCGCTCCGGCCTTTAATAATCGTATCGTATACAGTATACAGAATACAATATACCAGCCTGACAATAACTCGAGTTCCAAGTAGCCTGAGTACGGGTATTGAGGGAGAGGTGATCGACCTTCACTGCTGCCTTCCCCACGATGGACTACCACTCATTGCGATGCGAGGGGGAGAAGGACGTCGACGTGGTCCCGTACACGGGGAACACCAACTGCAGACCCCAGGGCGCAAGACAGCAGCCGAAGAACCTGAGGCTGCGACGGAGGAAGGAGGGCGGAGTTTGTTTATCTTGTCGAGTGCGGTGCGGAACGAGTCGACGCGAAAGAGTATGTAGCTATTAACATCACGACAGCTCCATCCCCTCGATCTTGTCCTTGCTCGATGGACACGGGGACTTTTTCAATTTGCGCCTTTTCTTCAGCCGGAAGGGGCGTGCGGAGCGACTCGACACGACGCACGAACGGGTGACCTAGCAACAGCGAGGGGATGCGGCGATAGACGATGATGATCTGAGCGCCACGGAACCCGAAACCGAATCAATTGTCGTTTTGGCCGCTCGCCATATATACCTGGAACGGCAACGACAAGCGCCTCTAAAATGAGGTAGTACATGCGTGGCACGAATGTCGAGGCGCCCGAGGCGGATCGTAATTGCGTGTAGATGGCAGAGTGAGTGAGAAGGGAGAACACTGCCACAGGGTCTTCGGAATAAGGATGACGATGAGGATGTGCCCCTTGGTCGCCAGTCGGCCGTACTTGATCCATGCGAAGGGTTTGGGCGTTGCGGCGGGGAAGAGGATGAGGAGAATCGGACTGTAGAACTTGGGAATCGGTTCTCGAGTTCCGACTCGTTGCTCGGCCACCGCATCCGGCCAACTGCACGGCAGATCGCGCCAACCAACGCGACTCGGAATGGGGCAGAAAACAGCATGCCGGAAACGAAGCGCGCAGGCTGGTGGAGATCCTCTTTCCTTCTCCCCTCCCCCCACTTGCCTCCTTCCACACGGAGAGCCAAGGTATGTTGGCTTGGTTTCTGGTCAGGGCTGGGCTGTCGTCAGTGACAGCACTATGGATGAGCGCGACCGCGGCGGCCGTGAGGCGGGGCTAGAGAGAAGCGAGACGGGTGGGCGCACGCGAGAGCGAGACGATGAGCGAGGTGTGGGGGCTGCAGTGGGTCAATGGAGGCAGAAATTTCTTGTAGAACGTTGGCGCAAAAGACAGGGGAAAGGGAGATCAAGATGATACGGGGGCAGGCGTTTCTCGCTGGAGGGAACGGGAACCACTTGAGATCCGAATGAAAATGCATCAGCCCATACATCCACCAAAACAAAACGCAGTCCCCACCCGTAAAAGAAAGCCTACACCCCGCCCTCAAACGCGCTCTTGAACCTCGCCCACGTCACGCGATCCACCACCGCAAACGCGACATAATCAAAGCTCCTCGCGAACCTCGCATTATCACCGACGAGCAAAGTTGCCCAGATGCGCGCGACGGCGGGGACGTCGTTCTGGAAGACGCCGGTGCCGAAGGAGCCAAGTACAATGTTGCGGACGCGGCGGCGCTCGAAGAGGAAGAGAATGCGGGCCATGCGCTCGTGCATTGTCGAGTCGATGGTGGATTGCGTTGACGAGGAAGAAGAAGACGCGTGCACACGTCCCGCATGCACTGCGGGGCTAGTGAGAACGTCTACCTCCATCGGGGGCACCCATTTGCCATCGTCGCTGCGGAAAACGACGACCTTTGGGGAGTAGACCATCGAGTGCGTGTAGAAGCCGCCATTATTACCGGTATTCGTCGTATGCAGCGAATAAAATTGCTGCGCCGTCGGAGTCATTAAACTCTTGTAAAGCGTCGAGCTGCGCGCTATAGACTCCTCCTGCGCGCTCGCGCCGTTGATGAAACCCCCGCCAGGCTGCTCTGCCGAAGCAAAGCTCAGCAGCCCAATCGGCCGCTTGTATCCCCTCAACGCCGCGTTTCTTGCTGCATCCAGCGTCGTGGTCTCGAGGATCTCGATTACCGTACGTGTGGTGCTGTTCTTTGGGCGGAAAGACTGCCATGTGGACAGCAGAGAGTCGGGCGCATAGTACGCTGTTTGCAGCGTCGATTCGGTCAGGCTGCTGCTCAGATCGTATATGAGCCCGTTCACAGTCACCTTTCCCGCGGAAATGCACGCCAGCGTCGTCGATGCGATATCCCGGAGCTCTTTACTTGACATGGTGGGCGAAGGTGGGCGAGGAGAAGCGAACACGTGTTGTGCTGTTTGGTCGTGTCGACGCGTTTAGTAAGTACATACATTGCTCTATCACTCTTCACTCTGCACCCCTCCCGCTTCGCTTCTCCGCCGCAAGCCTTACCCTCAACTGCGCCTGCCTCCGCAACCGCGCCTCCGCCGCATCCGCCGCCCGCTCCTTCTCCTCCTCCAGCCGCCGCCGCAGCTCCGCCGTCTTGCCATCCGTACCACCATCTTTGGTGTTTCGTACACTCACATCTGCACCGGCGTCCGCCACCCGCTCCTTCTCCTCCTCCAGCCGCCGGAGCAACACCGCCGTCTTGCCATTAGCACCCGTATCCTTGGTCTGCCGTGCAGCTTCGGAATCCGATGGGGTTTGTGGGAATGCCCTGGAGGCAGGCGTCGGCGTCTGACCCAAACTTTCCGGTGCTGTTCCGATACGTCCATCAACGAAAGGATGAAGACGACAGCGCAGGCACATACCCAGATCTAAAGGCGCAGATGACGGTTTGGAGTCTTGAATCGCATTCGGCAGCTCGTCGCCCCCATCCCTCTCCTTTGCTTTTCCGTCTCTTTTCGCAGGCCGTCGAACCCCGGCGCGAGTAGGCGACGACAGCCGCGCGAGCAGGCTCGGCTTCCGCTTGCTCTCCTTCTCCTGCTTCTCCTCCCTTTCCTTGTCCTCTCCCCCTTGCTTATCCTCCCTGATGTCAACCCTGTCGTCCACCCCCTTCGACTCCTCCTCCTCCCCCTTGCCCTTTCCGTCTCCTCTCAACGTCCGTGCCCCGCCAGAATCCACAACGACGGTTGAAGCTCCCCGTGTTTTCGATCTATCCAACTTTCGCTCCGCCAAGCCACCTCCACCCCCGAGATTCAAATGCGCCTGCACGCTCGCCGCCAAACTCCAATTGCGACTCCTGCTGAGGATCCGGGGAGCCTGGCGCGGCAGGGGTGGCGGGGTGACAGTACGCTCAAGCACCACTTCGCGCTCCACTTCTACTTGCATGTCCATCCCGGCTTCCCGATCGACGTATTCCTTGGAGGGAGGAGTGGGAGCGCGGGTAGTAGCACGAGGGGAAAGCGCGCGCGCCTTCCCCTTCCCCTTCCCCTCCGCCCTCTCCGCCATGGCTTCAGCCGTGCCTTCAGCTGTAGCGCTAAGGCCAGCGTTCACCAGTGACGTCTCCTCATCGTCGGCGGGAGATATCGAGTGGCGCCGTCGCTCGTTGCCACTTGGACCCTCGTTTGAGCTGCCGCGCTCGCTCACACCGCCGCGTGCGCGAGCTCCAGGGGCGCGAGAGGGTCCGGCTTCACGTTCATGAGCGGATCGGCTGTAGTGCTCGCGTTTGCGGGAGAGTCCACTGTAGTGCCCACGTTCGCGTTCGCTTGGGCGCTCCGGTGTACGTTCGTCTCGTCCTCCTCCCTCTCGTCCTGATCTTCGTTCTCCCTGTCGCCCAGCTCGGTCTCGATCTCGATCTAGATCTCCCTGCTGTTCTACCCACTCGAGTCGTTGCCTGTCCCCTTCCTTCTCCCTCGACCGCCTCCGCCGCGCGCTGGAGACCGGAATCGACCTCTCCCTCTCCCTCTCCCTCTCCCTCGACCGCGACCGCGTGGGCGGGTGTGCACGCCGTCCCGCCTCCCGCTCTGCATCCCTCGGCTCACCCCGGCGCTCGAGCTCACCCTCGTCCGCACCCGCACGCTTCACATCACCCTCCCGCCCGCTCGTGCGCCGTCCTCCGTCTCGTGCGGGCGAGTACGCAGCCTCGTTCTCGTTCTCATACTCACGCCGCCGTCCTGCCTCCCTCCCCGTCTCTCGTCGAGCCTCGTGTTCGCGCTCATTCCCGTTCTCCCGCTCCCACCTCCCCCGCTCCAAAGGCAGCGCGAGTGCGTGCGGAGGCACCTCGGTATTGGGTGGGACGTCGTACTAGGTTCGATACAACTGTGTCAGTACACACGCGGGAGGCGGGAAAGGAAGCGGAGCGAAAAGGCGTGAATTTCAACGGAACAGAAGAGGGGGGGGAGGAAAGAAAGGAAAAGAAAGGAAGGGGTAGCGGAGAAGGGGGAGGGGGTAAAAGTGGAGAGAGGAGCGAATGCAGGTAAGCGGGGAGGTAGGCGGAAGGAACGGGTTGAGAGTAAGAGTAAGAGAAGGGGTGGAGTTGGAAGAGTGTGTGGACGTGGTCGTGGACGTGCATGTAGTAGTGCGGATGGACGGAGGATATAGTGGAGTTGGCGAATACGAATAAAAGAAAAAACGACAACACGCAAAAAACCAAAAAAAAAAGCTGCAGACGAAGGAGACGAAGACGCACCTGCACTACGCTATCATACACGAACAGGTCCCGGTACGGGGAGCGCACGTACGTGTACACCTCTGTCAAGACATCGTCAGCTCATCACTCCCAAATACGAAGCGACATGTAGAACAAAAGAGCAGAAAGCACCCACCGTGTGCGAAATGCTCCGCATTCCTGTGCCGCCCGCCCTCTTCATACGGTCCAGGGGCATCGAGATCGAGGAACTCGGCGAGGAGCTTGACGGCTCCCTCGGAGCGGATGTCGAGGGCCTTCATGATGGAGAGGATGAAGGTGGTGAGGAACTGCATGCGTTTCGGGGATTATTAGCGTTATTATAAGAACCCAAACGAAACGGGATGAACCTCGACATCCAGGTTGACCCACACCTGCAGCTCGCGCCGCAAAAAAATCGTCGTACGCGACACGAGCTCAGGTGAGGCGGCAAACTGCGCGGGGGTCGGGTACGGCCGGTAGCGCGTGTACGCGTTGGAAGCGACGTGCTGCGTATACACACACGCGTATTAGTATTTTGGAGAATTGTGAGACACAGCCGCACCTTAGCATACAGATCATGCTCATACACCCACCTCCTCCGCGCAATCGAGCGGTCGAGCTTGTCCGATTCCGCGTTCTCCGCCCGACCGCGCCCCCACTCGCGCGACCGGCGGCGTCGCGGCGCCCTCTGCCGAAGCGGAAGTTGTGGAGGTGGAAGAGTGCGCGGCGACGTAGGGAGCGGGCTGAGGAAATGTTTCTGGTAGTCAAACCGCGAGCGTATGCGGTGGATGAGGAACGCGCCAATGGCTTGCGAACAGAGCGGGCACCGTCTCGATTGGGCTGTATAGACGAATCAAAAAATATTAGTATTTTCGTTCTTTCGTTAGGAACAATTCCACGCACCAGTCCACACAATGAGACAGTCGAAGCAAAACTCGTGCGCGCAGAGAGGGACGACAGTGCGATCCGCAATCGGCTGCAGGCAGATGCTGCACCGGTCCGTGTACTCGTCCTCCTCGTTCTCGTCCGCTTCCATATCCACTTTCATTTCTTCTTCCTTCAGCTCCAGCCCTTCCTTGAAAGCTACTTTTGAGTTCCCATCCACCAGCTTCGGTTCCGCTTTGACGAGGTCCTCCTCCTCAAAGTCTGACTTGATATACGGCTCTGTCAGATTCGAGGGCGGTGGCGTCTCGAGCTTGACGCGCTTAGCGGGAGGGGTGCGGCTGGCGCTGCGAGTACGGCTGCGAGCCATGACTCCCGTCTAGGGGGGTATATTTTTGCAGACTTGGAGAGGAAGGAGATGTTTGGCTGCGTCTCCCGAACCACGCATCAGCACTGCCACTGATGCGACGGCTTGGCGCGACTGCGAATCATTGTTTTGGGAATGCTCAAGACCCGAGCTCGAGTAATGAAACACGTAGGAGATTCCACCAGGGAGAATTTTCTCCCATGGATTTATGTACAATCACAAACTATTAGGAACCGAAACTGTCAGTTCGCATGGAGGATTATGAGCTTTAAGTAGGGAGGATCACCGTGGACGTTGTTCTGCAACTGTCCTATGACATCCTGGATACTTGATGACATAAATAATTTTGAGGTTTGGCGCCCCCCTCGTCGAGAAGGACGCGATTCTTTTCAGGAACCCAACTTTGGCCAAATAACGTGGAAGCGAGACACTACAAAACCGCTCGATATGCTTTACTCTTGTCCTCGGAAATGTTCGGTACCTAGATGTATAGATAGCGTGGTGGCCACCACGGTTACCCGGTGGTTTCGTATACACGTGATGTATTTCCGGTCAGGACATCAAAGGGATGATGGCCGGTAACTGCTCTTGGATATACCGCCGGTCGTATGGACCGAAAGCACTTGAGTATGGAACGAAGATGTCCAGTCGGCTGTCTAGTTTCTTCATTTTCGGGCTGATCTCCCCTGGCCTTTCTCTCGTGTTTCTGAACTACCGTAACACATCTATGCTCACCTCTTGTATCTTCAAGCTTGTTTCTCTTGCTTTCTGGCTCCTTTGTCTTGCTGGCTTGAAGATGACCAGATTTAATTCGATCGGAAGATTCCGTTCTGGCCGGTCGGAATATTTAATGCATGAGTTTCGTTCTATCCGGTTGAAATTATTCGGTTCGTCCGTTCGAAGATTGAACAACTGGCTTTCATTCTCTCCGGCTGAAAATTTTCGGTTTGTCCGTTCGAAGATTAAACAGCTAGCTTTCATTCCATCCAGTCGAAATTATTCAGTTTGTCCGTTCGAAGATTAAACAGCTAGCTTTCATTCTCTCCGGCCGAAAGTTTCCGTTCTGTTCGGTGCATGAATTTCATTTCATCCGGTCGACATTGTCAAGTGCTCACGATTGGACCCGAGTCTCAGGTAATTTCACCCCTATTAGTGCTCTCACTCTTACATGGCTTCATCTTCAGCAGCAGTTCCTACTACATTGGAAGTTCCCTACGACAAGCCTGAATTGTATGTTTTCCCACCTCTAATTTTGTATTCCTCTGATGTTCCCTGAAGAAAGGGACTGAAGAAGGCGTCACTTGTCAGCCTGGTCGCACGCCAAGCTGAGAAATGGCCGGGTCCGGACGTGTACACAGCTAGAAGTACCTCAGTACCTCGTCTTCGCGCCGTATTGTTAGATCCTCGGTATGGATTTACCAAATCTGTAGCCACATCTTCGGCAGAGAGTGGCTCAGTTTCGGCACTGACCCCGTCTGATGAAGGTGCACTCCCATTTACTCTTCACTTCGGAATTTTAACTGGATACACTGCTAGAAGTTACGCCCCCTCCAAATCCGGATGACGAGATAGAAGGTCCAGTGGTTCCGAACGACAATATTCAGGTGTGCTATTTCTTTCAAGTTTTGAATCCCTCCTTGAATATCCTATAGAAACCAATCCCAGCTCGCTGGGTCAAGTTGCTAATTGAAGACACCCGTAAATCAAGTTCATCGGGACGCTATTCTAAGATCTCGCAAGAGGTTCTTCTTGGAATTGTTGAAGATACAGGAGAAGAGTGGAAAGCTGAACTGAACGATATTCTGTGTGAACTACAAAATTCAAACTCTGCTATTATGGGTATGAGCTCTGCTTTGACCGGAATATACATGTCTCCGGCTGATTACCTTTCCAATTTACTCAGGGCCTGTAAAGCTTTCGTACCGAGATCCTGAGGCACCTGATTACTGGATTGCTTTTGTCAAAGTCACAGACGACGCACTTCTGGAAGAGGCTCAAACATTTCCGAGACTTGTGTCCATCCCAAGCACCAACCAACTCGAAATCCTCGTAGAGCAGGTGAGCCCACCAGCCTGTATCCAGTTCTTCTATCAACATGTTTCACAGGCAGAAGACATCTATTTTCATGCGCCTCCGCCTTTGGCAGGTTCTAGTAATGGTCCGTTGGACGCCCGCGAATTGTTTGATGTTAATGATCCTGCTGCAAAACCTCTTGAACATGCACGCCGCCGCACCAGAAAGGCGCAAACCAGCGCTGATCTTGATGCAGACTGGCTGAAGGAACAGCTGAAGAATACAACAGGTTACGAAGACTTCAAGCACAATCAACACAGAGTCCAGACTAATCCTGGTGTTGTTGCATCGTGGAAATTTGTCTCGGACTTCTCGGATAAATACTTTGGGATACAATCTCGGGTGCAGGTCTGTCTTTGAGCTCTTTGAGAACTAGCTATTGAATATATTGTAGGGTCGCAAGAAGATTCAGAAGAAAAGCATCCAAAATGCGCTCCAAGTGGGATCGACCGCCTACTCGGAGGCCATCAAGGCCACCGCAATTCTCGGTCAATATGGGGAAGGTGGGAAAACCCCTGCGCAATCTGTAATTGACCAAGTCGACTTGAGGGAAGATCCACCTAAAGGAGCAAAGGAGCTCTATCCCTTCCTCGTTGACTGGGACAAGGAGCACAAGTAGTCTTCCTTGTACTGTTATTTCCCCCAGTTTCCAATTCAAGCACTTTCTCCCTCTCTCTTTTCTGAATACTTATTGCTGCACAAGGCTGGGATATCCCCAGGGCACTCCCCAGTGATCAATTGTTAATTAAGGTCAACACAATCTTTGCAACACACAGTATTGCAGTAAGTACATATAATGCACAACTTGATCTTTCCGCAGTTATGGGGACAAAAATCAATTGGTAAACCCACCACAAAAAAAATCAGGGGCTTAATAGACATGCAAGGAACGTCTAATAAATCGGGCACAAGATTCTGGTGAGCAGAAGGTACAGAATTTGACTTTCTTTCGGATGAGGGAACCAGTTTGATCTGATGATCCCACGAAGTTAGCATAGATTGTGTGTCAGGTTTGCGACCCACTACTGCATAAGAAAGCCAGCCATATCAGGTATCAACACCTCAGTTACAAGTTAAAATTGAAACAAGCACCCTGGCAGAAGTGTATGGCTCACAGTAAATAAATTCGAGCGCAACCCCAGTTTTGATGGTATTGATGGGTCCAGTTTAGACGTTCTTCAGCGCGATTCTATTACCCAGACATCTTGTATTGAGTGACACTCAGCAGGAAAACGGGAAGAACTGCATCAGTGGACCCGCAAGAATTAAAAACACGACATAAGTACTGGTAGAATAGATAAAGTACAATAATTGGCCGACGTCCCCTGTAAGCGCTCGAACCTAAGTATGAGTACGGGAGGGTCTATTATACAGATCAGCAGCAGTAAGTACGGCAGGTTTATTCGCCTTCGTTAAATAATCGGAAAAAGCCCGAGCCTGGTACTTAGGCTCATACCTCTCGGACAGAAAGCGCATCGCCATCTTGATGCTCCAGCCAGGTCGCACGGAAAGTTCCTGCACAAGATTGATGATCTTCATCCTCCGGTTGCTCTCCGTCTTGAGCTTCCCTAAATTCCGCTTCCATTTAGCTCCCCAAGTCTTGACGAGTTGTTCAACCGGGATGTAGCCCCCAGTACCATCTGCCCATTCCGTCCAAACATCTGTAATTCGGGTAATTGGAGGATATTCGTACTGAGGCAACCAGTCGCCACAAGTCCAGGTCCACTGGTGGGCGGCAAGCTGTGAAGCAGGGAATTTTTGACATAGAACTTCCCATTTGACGTTCGGGACATGCGGGTCATCAGCAGATGGTGCGAAGGGAGTAGAAAGGCTCGGAATCGGGGGAGGTGCCGGTCGGGGTACATTGAATGAATTATTCAGAACGAATGGCTCCGAAACCGGTGTCGGAGCGGGCAACGATGACAAGGCCGGGAAAATATTTGAAGATGAGCTCGATATAATTGTCCCATTTGGCGAAATATTGATGCTGAAATTCGGGAAGGCGGGGGTTGGAGGCGAGAAAATAGAAGGAGGGAGTGGAGGCGGGAGCGGTGGAGTTACGAACAGTGATGGAACGTCAAGTCCGTCCCGACTCGGCGGTAAAATGTAGGCAGGATTGTGTGGGAGAGTGATGTTGTGTCGATAATTCCCCGATGATGCTGGGTATGATGAAGGTAGCGGAGGAACGGGGCAAGACACGCTTGCCACCTCTGTGAAATGTCAGAAACATGATACACGACACATAAAATTGACAGACATACCGGCACGCCGAGATTTTGATGGCTTGTATTTCGAGCTCTCCAGCAGTCCCATCACTTGCGTGAGCCCCGATGTCAAGTCACCCAACACCTTCTGTGTGTTATCGCGTTCTCGTTGCTGATCCAATGCAAATCCTTCGAACGCACCGCGAATAGAGCGCGCAATATTCTCTGGAATATTCTTCAGGGCAAGCCGAGCATCAGTTTCGACTTGAGCAATCGTCGCCGAGGCCGATGCAGCGAAAAACCGAAAGGAGGGGGTGTTGAATGGGGCGAATGTAAAGAGGGCGGCATGGGGATTTTGATTGTAGAGAACTGCCGCATCCTGGATCAGGACTCGGCGGAAGAAGATCAAAACCTTGAGTAACTGCTTTAGTGCCGTATCCTGCGCCCGCTTGTTCTGGTCATAGCGAAGGTCGAGAGCAATGGCTTGTGCTTCGACCCATGGGAATAACGCTGATAACAGATCCGCGGGAGGGTCTGAGGCTAGCATCAGTAACGAAAACGACATTTATTTGTTCCAGACTTACCGAGATAATCCCGAGCAAGCAAATATGCCTCAGGTCTGTTCGCATCGAAATGAGCGACCCCGAGGAGGGCACCGGCCGGTAGAGCTCTATCGTAGCAGGCGCGGAAGGACCCGGTTTCCTGCCACCCGCCGAGAGCCTTGGTGTCGGTAACAGTTGCTCCATGGGCACGAGCCGTTTGGGCTGCTAACGGACGGCCAGCGTGGGTGACCTTGGTGATGGAGATATTATTCGCGCGATTCATGGCAGTGACACGCTGCCAGTGGGCTACACAGGATTTAGTTTATGCAAGAGATCCGAGTAGACAGGAACTGACTTTGATATGCCATCTCGGTAGTGACATCGGAAGCGAAGAAGACATGGTTATCATACCATGATCGTCGGCCATATTCTCCGAACCCTGGGGTATCAAATGTGGGGGCAAAATCCGGGATGGGATGCCCCTCGATATGGAAGTGCGCGAAAAACATCATCGCAATGGCACCAATCGGACACAATTCGACAATACGATGCCGAATGACGCCGTGCTCATCAACACGGCCACTCTGGTTCGTTTTCGCGTTGTCTGCGAGGCAGCCGAGCACCTAGAAGGAAAGATTGAGTATACATCAGATAAGTAAATGTAAGAAACACGTACAGGAACCTCAAAGCCGGACCGGATAATGTCCATCTGAATGCTCGTGAGGAAGAGATCTGACCAGAGGAGCTGCCGAAGGCTTTGTCCGCGCCACGCTGATGTTGCAGAGAAAAGTAGCATAGCTCGGTCGCGGAGGTCAAGCCAGATTTGGTGTTTCGATGACGAGCGCGTGAGAGCCCACAGTGAGCATTTAAGAAGCTCGCCGGTATCGTACGTATCTGCATTGACGAAATGGGCCTGTCAGCCAGTGAAGTACACATAAGGTTACGACACACTGACCAACAGATGTTCCCGCCGCTTTCTGAGTTTGTGCAGATTCTGCACGCTTCGGCTCGTTGTGCTTTGCCGCGGACTCGAAAGCTTGGATACGAGTATCTTCTCGAAGCTTCATTTGGGCCTCGCGGTCTTTCGGGTATTCATGTTGGTGGTTGTGCCGGAAATATTCAAGAGCAGAGACGGCTTGCTGGATTCCGGATTTTCCGACAGTTGTTCCTGCATGTGTGTCGGAGTCTTCAGGCGAAGACTTGCGCTTTTTCTAGAACAAAAAGAAATTGTCGAGAGAGGACAAGAAATAGACTCAAAACATACTTTTTCACGCGTTGTTTCGTACTTAAGAAACCAAGACACCTTCGTGGCCGTAATAGGGAGAGGAGGAACTTCTTTCCACATTGGATTCTCTGCTTTCCGCGCTGCTTGATCGCTGGCCCACCACCGCATGTAATTGTTGTAGTGGCGGTTGTAAGCAGGTTCCGTGCCTTTGTCGGACTGCTCCTGCGCAGATATTTGAAGGCGAAGCTCGTGGGATCCAGCCTCAAGAATGACCATTGACTGCTGTAGCCGTTCCGGGGAGGAAAGAAGCAGTGGAACGAGGGGGTCTGAGTGCGATGAACTCGAGGTGGTTACATCATCCATCGAAATCAAGCCGGTGGCATCGAAAGGAGGAACAGGCGCCGTGGACGATTGGATTCGGCGTCGTTTATGCCCAAGAGGTGTCGTTGGAGGTGTCGAGGACATATTCTTGAGGTAGGACAGGTTAGAATCTCGTCAAATAGAAACAGATGCTGACTTGCCACAAAATAGCGAAGTGGCACAGAACAAATTGGAACGCGCAAAAGCCACGATTCTGAGATGTGAACAGCGCGTTTCCGAGGCCTCCAGGTGAAAATTCCGAGTTTTTCGGTTCAATGGAGCTGAAAAATGAAGGCAGGAGCCCTTCAGACGCGTCGAGAGCAGAAAGTGCGTAAAAGCCGCGCTGGTGTCCGTGACGGTTCGTTGCTATTTTTACGAGCCGAAGGATCAGTTTGAGGTGAATGGGATGGGCCACCGGGCAGGGACAATGGACAGGGTGGCCGGCGTAAGACTAGTTTCGGGGATATGGTAAGAAATAAGAAGCCCTCCTCCGAGCTCCACGAGACGTTTGGAGCGAGGACAAGCACAAGTGTAGAGGGATTATAAGAAGAGTAAATTAAGTCGGGCCCACCAGAGGCTCGCGCTCTGTTGACGATAGCGCGAAGAAACTTAGAAAGAGAGGAGGCGGCGCTTCGCGTCGATCATTTGGGCCCGATTTGGATTTGGCGTGGGCTTCCGAAGTCCCGAGAAGTTTGCCGAGTGGCCTCGGCTCGTCGCCTGCCGTCGGCTCCACTTAGGGGTGGGCTTGGCGTAGGCGTGCCAGCGTATACTAACATGGTGACCTCGGCTAGCTTACGCGGGGGTTACCATTGAGGTTACCACCCTATAGTGGTAACCTGACGTATACTCTATGTATAGATAGCGTGGTGGCCACCACGGTTACCCGGTGGTTTCGTATACACGTGATGTATTTCCGGTCAGGACATCAAAGGGATGATGGCCGGTAACTGCTCTTGGATATACCGCCGGTCGTATGGACCGAAAGCACTTGAGTATGGAACGAAGATGTCCAGTCGGCTGTCTAGTTTCTTCATTTTCGGGCTGATCTCCCCTGGCCTTTCTCTCGTGTTTCTGAACTACCGTAACACATCTATGCTCACCTCTTGTATCTTCAAGCTTGTTTCTCTTGCTTTCTGGCTCCTTTGTCTTGCTGGCTTGAAGATGACCAGATTTAATTCGATCGGAAGATTCCGTTCTGGCCGGTCGGAATATTTAATGCATGAGTTTCGTTCTATCCGGTTGAAATTATTCGGTTCGTCCGTTCGAAGATTGAACAACTGGCTTTCATTCTCTCCGGCTGAAAATTTTCGGTTTGTCCGTTCGAAGATTAAACAGCTAGCTTTCATTCCATCCAGTCGAAATTATTCAGTTTGTCCGTTCGAAGATTAAACAGCTAGCTTTCATTCTCTCCGGCCGAAAGTTTCCGTTCTGTTCGGTGCATGAATTTCATTTCATCCGGTCGACATTGTCAAGTGCTCACGATTGGACCCGAGTCTCAGGTAATTTCACCCCTATTAGTGCTCTCACTCTTACATGGCTTCATCTTCAGCAGCAGTTCCTACTACATTGGAAGTTCCCTACGACAAGCCTGAATTGTATGTTTTTCCCACCTCTAATTTTGTATTCCTCTGATGTTCCCTGAAGAAAGGGACTGAAGAAGGCGTCACTTGTCAGCCTGGTCGCACGCCAAGCTGAGAAATGGCCGGGTCCGGACGTGTACACAGCTAGAAGTACCTCAGTACCTCGTCTTCGCGCCGTATTGTTAGATCCTCGGTATGGATTTACCAAATCTGTAGCCACATCTTCGGCAGAGAGTGGCTCAGTTTCGGCACTGACCCCGTCTGATGAAGGTGCACTCCCATTTACTCTTCACTTCGGAATTTTAACTGGATACACTGCTAGAAGTTACGCCCCCTCCAAATCCGGATGACGAGATAGAAGGTCCAGTGGTTCCGAACGACAATATTCAGGTGTGCTATTTCTTTCAAGTTTTGAATCCCTCCTTGAATATCCTATAGAAACCAATCCCAGCTCGCTGGGTCAAGTTGCTAATTGAAGACACCCGTAAATCAAGTTCATCGGGACGC
This sequence comes from Mycena galericulata, assembly GCA_029289565.1. NCBI lineage: Eukaryota > Fungi > Basidiomycota > Agaricomycetes > Agaricales > Mycenaceae > Mycena > Mycena galericulata. Next base: position 23,760 of record JARKIA010000168.1, on the reverse strand, counting down.
TATTCTAAGATCTCGCAAGAGGTTCTTCTTGGAATTGTTGAAGATACAGGAGAAGAGTGGAAAGCTGAACTGAACGATATTCTGTGTGAACTACAAAATTCAAACTCTGCTATTATGGGTATGAGCTCTGCTTTGACCGGAATATACATGTCTCCGGCTGATTACCTTTCCAATTTACTCAGGGCCTGTAAAGCTTTCGTACCGAGATCCTGAGGCACCTGATTACTGGATTGCTTTTGTCAAAGTCACAGACGACGCACTTCTGGAAGAGGCTCAAACATTTCCGAGACTTGTGTCCATCCCAAGCACCAACCAACTCGAAATCCTCGTAGAGCAGGTGAGCCCACCAGCCTGTATCCAGTTCTTCTATCAACATGTTTCACAGGCAGAAGACATCTATTTTCATGCGCCTCCGCCTTTGGCAGGTTCTAGTAATGGTCCGTTGGACGCCCGCGAATTGTTTGATGTTAATGATCCTGCTGCAAAACCTCTTGAACATGCACGCCGCCGCACCAGAAAGGCGCAAACCAGCGCTGATCTTGATGCAGACTGGCTGAAGGAACAGCTGAAGAATACAACAGGTTACGAAGACTTCAAGCACAATCAACACAGAGTCCAGACTAATCCTGGTGTTGTTGCATCGTGGAAATTTGTCTCGGACTTCTCGGATAAATACTTTGGGATACAATCTCGGGTGCAGGTCTGTCTTTGAGCTCTTTGAGAACTAGCTATTGAATATATTGTAGGGTCGCAAGAAGATTCAGAAGAAAAGCATCCAAAATGCGCTCCAAGTGGGATCGACCGCCTACTCGGAGGCCATCAAGGCCACCGCAATTCTCGGTCAATATGGGGAAGGTGGGAAAACCCCTGCGCAATCTGTAATTGACCAAGTCGACTTGAGGGAAGATCCACCTAAAGGAGCAAAGGAGCTCTATCCCTTCCTCGTTGACTGGGACAAGGAGCACAAGTAGTCTTCCTTGTACTGTTATTTCCCCCAGTTTCCAATTCAAGCACTTTCTCCCTCTCTCTTTTCTGAATACTTATTGCTGCACAAGGCTGGGATATCCCCAGGGCACTCCCCAGTGATCAATTGTTAATTAAGGTCAACACAATCTTTGCAACACACAGTATTGCAGTAAGTACATATAATGCACAACTTGATCTTTTCCGCAGTTATGGGGACAAAAATCAATTGGTAAACCCACCACAAAAAAAATCAGGGGCTTAATAGACATGCAAGGAACGTCTAATAAATCGGGCACAAGATTCTGGTGAGCAGAAGGTACAGAATTTGACTTTCTTTCGGATGAGGGAACCAGTTTGATCTGATGATCCCACGAAGTTAGCATAGATTGTGTGTCAGGTTTGCGACCCACTACTGCATAAGAAAGCCAGCCATATCAGGTATCAACACCTCAGTTACAAGTTAAAATTGAAACAAGCACCCTGGCAGAAGTGTATGGCTCACAGTAAATAAATTCGAGCGCAACCCCAGTTTTGATGGTATTGATGGGTCCAGTTTAGACGTTCTTCAGCGCGATTCTATTACCCAGACATCTTGTATTGAGTGACACTCAGCAGGAAAACGGGAAGAACTGCATCAGTGGACCCGCAAGAATTAAAAACACGACATAAGTACTGGTAGAATAGATAAAGTACAATAATTGGCCGACGTCCCCTGTAAGCGCTCGAACCTAAGTATGAGTACGGGAGGGTCTATTATACAGATCAGCAGCAGTAAGTACGGCAGGTTTATTCGCCTTCGTTAAATAATCGGAAAAAGCCCGAGCCTGGTACTTAGGCTCATACCTCTCGGACAGAAAGCGCATCGCCATCTTGATGCTCCAGCCAGGTCGCACGGAAAGTTCCTGCACAAGATTGATGATCTTCATCCTCCGGTTGCTCTCCGTCTTGAGCTTCCCTAAATTCCGCTTCCATTTAGCTCCCCAAGTCTTGACGAGTTGTTCAACCGGGATGTAGCCCCCAGTACCATCTGCCCATTCCGTCCAAACATCTGTAATTCGGGTAATTGGAGGATATTCGTACTGAGGCAACCAGTCGCCACAAGTCCAGGTCCACTGGTGGGCGGCAAGCTGTGAAGCAGGGAATTTTTGACATAGAACTTCCCATTTGACGTTCGGGACATGCGGGTCATCAGCAGATGGTGCGAAGGGAGTAGAAAGGCTCGGAATCGGGGGAGGTGCCGGTCGGGGTACATTGAATGAATTATTCAGAACGAATGGCTCCGAAACCGGTGTCGGAGCGGGCAACGATGACAAGGCCGGGAAAATATTTGAAGATGAGCTCGATATAATTGTCCCATTTGGCGAAATATTGATGCTGAAATTCGGGAAGGCGGGGGTTGGAGGCGAGAAAATAGAAGGAGGGAGTGGAGGCGGGAGCGGTGGAGTTACGAACAGTGATGGAACGTCAAGTCCGTCCCGACTCGGCGGTAAAATGTAGGCAGGATTGTGTGGGAGAGTGATGTTGTGTCGATAATTCCCCGATGATGCTGGGTATGATGAAGGTAGCGGAGGAACGGGGCAAGACACGCTTGCCACCTCTGTGAAATGTCAGAAACATGATACACGACACATAAAATTGACAGACATACCGGCACGCCGAGATTTTGATGGCTTGTATTTCGAGCTCTCCAGCAGTCCCATCACTTGCGTGAGCCCGATGTCAAGTCACCCAACACCTTCTGTGTGTTATCGCGTTCTCGTTGCTGATCCAATGCAAATCCTTCGAACGCACCGCGAATAGAGCGCGCAATATTCTCTGGAATATTCTTCAGGGCAAGCCGAGCATCAGTTTCGACTTGAGCAATCGTCGCCGAGGCCGATGCAGCGAAAAACCGAAAGGAGGGGGTGTTGAATGGGGCGAATGTAAAGAGGGCGGCATGGGGATTTTGATTGTAGAGAACTGCCGCATCCTGGATCAGGACTCGGCGGAAGAAGATCAAAACCTTGAGTAACTGCTTTAGTGCCGTATCCTGCGCCCGCTTGTTCTGGTCATAGCGAAGGTCGAGAGCAATGGCTTGTGCTTCGACCCATGGGAATAACGCTGATAACAGATCCGCGGGAGGGTCTGAGGCTAGCATCAGTAACGAAAACGACATTTATTTGTTCCAGACTTACCGAGATAATCCCGAGCAAGCAAATATGCCTCAGGTCTGTTCGCATCGAAATGAGCGACCCCGAGGAGGGCACCGGCCGGTAGAGCTCTATCGTAGCAGGCGCGGAAGGACCCGGTTTCCTGCCACCCGCCGAGAGCCTTGGTGTCGGTAACAGTTGCTCCATGGGCACGAGCCGTTTGGGCTGCTAACGGACGGCCAGCGTGGGTGACCTTGGTGATGGAGATATTATTCGCGCGATTCATGGCAGTGACACGCTGCCAGTGGGCTACACAGGATTTAGTTTATGCAAGAGATCCGAGTAGACAGGAACTGACTTTGATATGCCATCTCGGTAGTGACATCGGAAGCGAAGAAGACATGGTTATCATACCATGATCGTCGGCCATATTCTCCGAACCCTGGGGTATCAAATGTGGGGGCAAAATCCGGGATGGGATGCCCCTCGATATGGAAGTGCGCGAAAAACATCATCGCAATGGCACCAATCGGACACAATTCGACAATACGATGCCGAATGACGCCGTGCTCATCAACACGGCCACTCTGGTTCGTTTTCGCGTTGTCTGCGAGGCAGCCGAGCACCTAGAAGGAAAGATTGAGTATACATCAGATAAGTAAATGTAAGAAACACGTACAGGAACCTCAAAGCCGGACCGGATAATGTCCATCTGAATGCTCGTGAGGAAGAGATCTGACCAGAGGAGCTGCCGAAGGCTTTGTCCGCGCCACGCTGATGTTGCAGAGAAAAGTAGCATAGCTCGGTCGCGGAGGTCAAGCCAGATTTGGTGTTTCGATGACGAGCGCGTGAGAGCCCACAGTGAGCATTTAAGAAGCTCGCCGGTATCGTACGTATCTGCATTGACGAAATGGGCCTGTCAGCCAGTGAAGTACACATAAGGTTACGACACACTGACCAACAGATGTTCCCGCCGCTTTCTGAGTTTGTGCAGATTCTGCACGCTTCGGCTCGTTGTGCTTTGCCGCGGACTCGAAAGCTTGGATACGAGTATCTTCTCGAAGCTTCATTTGGGCCTCGCGGTCTTTCGGGTATTCATGTTGGTGGTTGTGCCGGAAATATTCAAGAGCAGAGACGGCTTGCTGGATTCCGGATTTTCCGACAGTTGTTCCTGCATGTGTGTCGGAGTCTTCAGGCGAAGACTTGCGCTTTTTCTAGAACAAAAAGAAATTGTCGAGAGAGGACAAGAAATAGACTCAAAACATACTTTTTCACGCGTTGTTTCGTACTTAAGAAACCAAGACACCTTCGTGGCCGTAATAGGGAGAGGAGGAACTTCTTTCCACATTGGATTCTCTGCTTTCCGCGCTGCTTGATCGCTGGCCCACCACCGCATGTAATTGTTGTAGTGGCGGTTGTAAGCAGGTTCCGTGCCTTTGTCGGACTGCTCCTGCGCAGATATTTGAAGGCGAAGCTCGTGGGATCCAGCCTCAAGAATGACCATTGACTGCTGTAGCCGTTCCGGGGAGGAAAGAAGCAGTGGAACGAGGGGGTCTGAGTGCGATGAACTCGAGGTGGTTACATCATCCATCGAAATCAAGCCGGTGGCATCGAAAGGAGGAACAGGCGCCGTGGACGATTGGATTCGGCGTCGTTTATGCCCAAGAGGTGTCGTTGGAGGTGTCGAGGACATATTCTTGAGGTAGGACAGGTTAGAATCTCGTCAAATAGAAACAGATGCTGACTTGCCACAAAATAGCGAAGTGGCACAGAACAAATTGGAACGCGCAAAAGCCACGATTCTGAGATGTGAACAGCGCGTTTCCGAGGCCTCCAGGTGAAAATTCCGAGTTTTTCGGTTCAATGGAGCTGAAAAATGAAGGCAGGAGCCCTTCAGACGCGTCGAGAGCAGAAAGTGCGTAAAAGCCGCGCTGGTGTCCGTGACGGTTCGTTGCTATTTTTACGAGCCGAAGGATCAGTTTGAGGTGAATGGGATGGGCCACCGGGCAGGGACAATGGACAGGGTGGCCGGCGTAAGACTAGTTTCGGGGATATGGTAAGAAATAAGAAGCCCTCCTCCGAGCTCCACGAGACGTTTGGAGCGAGGACAAGCACAAGTGTAGAGGGATTATAAGAAGAGTAAATTAAGTCGGGCCCACCAGAGGCTCGCGCTCTGTTGACGATAGCGCGAAGAAACTTAGAAAGAGAGGAGGCGGCGCTTCGCGTCGATCATTTGGGCCCGATTTGGATTTGGCGTGGGCTTCCGAAGTCCCGAGAAGTTTGCCGAGTGGCCTCGGCTCGTCGCCTGCCGTCGGCTCCACTTAGGGGTGGGCTTGGCGTAGGCGTGCCAGCGTATACTAACATGGTGACCTCGGCTAGCTTACGCGGGGGTTACCATTGAGGTTACCACCCTATAGTGGTAACCTGACGTATACTCTATATTCTTTATACTATCCATTACAGACAGCCTCCTGAACCTCTTTCAAAATTTCAAGGCTGGTAAGCATCCCAAAAGATAATGGCAGGAAAATGAACCAAAGACTATCCGCGCAAGCAAAACTACGTCGCGCGAGCATAATGAGATTTTCCTTCGACGTGAAATGGTTTCTTTATGAGGGTTGAGCTTACAGAAAATTGAGTTCATTGGCGGCTTCTGGTTGGCGAACGAGCCAGTGTTTCGCTTCTCACGTGCACGTTTCGCTTCCTAGTTTGCAATTTGTAACCCCAATTCACTACTCCTATAAGTTTTGTACAAAAATGGACCTGCCTCTTGGATTTCTATGCTATCTCTTTCTTTTTCTTTGAATGCTTTAGCAAGGGTTTGAACCCGATTACAGTAAACCTCACGAAAAAAGGGAATTGCAAATTTAATCCAAAGGTAGGGGTGCTGAACTCTACAGTACGTAGGTAGGTATATTCCGGCGCAGTGGTTGTTGAGCGTAAGATCTAAATCATCCTTTATAGTAATAATAGAGTCTCCAACCTGGTAGACTCGGTACAAACAGCTCCGACATGCCGAGGCGTGCCGAAACTCATCAACCTCGGGCCGAATGTGCGCCCGACGTTACCCGCAGGTTCCAAGCTCAATCCAAGCTCCAATAGCCTTCACTCGAGCACTCCGGCTATAACCCGACCCTACAAAAGCTGCTTACTTGATCTCACTCTCTGTCAAGATCACTCCTGTGTCGGTAGGATGATCCTGGATCGTACACTCCCCGAGGCCCGAGCTGGCCTGACACTCGGGGCGCACACCGTGACGGTCGAGCCGGTTCACTGCTTAACGGGTCGTTATCATCATCTTGTGCGACTCGATTCTGGGGTGAGAATGACTGGTCACTGACTAGGGCGGCTCTACGTGATGTAGAATGAAGAGATACTCTGCGCAGGTCACCGGACCCCCAATTCGTATGTGCGGCGTCTTAGAACGAAATTGAACGCGCGCATATTTATAATGTACGGCTTCAATACGGCGGTATTCCTCCGATGGCACAGCACCAACACGACATCGAACATCACCAAATCTTTGAACCTAGCCCACGGAACGGCGGAGTTGCAACTTTCCTTACAAACTTTGTCCTCGAGGACGGGGACGGCCTGATTATGATGACGAAAAGGGAATTCGGATTCTTGATCACTGGTTATGCGTTTTTGAGTCAATTCTTGACTGACTTGTCTTCCAGAATTCCTAGGCCTAAATAAGAAAGCCAGTCCTTGGCGACTAAAATTCTGCTCACGGGCATTCCGCGCATGGTGAGTCGGCTCTTATCTGTTCCCTATAATGGTATTCTGAAGGAGAACCTCAAGATGTCCTGAAATGGTTGATACCCATACAAATTCGTTTACGGGAGCAGGGTGTACGTATGTCTATTTTCACCGCGAGATAGCTGCTAATTGAACTTATGAGGTCATTGCGGAGGTCCCGCTTTTCCTGGGGAGCGCCGCGCGACATCGCGTGAATCTTGGCATTCTTTCTGGCAAGTAAATTCTGCGTAGCTCTGCCCGTGCCACTGAGGGCCTTCATTTTCCCTCTGTCAATCCCGTCTGGTCGATGTCACGCGAGTTTCAAGGTAAATGGACGTCCCGCTGCTCGCGGCAGTTGTATAATTTCTGGTCGGCACCGCAAGACATACAAACCACCCATAATTAATTATGGCATACGGGCCGATCCCTCTTGTCGTCGTTTCGGTCGTCGGCGCCACACCTATTGTACGGATCGATGGCTAAATGAATCTTCGGCCGTAGTCACCGAGCGATAAATGAACATCTCAAACAACCTCAACGATAATTGCGGAATTTGGCGCCGAATAAATAAAGTAACAATACGCTTCGAGTATGGCCAGCCCGAATTCCAGCCCCGACCCACAGCACTGGCACAGAAACCACGGACCCTCTAGATCCGGAGGGGAAAGCGCCAGCATTATTGTCGCCGTTTTCTCCGAGGAGGAAATTCTCCGGCTGCTATCCCCACCATATACCCCACCAATACTATCTAGAGTCTTATCCAAGAAGCCACCAAAGACTCTGCGCCTCAATTGGATCCGTCCAATTTCAAACCTACACGGATTCGAAAACGGGGCTCGTTATCGAACGTCCAGCCTCCTTTTGAGGTCCATGCCATGCCGGAAACGGCGTGAGATTACTAGGACCCTGCAAGAACCCGTGCCTAGTTCTTTCCTTGCGCCTTGGATAAAGAGCGCTCTTGTTCTAAACCTAATTTTTCAACAATTAACATCTCGGCAGAAAAAACGGCTCATCATCTTCCAATGTCCGGTCGAGGGGCTGAAATGGTCAAACACAATGTTGCCACTAAGTATATCTCCGATTCCCGTTGAATCCCACTCACTCAAGTTATCGCTATCTGCTCCCGAGATAATGGTTCTTATTTTTCAAAGTTAACGGCTAGTTACGACTCTACCTTCCAAGCCCGGAATGCTCGTCATCCTCATATGGTGGCGTTGGATCTGGCCATCGACATGAAGCCTTTACATAGGTATTTATGCTTCTCTCCGAATCTCCCATACCAGCAATCTATTCACAGCAAATAAGGTTCTAGACGAGATGGCAACCGTGACATCTCAACATCTACCGTACAGATCGGACAAGCCGAGTCCCCCGCGGCGGCTGCATATCAACCACAGTCTATTCCCTGGCTCCAGACCTTTGCGCGGTTCACCCGCGCTGGACATAATCTCTCAAAGATCAATTGCGTTCCGCCTGCCAACATGACATCGAGCGCACCGCATAGGTGCTGCGCCGAGTCGACTTAAACGAGCTCAGTTGCGGGGGTGTCTCCAGGCGAGCGCGCGCGGTATGGATTCTACTCAATGCAATATATTGCATTAGCAATCACATGAAACGCGCATAAAAGTCAAGCTCGTTTACCCTGGAAACAACAACAGTTATTAGCAACTAAATACGACTACGCTACTATTCCGATTGGAAACACAGAGGACAAGTACTACAAGGAGTGACAACTAATTTTATGGTAATACACAGTAGAGATCTTCGGGATTCTGTAAATTAAGGGCACACTATCGTGCATATATGCGACACGTATTATTCTTTAGGGAGGGTCGTTAGAGTACTAGGAGTCGAAAGAGTGAGTGATCGTGATATGTTAAAAGAGAGACGCGTCAAATAGGCGGGCAAAGGAGAGGGGCGTCGTTGCGTCGACGTGACAAGGGTCGTGAAAGGCGTAGACCGATTATATACATATGCGCTATATGTGCCGCGATTAGGTAGGCGGGGTGGCAGAGGGGGGCCCGGCGGAGCCTGGGCGCGGGTCGCTTGCAGAGGGAGAGTACGGGATAAACACAGCGCGTACTGGATCGTAGCGCCCGGAGCGCGACGGCTGCGCAGGTCCGAGGCGGGGCGTATCCTCCTCTTCAGCCATGGGTTCACTGAGGAAACTCGTGGGTGGGGAAGAGCTGTCGCGTGTGGAGCGGGAGCCCGAGCGGGACCACGAGGATGACTGTGGGCGGTGCGAGGACGAGCTGTCCCATTGTGGCTGGGGCTGGAGCGTGAATGGAGGCGGGAGGCCCAGTGCCGACGTGGAGTATGATGGCTGCTCGGGGGCATTATGTGCAAAGGTCGGCGAGGGAGAGGGTGACGTCAGGAACGAGGCGTGTGACGGGGTCGTGGGCGCGGAGCGCGCGAGCATGGAGGAGGACGAATGAACGTCTAGACGTCTGGGAGGCTGATTGAAGATGAGGGGTGGGAGCGTCCGGGAGGGATCGTTCTCATGAGTGCGGCGGAAGGGAAATGTCCCTTCAGAATTTTCGGAGTCAAGCGAGCGGGGACCTGGGAGCGAACGGCTAGAAAAGGGCGGTGCGGGAAGGTCGCGACTGTACGGATCGTTGGGAGCTAGATGGAGAATCGGGCGCCCTCTTTGCGACGACCGCCCAGGCATTCCAGGTCCCAACAGTTGGGGCGGTGCATCCACGGATGCGAGGAATTGCTCTGACGGCGGGTACCCGCTATACGCGTGGGGAATCGCTCGGCCTTCGCGCTCGCGAGGCATTGCGTGTTCTGCCACGGTGGAGTACGAAGGCTGCATGGTCGGATGCGAGCTATACTGCTGTTGTGGCCCCGACTGCGAGGTATCGCTCTGGCTCCCTGGGCGGCGAGCCTTTTGGCGCTGATTCTATGATTAGTGGAAATGGGTAAGTGTTTCGCGCATGCCTGGGAACTGGGAAAGGCTTACTTGAAACCAGATCTAAAAGGGACGCGTTAGACACAACACCGATTATTGGAACGAGATCCTAACTCGCCTGGACTTTCCGCGCACTCAGTCCAATGGAACGCCCTACTTCCTCCCGCATAGCTGTGGTAGGGAACCGGGACTGAAAAAAAATGAGCGCTTGATATTAAAAAAACGACGCGTCACAGACCTGCGCCAGCAGAGCATGAAGAACGGCTGATTGATGTGGTGTGGTGAGCGTGCGGGTACGCTTCTTTTTCAGCGGCGCAACTGCAGGCGGCGATGTCTCGGAGTACGGACTCGTGACCTCGGCTTCTTCTGTGTCGGCCATTCCGCTCTGCGAATCAGAGGATTGGGAGCGGGAGGTGTCTTCGGGGGACTGACGGCGCATTCGTTTGGCCATGGGCGGACTGTCGGGAGAGGGTCGTCGATGTATTAGGTCGTCGGGGGAGGTTTGGGATGATACAAATGAATGAAAGTGGGTGAACGACGTAGACGGATGTGAGCTTTCTCCAAATGCGGTCTGCGGGGTAGGACTAGTAGTAGTGGTAGTATCGTCGGTGGGAGTTCGTGAGGGTGTCAGAGCAGAGGAGGATGGGATATTAGTCGGGGCGTGGATATTAGGTGTAGGAGTAACTGAACGGGATTTAGACATGCAGCGGTGGAGGGCAGGAATGTCAGTGCAGACGATGGACACCGACGCACAGTTTCAACGCATTGAGGGACCCAAACACATGCAAGAAAAGAGGAACGGAAAGAAGAGGTGGTGGGGAAAAGAGATGTGTGTACGCCAGGCACCAATTGTTTGGTGTTGGAGTCAAATTCGTGTGAGCTACGCAACGGGTAACCCCAGATAGTGTCGTGTCGACTTATGAATCGCAACCATGTCAGGTTAATTAACCGTCGTCTTCCGACGTCTGAGAGTTTTCGTAATTGTCGGAAGCAATTGCACCAGCCCAGCTTTTTGATTCTGTATCCGAAAACGATCTTCCAAGATTGGACCCCGATACAGCAGGAGAGAGATGAAAGCGCCCTCGTCCCAGACCGAGAAAGCCGCTTGCGAATGCATGCCAGCAAGAATCTTGCACATCCCTCTAACGACCGTTGCGCGCAGTTTTGTGTCGCTAGAGGAAAGCAGCAACCAACACGTGACACAACATATCAACAACATATCCTTTTACGGACGCTGATCCGATCGGCTTTTTCGCCAAATGGCCCGGAACGGGGGGCCGAATGCTGCAATGGAGGATGAGGTGAGGCAATCTGGGAGAATGGCCTACTCGGTTCATTAATCAAGCCTAGACCGAGTTTCGATTTTTTTTGGATCCTGCAGATCTGTTCCGCACCGAGGCCAATATGAAACTTGAATTCCAATACTAGCGCTTGGTGTGAATCGGACACGGTACATAAATTGGCGGATACGGGGTCGATTTTCTTGTGCTATCGTATGGGAATCGCGGTGCTCCCGGGAAAGTAGCTAGCCACCTGCGACGAAGATACACTGGCCGATGATCACGCTCAGAATGTAAATTTCAAAGGACCTTCCGCTGAAATGTGTGAAATCTCTGACACTGTGGCAGTACGCGGGTAGAAATCGACCGTTTTCGGCGTCTGTCAATTTTAGATCCCACGTTATTATTAAAGGCGCATGGTTGGCACATGGCAATCGAGCTTAGGGAAGGTACCTCTATAAGTACGGATATTCCGGACTTTTCTGAAGTCCTGTGCAAGTCTGTGCAACGGTTTACAGCAGTAATAAACCCAGGGATGGAAACTGCCCACCATGCGAATGGGAACTCTACTTCTTGACACTTCGTTGCTATCCAATCGCTACGTCCGAACTGGCCGACCAAGATAGTGGCGTCAAAGCTGTAGAATGAGAGAAACGGAGGGACGGACTTACGGACGGCCCAGACGGTCAAGCGGTTGCGACGCAATATCCTGCTCGGAGACGGAATCGGTAACGGAAACGGTGTTTGCCAGTGTTTGCCACGCTGTAGATCACAGAGGCGGAAGCTGGCGGAAGGTGTTCGGGTTGATTGCCGACAGCGGCTAACTTGCTTCCAGGTTGATCGTCGTCTGTTCGATGTTGCAAAACGGTGTGGGCGTCTGTTGGTTTTTATATTATATTACTGTACTTCGAAACCCCAACAAATGGAAAATCTAGCAAAATGCGTCCACGCCTGTCCACGCATAGTTGTTGAAAGTAAGCGGCCATGTGTGCATGTATATCTCAGCCGCACTGGCAGGCAAATCCACCCGGGCCCACTCCATGATGATCAAGAACGAATTCGAAGGACGATCATTGCAGCCTCGAGCCATATCTGCCTGTGTGAATCATGTAAGCCCCCTGGACACTACCTTACCTTATAGGTCTGTCCGCTGCCCGAAAAATCCGCTGTTTCACTCTAAACGACTCAAGCTTCTTCTGTTTTACTCTATTTTAAACCAAGTAGTGATGGTAAGATGCCATTTTTCGGTTAACAACCAGCATCACAAGCGGATGACCTTGGAGTGCTTCTGCAGACTGAGTTTCATTATCCCAAACGCTCAAAAAAAAAAAAAAAAAAAAAAAGATGCCATTTTTCTGCCGCAGGGCTCGAATTTATGCTTGTCCACTGCCGCAGGTGCTCTACTTCGCTGCTTGATTTGATCAGCACCCAGCGGTATCTCGGATAGTGTTAAGGACGATTCCGGCGTGTACGGTCCCCCCCCAAAAAAAAATCACACCCGCGCTACTTGCTCCAAGGAGAACCGACCTTGGCCGTTCCGAGCCTGTTTTACTCTATGAAGGACCGAAGTAGGGGTCATCTTGAACTATTGATTTACTCTATCCAACAGACCTCTAAAATCTACGGGAACTGACAGATTAAACTAGGACAGCTTATCAAGGCCGCAAACACTTACAGTATAGGGTAAGGACTAGACTAGCGTGGAGTCTTGCAACTGATTACGGACCGAGGATCTGATTTTCGCCTGAAACGCCAAGCCAGAGGCAGCTCCCTTCTCGGAGAGTTTGGAACTTTGAATAAGTCACTGGTCCTCCCCGAAGAGCTGGCTAATAATAGTACTGGACTAGAGTACAATGACTATGATCACCGCTATTTGCGTAGTCCCTGTTTGCGACAAGGGTGTCCAAAGATTGTCAATCGGTTCAGGAGCACAATATCTATGTAGTATCTTGTAATGGGGACGGATTGCCGCGCTTGCCAGTGGGAAGACTCGATCCACAAGCGGAGGCTTGAATGTTGAACGTGGCGAGTCTTTAATTGGCGAAGTTGTTACCGAAATTGAATGTGCCTCGCAGGTTACCAGGTGGTCCGTAGACTGGCGACCCTTGCGTTTCCCAGAAAATTGACGGTAGACACTCGTGGTTATTGGCCAGGATTTACACCGCTTATTAAATGCAATGCCGGCCATCACGGACACGCTGTGTAACCCCACGTGTATGAGTGACAGCGTGACATGGATCTTTTGCCTCGAGCGAGCACGTCGCCAGAAGCGCCCGACGCGCTGCAGTCCAACTCCGCCTCGTTAGAAACTCCATCGCGCTCTGAAAACCTCATTGATGCGCCCCCCGATACCTCCTCGAAACGGAAAAGAGACTCGATAACTCCGCTCGAGTCTCCGGCGACCAAGCATTCAAAGTCCTCTCATCGCCACGCCAAACACTGGGATCTCGAAGGAGACTTGTTCCTGCGCATAAATGATTGTTGGATGCGGTTGAGGCGGAGCAGTCTCTCCAAGCACTCGGAATGGTTTTCTGATGTTTTTGCGGCAATCGTGGAGGGACGGCTCCTGGCAGACCCTAAGCGGCCGTATGTGGAAGGGACAATCATTCTTGTTGATGTCAAAAATGTGCAGAATTGCTATCACGTCGAGGCATTCGGCGTCACGATGGAGGATTTTGATGTACTTCTCGACGCGATCGACAATGCAATGTATGTGTGCATGCCGAACCTGGCGTTATTCTCATCTCGCTTGTTCGTTGATCAACTAACTCCGACTCTATCTAGTTCCTACTGCCACAACCCACCTCCCTTTCCCGTAATCTCAGCGATCTTGCGCGCTGCGACTGAGCTCAAATTCCCCATGTTCCGCGACTGGGCTACGCAATCTATCCAACAAATGTGGTGCCCTTCGCTCAGCTCGCTCTCTACCGCGGTAATTCCACATGCATCAGAAACCGTAATTCTTGGGCGCGCTTGGGGCGTCTCGGGCGTTCTCAAGCGTTCTCTATACGAGCTTCTGCGCACACCAAGCTTCGGACAAGATAAGAACGATGACTTCGAGCGCCGGTCCGTGTCCACCGAGGGCCAGCAGCGCCATTTTTTGCTGCCTGCGGATATCCTGTGCCTCGTCAACGCGCGCGAGCAGCTGGACCTCGTCTGGTACAGTGCGACCTCGTTCGAAGCGTTCTCGACGACGTCCCACAACCAGGATGTGTTGGACGTGTCCGAATCAACCTTAGCCCCCGCTTGCGTCCCGATCAAGTATGGAACCTACAAAAAGCTCGTGCACGACACGGGTTTGTTCCAGACCTACCGCTTCGACGTGCTGTGCGGCCTCGAGATGCTGATGCAGATAGACTGGGAGAGCGAAACAGTGGACACTAGTAATGATGTTCACGGACTGTGCGCCCTCTGTGCATTTAAAATTAAAGAAAAATGGGCGGCGGAGCGGGAGAGGACTTGGGAGAAACTGGACGTACTGTTTGGGTTGAAAGCTACGAGTGTTTAACCGGTATGTGTCGCCCTCGATCACTTTTTGGAGGTCTTTCTCATCTGACTATCGTCCGTGCGCAGTACAGATAAAGCGTGGAGGTTGTATCATTGGGTCATCGGGCGCGAATGAATCTTGGAAGGTAGGTAGGTAGCAGAAGAAAACGGAATTTCGCCGTAACACTGAGAAGGATCGCATCGCTGACGCGAGCCGCTAGAAGTATTGTACTGTACATTTGAACCCTAATTTTCTTGTCGCATTCCGATGCTTTACGGGTTTCGAATTCAACTCTCAAGTCGAGGAATGCACTTTGAATTTGTGAACACGTACCTCATACAATCTACTCCTTGCCTAAAAACAGTGAAAAAGGTCGTGCTACACACCGATGGATTTTTTTTCCATACGTCAAGCCTGGACAGCGCAGTGTCTTTTCCTCAGCGGGAATCTCAGTTAACTCGGCTATGACTGCTTTGAATTTCCGTGGACAGGCAAAGTGGAAAGATCGCCAGTGGAACTGCAGTACTGGAATTTACGCGCTACGAAGTGAATCGGGGATCTGCCCGCTCTAGAGCGCCTCATGGAGGTGGTTGAGGTCGGAAGCCGCCAGTCGTACCAACCGCGACATCGTAACTTCTCAGTCTCTCCCGTTGAAATTGTATTTCTTGACTCATCGGCACGATGCCATCCGATGGTACAGTTGAGCCAAGGAGGAATGAATTCGATTCGATCCCGAACGTATGTTTGTCCGTCTTGTCCAAGACGACTTACGATAGGATGTTGTGGAGGAATACGAACTGAATTTGGAAACAGAACACATAGATTTACTGAAGATTGTGATTGAGGATTTATATGTACCAAAGACTGTCACCTGCACTTCTTGCTCGATTACGAGAAACAGCTTTGAGCACGTGAAGCTCAGTCTGGGCCGTAGACATGTGCAATGAGCTACATAACCGTGAGCGAGGCAGTTGAAGATGGATGACAAGCACCACATACGCGAATTTGTCCGCGATAGCGGACACAGCGCCGAGATCGCTGACTACATAACTGTATTCAAGTGCGGGGTGTTCGAAGAGGTCCCACTTTGTAGTGGTCGTGTCATCCGCACAGTCGAGGTACCACGAGTTCAAGGGGCAGAAATCCTGGTGGGTGTCCTCTGGGGGAGGCGAAAGGGGCAGAATCCACGTAAAATGGTCGCCCACCCAGCGGATGGCGCGTACGCCGAGCTCAGAAGTACTGCTTACAGATGGAGTGGGGACCATTGTCCACCCACGGTCGACATACTTCTGGCGGCCCGCCTCTTGGCCTGCGCCGGAGGTCTCGACGATCAGCGCTGTTTTGGCGACGAAGGTGGAATTCGGATAGAGCGCATACGCTTTGTCGTGGGTAATGATGTTCATGACACACGCTGCCACATTATTGTCAGCATACGCAGGTATCAGGCTATAGTTTGACGCACTGGCGTGGAAGCTAAGGATGATCTCCATTGGCGTCGACGTCGCGATGATAAGCTGGATTTTCTTATCGCCTTTGCGAAAGTCCAGGACGTCGGCAATCCCGCGCCCCAGATAGCTGATGGTGCGTTGAGCTGCTTCGAAGAGCTGCACGAACACGTCCGGATCCTGACTTCTGCTGGGCTGGTCCGGGTCAGGAGATTCGCGGGGATTGAACGTGTACCCGTTGTCGAGAAGAAAGTGAACGGGAAGGTAAGCGAGTTCGCGGTAAGCGTAGAGGTCGAGGTCGGAATCCGGGTAAGTCAGCCTGTTGAAGAACTGGAGGGCCGTGGACCCGGATATCACGGTGGCGGTCTGAGCTTGTATCTCTCGGAAACGCGCTACTTCGTTGGGATCTCCAAAAAAGGGGGACAATAGACGCGTAATACTGAAGCAAGTGTCATGGACGAGCCAGTAGACGCGTCGGCATGTCCGCATGAGTTTGACAAGGTCCCGTGCAGGAATCTGGGCAAATAACGCGTTGTGCGGACCCATGCCCAGCACACTAGAGACAAGGTCAAGACAGAACGAGAATATAACGCGTTCTCTTACAAAAATCTCACGGCAGGGGATTTTGTCGCCATCGCTTGTGGAGGGCGGTGAGAAGGAGATCGTTTGCAGATGTTATGCAACGGCAGATCCAAACATCAACGGTAAACAGTCTTCCTGCCTCTACTTGGAACCTTTAGAATGGCTGCCATTCGCCCACTTTTTGTGGTGGCAGGTTAGCCAAGCCTGAGTGGTTTGTTTTATGCTAATTTCACACCCTACACACTCCAGGCGTCGGGAACGCCGCAGGCACCGGGGCAGCTGCAGCGTCAGTTTCCTTGGAACTTCCAAGTTCCAAGTTTCAATGGAGGATCACTAACCAGTCTTGACAGGCGAATATTTTCCAAGGCCGGGTACAGCGTCGCTCTGATTGCACGCGGCCAGACCTCTTTGAATGCTCTTTCCGCAGAGATCAAGGATAACGGGGGAGATGTGGGAACACTCCGTATCCTCATCGTCTGCTAATCCTCTTGAAATAGGCCGCCCCGTTTTACATGCCCGCGTATACACCCGGGAACTTTTCCTCGACATTTTCGGCCATAAGGTCTCGCTTTCCTGCCTCTCAATACTCGTTCCGCGCCGCTCTGTTCAACGCCGGATACGCCGTCTGGAAACCTTTCTTGGAAATCACGCCGGAGGAAATGCAAGAATGTTCGTTGTTGAGTTCATTTTTCGTATATGATTGACAGACTTATGTCGACAGCGCTCGACACCAACGTGGCTGCTGCCTTCTCATTCTCTCGAGAAGCAATCCTCCAATTCAAACAAAACACCATCGATGCTGACACCCCCAATCGCGGGACGCTGATATTCACCGGTGCGACGGCCAGCACGCGCGGGAATACCATGACCTCTGCTTTGGCGATCGGGAAGTTCGGTGCCCGCGCGCTCAGCCAGTCGCTTGCCAAAGAGTTTGGCAAAGATGGTATCCATGTATGATATTTCTTCATTGGCTGAACATGGACTGGGCCACTCATGTTTATGCAGGTAGCCCATGTATGTATTCTCACTCTTATCTGTCTTCTCACATCCTTGACCCCAACGTAGGCCATCATCGACGGACGTGCGTGGTTCTTCCATTTCCGATAAAACGTTCGCATTGAGTTTTTTTCACCCAAGAAATAATGACCGGCGCCGCGCTCGCCAGTAGCAAGCCACCCGCCGGCCTCAGCCCCGACAGCATCGCTCAGGTACTGAAATCCGATGAGATTGCGGCTATAACTCACGCATACTGCAGTCCTACCTCTTCCTCGTCAACCAAGAGAAAAGTGCGTGGACGTGGGAGCTTGACCGTAAGTTTGGTTCTCTTGTGCCGAAGCTCCTTTTCATTCATATGCTTCGTAGTACGACCTGCGCACGAAAAGTGGTGAGCCTGGACGTTGGATTGTCGTTACGTGTTGCACTTTCTATTTATACAAGAAAGTTGTCTTTGCTCTCCGAGGCTGTATACCAACATCTGACGACCAGCACCCCTTCGTTTGAGTATATAAGTACCGCGTTATGTATCGTTTCAAGTCGGATTTATTCGGACTAGGTGATCCGAAGTCCGGCCAACTGCAATCAAGTCCCATCCCTCACCACTTCGTCGACATGGCATCCGATCCTCCCCTTGTATGGCCACAGGTAAGCTCAGGATGGAATCCGCATGTCAATCGATTATGCAGATCCTCGTCAGGTTGCGCTGGATGCAGTCTCCGAACGAGACGCGCGGATCCCAGAGAATCTACGCCTACCTGCCGATTTCATTGCAAGGTATCCGTCGGGAGCGGACGTCCGCCGTGCCGCCGCGGAATCCGGTCTGCTAAGTTCGGAGGAACTGGAGATCACCAGCGTTGATCAAGACGCCACTTCAGTTGGTCTCACTCTTGCCACACCTTAGCAGTCGACGGACCTCGTACATAGATCCTCGCGCGAATCAAGAGCAAAGAGCTCACGGCCGTACAAGTAGTTTTGGCGTTTGCCAAGCGGGCGGCGGTCGCGCACCAACTTTTATGTTGTCTCACTGATTTTTTCCTGGAAGATGCCTTGATAAGAGCCAAG
This sequence comes from Mycena galericulata, assembly GCA_029289565.1. Lineage (NCBI taxonomy): Eukaryota > Fungi > Basidiomycota > Agaricomycetes > Agaricales > Mycenaceae > Mycena > Mycena galericulata. The sequence continues at coordinate 5,161 of JARKIA010000168.1, read as the reverse complement.
GCACTCGACGAATTCTATCGGCGTACAGGGAGACTTGTCGGACCTCTCCACGGTGGTTCCTCCTTTTTGTTCCGTCATTTGAGAACTTATCACAGATGCGTAGGTCTACCTATCAGCATGAAAGTACGTTTAGGTATCAAAAGTTAAGTCGTCCCGAGATTAATTTCTGTATGGTTTAGGACCAGTTACAACTCTCAGGGCGTAAATCAACGTCTGGATTCTCGGGGGACGTTTTACAGCCGGCTGCAACGAAACATGGGTTCCTCCCCCAGGTTTTGTACGATGCTGGCGCAGGTATGTGATGTGAATTCTGTTTCACCGTTCATCACCTTTCGAGAAATCTCATGCAGTGTACTACTGTAAAACGAACGTCCCGCAAGCCCTCATGCATCTCGAGACGCGTTCGTTCTGGGGCCAAGTCCTCAATCCATACAACACGAGGCTGACGCCTGGAGGAAGCTCGGGTGGATGCAGTGCTCTCGTCGCCTTCGGGGGCTCTCCTCTCAGCGTTGGAAGCGATATTGGAGGAAGCCTGCGCTCGCCTGCCGCTGCGTGCGGCATATGGACTTTCAGTTAGCCCTGCGCCGTCATTTTGGTGCAGGTATCAAACTCATACCCGGCATTCCTTCCCCAGAACCCACCACGTTGCGTGTACCGAAGGGTACCGGGTCAACAACTATGCCGGGAGCTGATTCTATCGGCTCGACGTATGGGCCACTGTGCCGAAGGTCGGTCCTTGTCCCCTGCTTTGATCATACATTTTGAGAACCGGAACATCTCGTTTGTTTTCAGCCTCCGTGACATAGATCTGTGGCTTTCTGTCGTGATTGGATCTAAACCGTGGCTGCATGACCACAGTCTTGTTCCGATTCCCTGGCGGATCCCGGAGGCGCCCAACTGGTCCGGTTCCGATGGGCGCCTTAGAATCGGAGTAATGTGGCACGACGGCGTTGTATTGCCTCAGCCACCCGTTCGGCGCGCATTGAAGACTCTAGTGGACGTATTGAAGACTAACGCGGCGTTCGATGTCGTGGAGTATGTGCCATTCAAGCATTTTGAGGCTGGCGAGCTGGCCGTACGTCTGTTTTCCCCCCTCATATTCGTATCCATGGTTCGCTCATTGTGAGTTGGTTCATAGCACGAGCTGTACTTCGTAGATGGCGCTGCACGCGTCCGAGAAAGGGCCGGGGTAACCGGTGAACCAATTCTGCCGCTGACAGAATGGGTGATAACCCGTCCCAGTGTCAAGGATCACACGATTCACGAGCTTTGGAAGGTCTGCTTCTTCTTTCATCTCGTATATATCTATATAAAACCCACCTTCCGCAGTTGAATATCCGCCGCGAGGCCCTTCGTGCTGAATATCTCGAACATTACAAGTCATTAAACGTCGATGTTGTTCTGTGCCCCGCCGGTGCAGGACCAGCCCCGGCTCTCGAAACCTGCAGATACTGGGGGTAATCGAGGAGATTCCTGCCCCGCGCGCCACACTAATGTGACATCTTCCACGCAGGTATACGAACGTCTGGAATTTCGTGGATTATCCCGCTGCCGTCTTTCCTACCGGTCTCTACGTCGATCCTGTCACAGACCTGGAGTCTGTTCTCAGTGATCGCGTGTATATGAGCGAGGCAGACAAGTATAATTCTTCCTGTTGTAGGTTTATTCATCTCTAAATCCGACCGTAAGTTGACTTGGAATTTAGATGAACCGGAAACCTTTGCGGGCGCGCCATTGTGTTTACAGCTGGTGTCGCGACGTTACCAGGATGAAATATTGTTCAAAGCCTTGCAGAGAATTTCCGCGGCTCTTCCACTCAAGTAGTGTAATGAGACGTTGAACATTGAATTGTGATTCTCTTTAGATTGTTCCCTCGGATTTGTTTCGAGCCACCCCCGAAGGCGCCAGAGTAGTACGACTGGCAGTAACCAGGCGGTTTGTTACGGTGCGGTCACTCTGGCGAATATTCGAGTCGTTGCCGATGGGCCACAGTTGACTACAGTGAAATAGGGGCTTTGGTCTGGGCTTTCTTTTTGTGAATTACGAAACGTGTGACAACCGTGACGATTTCTCTTTGTTGCTAGCTCAGGCAAGGCGAGCTTGCGAGCCGGCCTGAGTGTAAGACAAGTTAACTAGAACCAGTGAGGATTTGTCAGTATCGTTTTGGGCAGTGCGATTAGATCACATCTAATCGCACTGCCTCTATCCGATTTTTGCTTCCGCACACATCCACATCAGGAAAAACCCTCCTGAACATAGTTCCCCGGTTAGTTATATTGTATGTATAGTCACTATAGTCATCGGTAGCTCTGGCTGGAAGGTATATAGCAGCCATAGTCAATATAGCTGCCTGCCAGTCCTATATTGAACTACACAGTATACAGCAATGCATATATTGTGCTATATGGTTGTGCGCCATTACTATAATGGCTATGTATTACGAGTCCTAAAAATTTCCTATTTTTAGGCTCGTTTTTACATCTATTCCTCACCACTAATTTTCGTCGTTTTCAGCAGATTTTGCTATTACCGGGCCGGCACCGCCACGCTTTTTCCTCGGCACTTTTTCCGGTCTAGACCTAGCACAGCCATTTCTTTCCTTTGCTGCTTTCTTTTTTCTCACCACTTTTCGGCACTTTTGCTATTACCGGGCCGGACGTATCCGCTCGTCCGGTCTAGACAGGTTTTCTCCTCAACCACTTTTCATCACCTTTGCTGTTACCGTGGTGGAATAATAGTCCGGTCCAGGCTCAGCATAGCCACTTTTTCAGTACCTTTGCTGTTACTGGGCCGGCAGTGTTGGAAAAACCATCCGGCGCAGGCCCAGCACAACCACCTCCTACTTTCCACACTCTTACCGTGACCCTGGTGGAAATTGATGGATCGGGTATGTGCCGAGCTGATTTGTGCGAGGAACTCGAGCCGACCGAAGGCTGGGCGAGAGTTCCGAGCCTGCGGAATCTTACTTAGGTCAAACTTAGGTATAGCTATAATATATAACTTGGTGTGTATGTAGCCTAATTTCAGCAGATTTGGCATCGAGCTCTGAGAATAAAAATCTAAGTGTGATTTACAGTATGAGAGGAAGTAATCCATCTAATCTATGTGAATAAGGCGGGCAGAGAAGCGCGCGCGCGCTGCGCTGCCATATGCGGGTGATGCGCTCTGCGCAGTACTTATCACGAGTGATGTTGTTTCCGCCGCAGATATAAATGGCGCAGAGGAAACGAGAGAACTAGAAGTGCGGTGTAAACGAGAGCAGTGGACTGAGTCTGGTTCCCTACTTGTATGTCCTTGACGAGGTTATCAAGCGAGCCGCGCTTATTTTATCCGCGAGGTTATCGATCGAGCTTCTTCTTCGAGGGGTAAATGGTTTGCGTGTGCTCTCGCCGATGCATTCTAGGTGCTGCGAGTGTCCGGGGCTGTCGTTGGTATCTGGCGATAGCTTCGGGTTGTTTCTCCAGGCTATGCGCCTCGTCCCCGTCAGTTGTATTGGTCGCTCAGAGTGTGCGCAAACTCCAGGCAGCCAGAACAATGCTCTTGACTACTGGTCCAGCAGCCGAGTGCCCGACGTGAACGACAGATACGAGGCGCATAGCCTGACGACACGACGTGAACCTGTCGCCGGATACCAATGACATCGCCGGAAGCTGGTGGGATCAGCAAATCGAATAGGGAACTGACGTATGGTACCTGGTAGAAAATCGCAGGCCACTATCATATACTGATCGTCTCCATGGTGGGTTCGGTTTAGAAGCCTAGTAAATAGAAGCCGTCGACATTGACTTTGACCGTCACGGCCTGAAGAGGTGTGTATTGCTGGCAAACGCGTAGTGGAGGCCCCGATCTTCAATCGTTCCTCTTTCACCAGCGGAAGAATAATATAGAAGCCACTGCTTTCCGAGAGTTGCAAGCAGAGCCGAAAAAAGCGTACAAAAAAGACTGAGGTATAAAAGCCCCTGCGCGGCCACGATTATCGTTGCGGGCTCTGCCTGCTGCGCCGCTGGAGGGGTGATACCAGTCACATTCTTGACGAGAAGCAAGAGGAGCGCCTCGGTCGTGGCATTCGGATCTGGCTGTAATTCGGGTTGGATTTGAGTGATAAACGCGGAAATGACGGCCGAGAAAAGACCCGCCTTGGAAGAATATTTTTTGGTCAGAAATATAAGTCGATAAAAAATTGGCACGCACAAAAATCAATGATGTGTCTAAATCATTTCCATATTTATGCAGGAATTCTTTGTCGAAAATCGTCCGCCAATGTTTTATATGCCCCCCCAGAACGCGGCTGTTTTGTCACTCGTTTGTGGCTCCTTGAGCGCTTCGACTGCGGCATCCAATCTTCACGGCAGTATGTTAAACTCGGTTCTGAAATGTCATGATGCGTACTTGCCTCTCTAGCGCCGTTGTGAGCCTTCGGACGATACATCAGCCTGTATATATAGGATGAAAGATGCGGTGTGTACTTCTCAAACTGGCTCTTTGGCATCTCGATTTCAGCGGTCGGGTTGGCGGATCTGGAGAAAACACAATGAATCTTGGAACTCAAAATGGGACGAAGCGTCGTTTCCCGCACCGCATCTCCCCGTGGGGTGTTGACGGCAGTCCTGGTAACACACCTGACTTGTCCATGGAGGAAAGGGTGCTTGTGAAGGACGGGAACAAGCGTAATGCCAGAATCTTTAGACGAGACGAAGCCGTGATGGGGCTGGTGCCAAATACTACCAAAGACGTAGCCACAACGCGTCCGCCTCTCCTTCCTTCCACGGGCGCGCATACCCATGGATCCACAGCAAGAAGAACTCGATTCGATTTTTCGGGCAGCACAGATCGTTAAAAACGCGTTCAAAGAGGTAATACACCAGGAATTTCGGCTGTGGAAGGACGATTATGCGTCCAGAATACTTTGTCCTTTATCCCATCGCGCCGCGGCGTCTTAGCCCGAGATTTCCGGTCTGCTGCTTTCCGACGCCGACGCGTTATTGTTTCCTACATCGTCAACGCAGGGGTTGATGGAGGTGTGCGACGACGAGAAGGGGACTGGGCGTGTCTTGCTGGAAGGGACTCGCATCAAAGCCCCATTTCCTCCGCTCCCCGAACACGAATACTGCACTCCGAGTGCTGAGCGTATTTCAGTGCGATGACCCCCACGAGCTCCCCT